>CM033619.1:4110553-4425553 GCA_019453435.1 Rhinogobius similis | reverse complement strand
GCAGGGTTGAAATCATGAGACAAAATTTGCTGCTTATAACCCGCATTTTACGGCACACAAAGCAAAACTGACTTTTTAAAAACACCAAAAACTCATTCTTTTAATGTTTTGTTTTTGCTCAGTTTTCTCAGACTTTCACCTCGAAACCACAAACGTGTCCAATCTGCTCTAAAGATGCTTCATTTATAGATTTCTCTGGACATTGTTTCCTCCAGTTGCATGTTTCTTCTCACCCATTCTGACTCTGTACAATCTGGACTCAACAGATTTAGACCAAACACAAGGATTTGTCACATCTGATTCTAATAAGCATTTATTACAGTTTTAAGTAAAAAAATGTTGCAAAATTTGAATTTTCAGGACAATTTTCAGTCAGATCTCGTTCAAAAACTAAATAAGAAATCCAAATCCCCTCTGTACATTTATGAACCAAGAAATTTAAACCTGGTTCTGCCCATTTTTCAGATTTAAATGTCCCAAATATGTGGATTTTTGGCCGTTTTTTCACATAAAATGCCTTATTTCTACATGAAAACATGACATGATGAAAAACTTGTAATACATTTTTTCTTACAGAAATTTAACATGGGTTTCTTTAAATGTAAGACTTTTCTTCTTCACCTGCAGCGTCTCGTGGTCAAAGGCTTGATTCAACTGAACATCTCCTTAAACTTTGCAGAGTTCGTTTCAGAGCTTTTTGCTTTTGTCATAATCGCTTGTTTTTTCGTTGTATCGTTTTTCCAGGGAGTTTTCTTTGGACCATTTCGACGACTACGAGAAGCACTTCACTGTGATGAACTACGCCGACGGAGTCCAGCTCAAACAGGTCCCACAGGCTCAGGGTTAAAGTCCGCCTGACAGTTTAATCCAGTGGTTCTCAAACTTTTTCAGTCGTGACCCCCAAAAATCAATGTGAATCAATAGTTCACATTCACGACCCCCAAACACAAAAAATAGGCGACACACAAAGTGATAAATTAGCCTTATTTCCGTTAAAATACATTTCTTTGGGTGAAATTTCCAGTGTTTGCTCACGTTAGCACGTTTAGATTGAACTTTATTTGAACATTTCTTGTGATAATTACTAAAAATGTTGGTTTTTCTAACTTTAGTCAACTCCACTCCTGAATTATATTATGAGAATTATATTATTGACAATATTCCTGAAGAATCTTGTTTCCGTTTGAATTTATTTAGAGAACATAGACCTAGAAAAATGACTTTAATTGGTCGACAAACAGGAATCTACATTCACCACTGCATTTGAAGGTGTCAGTCCTTGTTTAACTCTATTGTATTTATTTTCCTCATCATCTGGGACCCCTGGAAATCATTTCGCGACCCCCATTGGGCCCCAACCCCTAGTTTAAGAACCACTGATTTAAACGACACATTTGACTGAAACGCACTGAACATGATATATTTAAGATTTTACGAAACATTTTGCCCATTTATCCCCAGTTTGACAGTTTGTGTAAAGTTTATAATGTCACTTTCTGTTGGACACGACACAAATATGACACAGTTAGAGGTAATTCTACAGCTGTTACCGTAGCAACCAGACTGTAAACAAGGGCCAACATCCACATACATTACACAACAGACCCTTTAAAATGTGACGTCATCAAAAAGTCCAGAATGAGGCGGCTGGAGGAAAAATGAAGTTAAATGTTTGAATGATTGTCTCATATTAGATCTAAATTCTATGGTTTGAAGTGTTTGTGTTGGAAAAAAGCAACACATTTGAGTTTCCAGAGTAGAAAGGTCAGTTAGTTTGCTTTTCGATGGACAAAATACAATTTTCTAGCCTTAAATTTGTATTTTAGCTTCAAAAGAATCTAATTTCTGGAATTGTATCTAATACAGGTCGGGGCAAACTTTCTGCAAACTTTCAAGGGCCACATTGGACTTTCACACTGTCCCGGGGCCGACCTTTAACAGTTTAGATGTTGTTGACCACAGTATGTCACACACAGACTTAAGGCCTCAAATACACAAAAAACTACAACAGAAGCAAAAACCATTACCTTTATTTAGTGGGACAGTGCCGCTGGTCACTTTTTTTATCCAAAGCATCAGAGTTTGGTTTTACTCCAGTGGTGGCTTTTCTCAAAACTGATCTTAAATGAACTGCAGTCTATATATACTATGTAGTCTATACTATAAAATGACAAATGTGCCATACTTAACTCATCTAAAATGAATTAATTAATTGCTTTGCGGGCCAGATCAACATGCCAAAAGGGCCGCATGTGGCCCCCGGGCCTTAGTTTGCCCCCCTCTGATCCAATATATCTCTAGATAAAATGAAAAATGATTGTGGGCTCAACATTTCTGTGAGTATTTTTCCAGTAAAACCCATAAATCTGGATTGTTCTTCATCAAAAATGCAAAGAGTTGATCATAATTTCCTAAAACATAATGTAAAATACAATAATAAATGTGTTTAAAGCAGCTCTGATGTCTAAGGCTGACACTTTGACAAAATATTCTACATTTTTCATATTTTGTGATATTCTGAGGTTAATCCCAGTTTCTCAGTGAAATCACATTATGTTCTTTACTTTTGCCTCCGTTCAGGATTTAGAATGTTTTTGTCACAGACTTTTAAAGGGTCTGTAGTTAGGATTTGACAAATAATAATCCCTGATAACACTTTATTTTGTTGAATGATGGTTTAAACTGTCAGAAAAATGTGTCAGTCGTCTGTAAATTGTCTGTGTTTTCAATGGTGCGTCACTTTTAGATGACATCACAGAGGGATTCACTTCCTGTCATTTTAAACTTTTATTTTTCTACATTTCTTCACAAACTGCTACTCTATGGATGTAAAATTATGATAAATATTTACCACAGATGCCCTCCCACCAAACTAAGTCAGAATTAGACATGAGAACCTGAAATATAGACGTTTGTGAAGCTCCAGGACAAAGTGCAGGTCTCACTGTCAAAGTCTGTGTTTCAGATTCACTACGACGAGTTCATCCCCCTGTTTGAGAAACAATATCCACAATATCCATGGAACGACATCCAGGTACAGGACCGAACCAGGTCTAAACCAGGACTGAACCAGGACTGAACCAGGACTGAACCAGGACCGAACCAGGACCAAACCAGGGGCTAAACCAGGACTGAACCAGGACCGAACCAGGACCGAACCAGGACCAAACCAGGGACTAAACCAGGGACTAAACCAGGGACTAAACCAGGACTGAACCAGGACTGAACCAGGACTGAACCAGGACTGAACCAGGACTGAACCAGGGACTGAACCAGGACTGAACCAGGACTGAACCAGGGACTAAACCAGGACCGAACCAGGACCGAACCAGGGACTAAACCAGGACTGAACCAGGGACTAAACCAGGACTGAACCAGGACTAAACCAGGACTAAACCAGGACTGAACCAGGGACTAAACCAGGACTGAACCAGGGACTAAACCAGGACTGAACCAGGGACTAAACCAGGACTGAACCAGGGACTAAACAGGACTAAACCGGGACTGAACCCTAACCCTAACCCTAAACATAAAAGAACAGCACCTGCCAGGTTAAAAATAACATAATTGCATTAAGCATCTAGTGCTCTACTCTAGTAGTTAACAGTTCACATGTAAGCATATTTTTGCAAATGCGTTATTATTACCAGAAATGTATCATTTTGACAATCCTTTAATAAGAATTATTTTACAGGGTCTGAACTGGGACTGACCCGGGACTAAACCAGGACTATAAAGGATTACAACAAGAACCTCTATCCTAACTAAAAAGGCATTAAACCAAGATTATACTGTGACCTCTGACCTCTCTCTGACCTCTGACCCTTCTCTGACCTCTGACCCCTCTCTGACCTCAGAATTATTTTACAGGGTCTGAACTGGGACTGACCCGGGACTAAACCAGATCTAAACCAGGACTATAAAGGATTACAACAAGGACCTCTATCCTAACTAAAAAGGCATTAAACCAAGATTAAACTGTGACCCCTGACCTCTCTCTGACCTCTGTCCCCTCTCTGACCTCTGTCCCCTCTCTGACCTCTGTCCCCTCTCTGACCTCCTCTGACCACTCTCTGACCTCTGTCCCCTCTCTGACCTCTGACCCCTCTCTGACCTCTGTCCCCTCTCTGACCTCTGACCCCTCTCTGACCTCTAACCTCTCTGTCCCGTAGCTGCGGCTCTTCCAGTCGTTCCGGCGGCTGTTCTCTGACCCCTGACCCCTCTCTGTCCCCTCTCTGACCTCTGACCCCTCTCTGACCCCTCTCTGACCCCTCTCTGACCTCTCTCTGACCTCTGACCCTTCTGTCCTGTAGCTGCGGCTCTTCCAGTCGTTCCGGGAGCTGTTCTCGGCCGCCTGCTCGCGTCCCGCTCCTTTCGGACTTCACCCGTACCCTTCGTCTCGAGCCATTTACGCCGTGGACCTGATGCTGAAGTGGAGTGCGGGGCCCAGCGGTGAGTCTGGGTCAGGGGTCAGGGGTCAGGGTCAGGGTCCACAAACCAGCGCTGAGACACGACCAGTGCAGAAAAGTTCAAGAAAGGAGAAAAAGCTGTGATTTTTTTGCTTATTCGAGCGGATGAATGAGCAGAGGAAAAGCGGGGGAAGTCGTTTAGTGAGTGTCGACCATATCATTAAAACTGGAAGATGATCCAAAATGGCGCCCTGTTCCTCCCTGTGGCCTGAGCTCATTGGTGCATGACCCCAAAAAGTTTCTTACTTCCACATTTACTTCCTGATACAGAGGCGGTGGTGCTTTAGGGGCACCACGTGACCACAATCCCCCATGATGCTTTGAGGGAGCGACCACACAGCTGCAAGTTTTTGTGTTAACGTTAGCTTGTGTGATTGTAATTGTGTTCTTCATGTTAGACCAAATGTGAAAGAGTCTGAAATGAAATAAAATACAACTCCCAGGTGTCTCTGTCTGACCATGTCACGTGCTTCTGTTTGTATCGTCCGACGCTCGTTCACGTTCACACATGTTTGCGGTGACGTCACTTCATATAAAAACGGTATTTTCTGTGATTTTAGAAACAGTACAAAAGAACATTTCCTTCTGTATTATTTAAATACCAATAATAATTAAGTACTGTCTGTGATTATAATGTGAAATTATAGAAAAGGCTGGGCCCAAGAGGCTGCAGTACCTCACACGACCACTAATCAGACAGAGAGGGCGTGGCTTATCCAGTTCATTTAATACATCCATGGTGTCGACTAATGGACCGTAACGATGAGAGCTAACCCTGGGGTGATAAGAGCACGATGGAGAGACAGGTTAAAACTCATGATCATTAAACTGTACTTTCACATCTGTCTCATGTCCTTTAAGTCAGTGTTTTTCAACCTTTTTTGATTTGCAGGACGCCTTTTGGGTTAAAGTCACCACGGCACACGAGCGCCGACGAAAACAACCACCAATCAAACCATTTCGTTTAAAAAGCCTCAGATCCTGGACTTGAACTGGTCTCTTCTTCTGTTTCAGGCGAGCGTGTGCTGAGCCTCAGATCCTGGACTTGAACCGGTCTCTTCTTCTTCTGTTTCAGCCTCAGACCCTGGACTTGAACCAATCTCCTCTTCTTCTTCTTCTGTTTCAGCCTCAGACCCTGGACTTGAACCGGTCTCCTCTTCTTCTTCTGTTTCAGGCGAGCGTGTGCTGAGCCTCAGATCCTGGACTTGAACCGGTCTCTTCTTCTTCTGTTTCAGCCTCAGACCCTGGACTTGAACCGGTCTCCTCTTCTTCTTCTGTTTCAGGCGAGCGTGTGCTGAGCCTCAGATCCTTCTTCTTCTTCTGTTTCAGCCTCAGATCCTGGACTTGAACCGGTCTCTTCTTCTTCTTCTTCTTCTTCTTCTGTTTCAGCCTCAGACCCTGGACTTGAACCGGTCTCCTCTTCTTCTTCTGTTTCAGGCGAGCGTGTGATGCAGCCTCAGATCCTGGAGTTGAACTTTAGTCCGGACTGTGCCAGGGCCTGTTTGTACCACCCGGACTTCTACAACCACATGTTCCAGACGCTAATCCTGGACCAGCCCGAGGACTGTCCTGTGACCGCCATCGCGTAGACGGGTCCGGACTGGGTCTGGACCGAGGACAAAACCAGGTCTGGACCTGGTCTGGACCTTTTGTCAGTGCTTGGATGAAAAGACATTCCTATATAAAAATGTTACCAACTTTTACAAAAAATAAAGAAAAAATATGTTTTCAGCTTTTGTTGAGTTGAGTTTTTGTTAGATCTCATCTCAAAATGTTTGACTTCTGTTTTTTTAGTCCTTTTGTCTTGTTTTAAATTATCTTTCAATGCACCAGGAAAATAAAATAATATAATATAACAATCTGCTCCAATGGAACAGAGTCAGGAGCTTGGACCCTCCTCAGTGTGACTCACTTATGTGGAATTAACTGGTATTTATTTTTACTTATTTATCTTTATTTAAACAGGTAAAAACCCACTTAGATCAAAGGCTCTTTTTGAACCTGAGCCAAAAACATTTACACATTTAAACAGGAAACATTTAAGAAACTACTTTTAAACAAAGCAGACATTTTTCATATGATTGTCGTTCTTTGTTTGTTCAAATGGAGCGTAGACCCCTCAGTGACGCCGGCTCACACGACCTCCGCTCAGAGTCGGACTGGAGAGAGTTCCAAGCTGTGGGAGCAGCATAACAAATCAGTCCAAATTCAAAGGACAGACAAGAGCACTAAACGCCGCACAGATAAGATCCAGATAAGATGGAGCACAGATATCAATTATTCTTTTGACTGATTCGCCGGTTGGATCGCGAAAGGCCCACAAAGGAGATTTTGACAATATTTAAGAGAGAAAAAGCTGAAGAAACTGTGCTTGACAAAGTAAACATCCAACAAAAAGGGTTTCTCGATTAAAAAAACAACAAAACAAAACCACTGACTAATTCCTGCTTTTTCTGAGTGATAAAACCTCTGCATGTGACAAGTTTGACGAGGTTGAGTAAAAAAAACAATTATTCGATAAACCCCAGCGCGCACACAGGACGGCGCACACACAGTAGATTAGAGCCTTGTTTTTCAGCCACAGCCATGGGGTTTTGCCAGTTGTGCTTTGACTGATGTTATATTCATGGATTTCATCATTTTTTCATAATTCACCATTTTAGAGAGTTCTGAGCAACTCCTGCCCAAAATAGATAAAGACAGATAAAAAAACCACCACTGCCCAAAGATAACCAAATACAGTGGGCACTATTTTCAACGTAAGTACATTTTTTTTCTCCCGCAAATTGTATGACCTGGCAATGTTTAAGTTGGTGGTGTGCTGCGTAATATTTTCAACCAAAAAAGTGTGCTGTGACTCAAAAAAAGGTTTTAAAACACTGGGTAATATTCTTGGTGAGCGCTGCTTTAAAATGTGTGATCGACCCGGGGCCCTGTGCTGCCTACACTGGAGAACAGAAGGACAGTTACACTGTCCAATTGTAGAAATTTAATTCAGATTCTCTGTTAAAAGATAACATCCAGTTCCACTGAAACAAATCTTAAACTTGTGAAGGCGTGTTCGTTTATCCGAAGAACGAGAATGAGGCAAAAATCAATTCAATCCCAACAGTTTATTAACCCTAACAAAGGAATCTAATATAGAGCGTCCTGGGTCAGAACTTTATCCCTGGAGGCCTTTTCACTACGCGGGTCTGACATCAGGAGCTCTGGACGCCCCTCTATCCCTGGACCCAGGTATTTGAAGACACATTCATGAATATGCATATAGTGGGTTATCCCTTCTCCCTGGACATCCCAGGCTCCATCTCCATGGTGACGACAGCATTATCTTCAGCCTCAAGACCTCTGTGAGACTTGAGCGGTCCTGGGTCTTGGGGGAGACTTCGGAAGGAACCAGATCTAGATGGTTCGATTAGTCTTTCGGCCCAGACCCAGGTCGGACGACCGATCTGCTCGTCAGGACCGAGCCTCCACCAGAGTGTCCCCTGTCCTGCCCAGGCACAGTTCAACATCTTGGCCTGGAGTTTCACAGGAAATACATCCATCTATCCCCCACAGAGCGAGCACGCACGCACACACACGCACATTCCAAGGAGATGATATAATGACCTGACTTTAAATGTAAACTGTGAATAGACCCCTGAAACATATTCTATGAACAGAACTGTAACTAAAACTATGAACTTGTATTATCTTCACATGTGCGTGTAAATTCTAAACCTCCCCAGAAATATAAAACAAATCATAAATGAGTAATACAAAGACGTAGGATATAAAACATATTTCCCTTCAGTTGCTTAACGTCAGATCCTTATGTAACAAATCATTTTTAATTAATGATTTTATATCTTATTATAATCTTGATTTTATGTTTTATCAGAAACACGGGGGATGTAGTTCTATTAGAAGCGACTCCACCCAACTTCAAGTTTGAATCTGAAACACACGAAAACAAAAAGGGTGGAGGTGTCTGAGCAGTTTTTAGAGATATAGTTACTCAGAGGTTGTCTTTTGGGGTGTTTTCAGCATTTGAGTATTTGTCTTTAAAATGGAGCTAAAACAGTCTCTCTCCAGACTCTACATTGTCCTGTACAAGCCTCCCCAGCACTGCCAAGGTTTTATTGATGATTTTACTGAGATGCTTTCAGTCGTATGCACAGACTTTGACGGTTTGGTCATTACAGGTGATTTCAATGTTCATGTGGATCATTTTTGCGACAAACGGTAAAGAGCTTGATGCTGTCCTTGAAACCTTTGGTCTTACTCAGCATGTGAGAGGCCCCACCCACAGAAGAGTGGCCCCGCCCACTGCAGACTGGTCCCACTCACAGCAGAGGACAAACTCTGGACCTGCTAATTACAAAAGGGGTTAATACTTCAAACATCAGTGTGGTCGATGTGGCACTGTCTGATCATTTCTGTGTCTTTGAAAAATATTGACTGTCGTATCCTTAATATAATCTGATTCCAGGTAATATCTTAAACGTAATGAATGACTCTGCAACCAGTTCCAGTTTAAACATTTATTGATGGTGTGACGAGAGGGGCATTGGTGGTTGTGGAGCAAGGAGTATGGAGTAGTGGTTTTTCTACAGAAAACAAGGACAAATGTATTAGTGAATGACAGCGGTAAATAATTAAATCAAATTTAGCAGAATAAGGCAAAGGAAGAAAAATTATAACAGAAATAAACTCACTGTCATCCACGCACTATTCCATTTGGATTAGGGAAATCTCCACAATTGCAGGCAGCACAGGACAAAGGGGATGAACAGGTGAATGGGCAAGGCACTTATACTCTAGGGGCGGAGCAAGGTGCAGCCCAGAGGCGGGCCTAAGGCTAGGCAATGGGTGGGACTAAAGGAGAAACTCTGAGAGAGTGAGGGATTTTGTACAGTCTTCTTTGACCTGTCTGTTATTCCCAAATCACCGGCTGGTCCTGCAGTTGTTCGGAGACACATAAATGACAAGTGACTGTGGAAATGATAAACTTTGAAAATCCATCAGGTTCAAATTTTTTTTAATTCTGTTACATCTAATGTCTTGAATGGACACCATTGCTCCTGTAAAGGTTAAAATGGTTAAAAATAAGCAGAAGGCGCCCCCTGGAGGAATAATGAGTCGGTCAGGGCCAGTGGGCGAGGCTACCGCGCTCAAATTGAGC
This sequence comes from Rhinogobius similis, assembly GCA_019453435.1. Lineage (NCBI taxonomy): Eukaryota > Metazoa > Chordata > Actinopteri > Gobiiformes > Gobiidae > Rhinogobius > Rhinogobius similis. The sequence continues at coordinate 4,415,917 of CM033619.1, read as the reverse complement.
CGCCGACTGTAGGCTGCCATGTTTGCAATCTGCTGCTGACCGCTAGGGGCCGCTGCGGAAGTAGAATTATTCAATGCAAGTCAATGGGGAGTTAGACGTTTCCAAACCTACTTTAGAGCCTGGCTCAAAATACAGCTTTGGTCTCAAACGTTAGCTTACGGCTCTGTGACAACACTGAGGGGGGTGAATTTGTTTGAACCAGGCTGGTTTAGCCGCTGTGATTTTTTAAAGTTCATGCATATCTAATGAAGAAGGCGGGCTTTACGCGCCGGAAATGTCAGGGCGCAGCCATACACCTACGAGTGGGCGGTAACCATAGAGGCAACGACGGCAGTACGTCAGCAAAAGGCCGCCCCAAAGTAGCCCTCCCCCCGCCTCCCCACAGAGGGGGGAGTGGTGGGGGCTAACCCGCGGCCATTTTGAATTCTCCATGACTGGGCCGCATTATCATGAATGGGGCGGAGCCACAACCGTCTGTCCACTATTTTTATGTCTATGGTCAGGGCACAGAAAAGGGAGTGCCGCAGGGCTGAGCGAAAATGGCGCAAGTCAAAGCTCCAGATTCATAAAGAGATTTATAGTGAAGAATTCTTTTGGCTATTTCTTATTATTTATCAGCCAAATCCAGCGTGTTCGTTTGCTGTAAGAGTGGAGCGTTTAGCAGTCAACAATTACTACACTATATAACTAATAACACATACCAGTATAATGATGGCCAGGATTCGACGAGTTACAATCAAAAGATTTATTTCCCTAATACAAAATAATCTATACAGAGCTCTGGACGTCTGGGGCTAATGGTTACTCTCGCCGCTATCTCCCCAGACGTAACCACTAGCCCAGTCTTGTCCGTATTTAACACATCGCACATGAATAATACATGAATATGCAAGAAGAGGCGATGTCATCCTTCCTGAAGTCTTCTGATGGGGGGTTTAACGTAAAGTTCTCCTTATATGGTGTGTGCGCAGGGAGAGGTCGTTTTGTTTATCTTACACATTCCTGAGATTTAGGCTTTGCATCTGCTTTGCCACAGTATGAAGACTTCACAACTAGTTTAGATGTTACCTGAAACTCAATAACTGACATGTTGTACAACAAACAAAACCTCTGCAATTCATCTTACATATGTAAAACTATAAAACCATTATTTTATAATTATAAAATATAAAAAAGTCTTCAAATATAAAAGTATAAAAATATAAAACCCTTCAATAGAAAAAGGTTGTACATGTACAACCTCATTTTATGTAAACAAGGGAAGGATTTTTTTTTCTGAAATAATTGGAAATTGCAGTAATAACTCGCGTGTTCTGTTTGCAACAGTAAACAGACTAACAAACCCTCCAGTTCAGCTGCCGTTAGAACTAATTTCCAAAGCTCAGTGCAATGAGTTTGCAGTATTCTTTAATGACAAGGTTCAGGGCATTAAAAATGCCATAAATTCCACAGTGAAATAATAACCCCAAAACCACCTCCAGCAGACTCACTTTGCACCTGTAACTGACAAAACTGTCCAAGTTCATCCAGAACGCTGCTGCTCGGGTCCTGACCAGAACTAGGAAGTACGAGCGCATTAGTCTGTGTCAGGGCTCTGCACTGCCCCCTGTGGGTCAGAGAATAGACTTTAAAGCAGCTCTGCTTGTGTTCAAGTCTCTCCAAAGCACCAAAGAACATCTGACATGTGAGAGCCACATGAACCATCTCACAGTCTGAGACCGGCCTCCTGCTGGTGCCAGAGTCAGAACTAAACGTGGACCGGCCTCCTGCTGGTGCCTCCACTCTGACAATGTTTAAATCCAGGCTAAAAACAGTTTTGTTTAGACGTGCAAACGACTAAAAGATCCATCTGCACTATTCTATTTCCACGCATTTTAAAAAAATTATTCTGTGTGTCTTTTTTGTGTTTTATGCAATTTTTCCTGTTGTGAATCCAGAATCCTCTCTGTACATTTTTATAACTAATATGTGACAAAATGAACCAAGAAATTTAACCTGGTTCTGTCCATTTTTCAGATTTAAATGTCCCAAATATGTGGATTTATGGCTGTTTTTACATACAATGCATTATTTCTGTGTAAAACTTGAAATATATTTTTTCTTACATTTAAGAGAGTAAACGACAGGAGAAGTTTAACATTGTTATCTTTAAGAAGAAGAATTTTTATTTATAGAGCGCTTTTCCACCTAAGAGGCACCCAAAGCGCTTTACAAACCGTTGAAACTACAGTTGCCGTTACAACATAACATATACAATTACATTTATAGACAATAAGCAATGAGCAGACACAACATACAGTTGTAACTACAGTTGCAGTCACAACAAAACATACAATAAACAAGACACAGCAGGTAGCTGTATTCTGTAAGTAATCCATACAAAAGGTGCAAGTAGCCGTTTAGAAATGATAAGGAGGAAAAAAGTTCAGACTGATGTTAAAAATGGCAGATGGGGGGTTGGGGTAGGAAAGGCGTCTTAAGATGTTTTGGCGAAACTGCTGATGTTTCTGAGTTCCGTGGCCTTGTCCTCGGGGGCAGGGAGTGAGACTAAGATAAGGGCACAGCTGCTGCAAGACTTCTTTGTCGGGAGGGGGAGAGAATTTCTAATAATTTCTAGTAATCCATTTTTGATCTTCGGCAATTTGTCCAAAGCGTAATCAGATCCATTGCCAATTTTTAGGAGTCCAGCAAGCAGTGAATAAAAAAAATAAATAAAAGTATGACGAGACAAGAAGATGAGACAAGACGCAAAACAAATAGATAAAAACAAAAAACAAATAGAAGTGTATGATGTTCCCTGTTCTCCTTGACGTTCAGTTTTGACACAGAGACCACAGACTGTGGCCCAGGATCAGACAAACCACTAGTGGTTCGTCCTCAGTATCAGCTGATACTGAGGACAACAGACCCGGACTCAGAGTCCAGACTTAGACCGGACTCAGAGGAAGAGTCCAGACTTAGACCCGATTCAGCTCATGCCACGCTTTGAGGTGAGACTCTGCAGTGAACACGGCACACTCTGAAAGTCTAACATTCTGTCTGTGAGGAAGAGATTTCTGTAGAACTAAACCAGGACCAAACCAGGACTAAACTAGGACTAAACCAGGACCAAAGCAGGACTAAACCAGGGACCAAAGCAGGACCAAAGCAGGATCACAGCAGGATCAAAGCAGGACTAAACCAGGGACCAAACCAGGACCAAACCAGGACCAAACCAGGACCAAATCAGGATCACAGCAGGACCAAACCAGGACCAAATCAGGATCACAGCAGGACCAAAGCAGGACTAAACCAGGGACCAAACCAGGACCAAACCAGGACCAAACCAGGACTAAAGTAGGACCAAAGCAGGGACTAAACCAGGACTAAACTAAGGACCAAAGCAGGACTAAAGCAGCCCAAGAAGAGCTGGGGCCCCTGTGAAGAGCAGACCAAGGCCCAGGGGCCACCATAGACTCAGGACACGGCAGACGGCAAATGAAACGGGCAAATCTGACCCAGCTACATAATGAAATATATAACTACAAACCTGAAAGAAAGAAAACACTGAAGAAAACTGTATCTAATTTAACAGAACACACAAACCAAAAACGTGCAAAACAAAAGCAGAAATGCAAAAGCAGAAATGCAGAAGCAGAATATGCAAACCAGCTCCAGTCCGGACATAAAGCTCTTCTGTGTTGGATTAAATGTGGCCAGTTTCCTCTTAAATGTTGTCATGAACAAACAGAACCTTTAGTCACACATTTGTGGTTTAGACTAGGGCTGTTCAACCTATGGCCCGAGGGCCAAACCAGGCCCCCAAGGGACATGACCCGGCCCTTAACCACCTTCAAAAATATAGACAATAAATACACTCATTTCAGAATCAGAACCGGTTTATTGTCGTTGTCAGTGTCAAAATTCACAAACATAGGAACTTGTTTCGGTGTGAAGTGCAACATAAAACAATGAATAAAATATAATAAAATATATAAAAGAGGCATGCATAAAATTAAGAATAAGATAAAATAAAATGAAATAAAATAGACGAAGACCATATACAGAAATGTACAGTTGGCAGAGCAAATAGATTGTTCTTCTATAATATATTGTTAAAGTGTCAGGTGTTACAAAGTGTTCATGAGTCCAACGACAGAGGAAAAGAAACTGTTCTTGTGGCGGGAGGTTCTGGTCTGGATGGACCGTAGCCTCCTGCCCCAGGGGAGGGGCTCAAATAGTCCGTGACCAGGTGAGAAGGGTCAGCTGTGATCGACCTGCTCGTCCCTGAGTCCTGGAGACGTACAGTTCCTGGACAGATGGAAGGCTGCAGCCGATCACCTTCTCAGCAGAGCGCACAATGCACTGTAGTCTCTGTTTGTCCCTGGCTGTGGCTCCTGTACCACACTGTGATGGAGGAGGTCACATCCTTTATACAGTTGACAACAGACAAACCCCGCCAGACACAAGGGGCTTAACCGCAGGACATTCTGTCCTACAAGATAAGACAAAACACACTTTCTCAGAACCGGTTTCTGATAAAGTGGCCTTCCTTTATCATGTCCCCTTGTTGTACTTTCACACAGCACTGTGGACATCCCCTGTATTTTGCACAATACATCAAAGCACAATCATATATTTATATAGAACAGTTTAATAGATTTTTATACTTTTTATGGCAACAATTGGCCTAAAAGAAATAAGACAGACAGATCCATTACATATGATTAAAATAAAAATCAAGATTCCACACATTAAGGGTCATTTCTATAACACACACTAACTGTACAATCTGGACTCAACCAGATTTAGACCAAACTCAAGGATTTAAGATCTGATTCTAAAACTCATTTATTCAAGTTTTAAGTCAAAAAATTATTTGAATCATTTTTGATTCACATCATTTTTTATTTAAATCATCATCAATTTGAGTTTTTAGGACAATTTTCAGTCCAATCTAGTTTACTCATGTAATACAATGTGCCTGTATAAGGAACTTCCTGCGCCTTGACGGGAGGTTACCTTATATTTGATTTATATTTGATTTGATATATACTTTATGTAAGAGATTTCTTATTAAGGGCTTGTTAAAATGACACATTTCTGGTAATGATAATGCATTTATAGGAATGTGCTTACGTGTGAAATGCTAGTTACTAGAGAACTAGATGCTTAGTGCAAGCAATGCTGTTTTCAACCATAGATATAATATTGTTCTTGACCTGTTTCCTAATTCACTTATCTGTCAATAACAGCCATTGCTTCTTGCCCTGCGAGGTCATGGGAGCAACAGGGGAATGCTGACCTATGTTAAGGGTCAAAACATGTACTTGCTTTGCACACAAATGGGAGGAGAACAGGATGAGAGCTTGAGTGTAATGAGGCGAACAGGGGTTTCCCTGGTGATCACACAGGATAGAACTGTGCCGGAGGTCAGACAGAGCGAGGAGCGGGTTTGGGCCCGAAAACTTCATGCATTTCTGACGAGACTTTTTCTGTATATTGCAAAATTGGACAGTGAAATCGGCGGTTGGCATAATCTGGTTTGTGACTGGCTTTAGGGCAGGAAGAACGGGGGGTAGAGGATCGGGAACCAGGAGCAGTCAGAGTAGCAAAAGGTCTTTTGAAGATGGTAGTCCAGATGAAGGGGGTTCAGGGAGTCGAAAGAGAGTAGTGAGAGAGCAGAATAATTCTAAAGTCATTCTTAAATTTCGGGATGAGACTGAGATCGCAAAAGTTGGAGTTCTGGCATTGTCCAGGGAGATAAAGAAGAAGCTGGGGGAGGTAGTGTTGGCGAAAGTGTTGAGGGATGGCAGCCTGCTGACTGTGTGTAAATCGGAGGAGCAGAAAAACGCAGCGATGCAGATTGGCAACATTGGCAAGATGGCTGTAAGTGAACCTAAGATTGTTGGAGAAAGGAAAGGGGCGCGTGGGGTAATCACAGGTATTCCACTGGATGAGGATCTTGATAAGCTTAAAAACAGCTTGGGTACTGAGGTGAGTTCTGTTAAAAGATTGATGAAACGGGGCGATTGTCAAAGAGTTCAGAGTATGTCAGTGTTGCTGGAGTTTCAAGGTGGAGTGCTTCCTGAGAGAGTGAAGGTTGGTTGTTTGAGTTTTCCAGTAAGAGGGTTTGTCCCACCTCCGCTCAGGTGCTACAGGTGTCAACTGTACAGCCACATAGCGGCAGTGTGTTGAGGGAAGCAAAAATGTTCAAAGTGTGGGGGTGAACATAGGATTAAGGAATGCAAGGAGAATGCTCATCTTAAGTGTTCGGTGGGGTGTGAGGTCAGAAAGAAAGCAGTGGAAATTGAAAAGGTCAAAGTGACAAATAACATCACTTATGCAGAAGCTGCTAAGAAGGTGCATGCACAGAAAAGACAAGGCGCTGCTGGAACTTTGGTTAGTCCAAGCAGAGGAGAAATGAGCATTGTACTGGCTATAGAGGATCTACTGGTGTTTCTGTCTTACGTGATTAACTGTTCTGAACAGGTCAAACACAAAGCAGACAAAATTAAGATTATAGTGAAGGGTGCTGAAAAATACCTGGGTGCTAAAGGGATTTCATGGGAACAAGTGTATAAGAGATTAGAGGAAGAAAAGTCAGGAGGGACAAGTGAGAAAACCTGATAGTTCTACAGTGGAATGCCAGGAGCCTTATTGCAAACGGGCATGAATTGAAAGGATATGTCCAATATAGTAAGGTGAAGCCAGATGTAATTTGTGTACAGGAGACCTGGCTTAAACCAGCATTGGATTTTATTATTAGAGGGCATGAATGTGTTCGAAGGGATAGGCAAGGGGGAAATGGTGGAGGATGTGCAATATTTATTAGGAATGGCATTCAGTACATAGTGATAAGTAAAGGGAAGGAGCTGGAGTGTATTGTGGTTGAAGTGTGGGGCAGAGGGGGTAAGGTTAATATAATACATTTTATATATTTATATAATCCATGTAAGCGATTGTCACTGGAGAGTCTGCAAGATTTTATAGTGTATCTTGAGGGGAAGTCCATATGTTGTGGTGATTTTAATGCTCACAGTACGTTGTGGGGGAGGGATAATGATGAAAATGGTTTGGTTATTGAGGATTTAATGGATTTAAAGGGTCTTGTGTGTTTGAATGATGGGAGTGGAACTAGGTTTGATTCAAGGAATGGAACGGAATCAGCAATAGATTTAACACTGGTGTCTGAAACAATTGCAGGTATTTGCACTTGGAAAACTGATAAGGAATCCACTGTAGGTAGTGACACTATCCGATAATCACTGAGGTAGGTTTTAATTTTGAGAAGGTTGATACGGGTGGGGTGAGTAAGTGGTGTTTTAAAGGAGTAGAATGGACCAAGTTTAGTGTTATATGTGAAAATGAAATGGAAAAGATAAATATGAATGTGAATGTTGATTAGCTCAATTTATCTCTGTGCAGTGCAATTGTGAGAGCGGCTGAAAAGACAATAAAGAAGAAGGGAGGTAAGCAAAAGAAGAAAATTGTCCCGTGGTGGTCTGATGAATGTACTAATGCAATTAAGGAGAGGAATAAAGCTTTTAAAGTTTTAAAAGGAAATCATTGCTTCCAAAATTACATTGAGTATAAGAGGAAGACAGCAGTTGTAAAAAGAGTGGTTAAAGGGGCCAAGAGAGCCTACTGGGGGGGCTATTGTGACACCTTAGGCAGGCAGACATCCATAAGTCAAGTATGGGGGACAATTAAAAGAATGTCTGGGAATAATAAAAGTTTTAGTTATCCAGTGATGAAGAATGGAGAGACAGTAGTTTTAGATAATGCCGGTGCTGTGGAATTTAATGTAATAAGTCCAAGGAAAAATAATAGCTTACACCAAAGCGCTGTCTCTCTCAAAAAGGTGGATTCTTTATTCTATGATGCATCAAAGAATACTTTCCCAGACAGATGTTCTGTCTCAACTACACGGGTGACCAATGGAGCAGAGACACGAGCCCCACAATAAGAAAGACAGCAATATATATAGAGTTACAGTGGGCCGGCCCATGAGGGCCACTGAGAAACAGGTTTGTCAGGCAGTCACAAGATAGGGGGGTACATTACAATACACATTGGAGTGGTTACATGCAGGGGGGTCCAGATGATCAAATTAGAATGTCTCTGGTGGTGTCTCTCTGAGTGGGGAGACTGGTTAACCATAGGGGGCCCAGGTGGTTAAAGTGCGTATGACAGGTTTTCACTATTTCCTAATTTTGTCTTTATTTGGTGTATTAATACCTGTTGTAAATATAAATGATGGTCTCACAACAATCAAGTGGCCGTTTGGGAAGAAAAGTTGAAAAATCTGTAGAAAGTTACAGGAAGCAAACAAATTGATGACATCACACTAGGGAGACAAAGATTATGCATAATTTACACAAAATAGACTACTTTTTTTTTACCCTTATTCATTAATTCAACCAAAAAAGGTGTTCAAATGTATTTTTATTTATCAATTTAAAAAACATCTGTGACATTAGATGGATTTGGCCCAGTTTACAGTGTGGTTGCTAGGTAATTTCCTAGTGTGATGTCATCATTTACAACCAGGAAGTGAAACAAAAAATCTCAAAAATTGCTAAAGCGAAAGAAAATTTGTAAAGTATTTGAGCAAAATTTGAAATATATTTATCGGAACTGCATTTAAGTGAAATGAGTAGTCCAACCTGTCATAGGCCCTTTAAATAAGAATGTAAATGGTGTTTCCTGGATTGGAGAGGCCAAATGGGAGCTTTTGTCTAGCTGGCCTAGGAAGGAACAGAGAAACAAAGACCCCAGGTGCCCCTCTTGACACTTGTAGCTCCAGGGTTGGGTGCAGACAATTCATACAGACACTGCTGACAAATGGTCACGTGTAAATACAATACATCAAATGACATTTTTCTTTCACACCGGTAAAGCAGAACTGTTGGCTAGGCACTTTGTAAATGGTCATAGTTGTGGAAATTTGAGTATAGAGGAAAAGAGAGCAAGAAGGAAAACTGTGGGGAGAAATGCTGATGTATTTGATGATGTTAATGACTATGACAATGCGATTAATGTTGAGTTTGCGATGGCTGAACTAAATAATGCTTTAAACAAAAGCGGTAAGACAACTCCTGGAAAATATTATATATGTTATTGTATGTTGAGGAACCTGGGTGCAAAATGTAAGTCTAGGCTATTAAAGTTGTATAATAAGGTGTGGGCAGAGAGTACTCTGCCAGAGCAATGGAAGGAGGCTGTAATAGTGCCTATATGTAAGCCTGGCAAGGACCCCAGTGTGGCAAAGAGCTATAGACCTATAGCATTGACTTCACATGTAGGGAAAATAATGGAAAAAATGATTAATGAGAGATTGTTATTTTCTGGGAAAAAAATGGCTTGCTCAAAAATCACCAGTATGGCTTTAGGAAGGGTAGGAGTACAATGGACCCAGCCATTATTTTGGAGCATGAAATAAGGAAGGCTCAAGTGAATAAAGAGGGTGTGGTTGCCGTGTTCTTTGACATTGAGAAAGCGTATGATATGATGTGGAGGGAGGGGCTAATTATAAGGTTGCACCAGATGGGAATACGGGGGAAGATGCTATAGTGGGTTAGGAATTTTTTAACTGGTAGAAGTATTTTAGTGCGTATGGGAAGGATTTTAGCTCTAAGTATGAGGTAGAGAATGGTACGCCTCAAGGCAGCATAGTGAGTCCAGTGTTATTTTCTATTATGATCAATGAAATATTTTGTAATGTTGAAGGTTCTAGGTGTTTCCCTGTTTGCAGACGATGGCGTAATGTGGAAGAGAGGTAGAAATATTACATTTATCGGAGAAAAGCTGCAGCAAGCTGTACATAAAGTGGAAGCATGGACCATTAAGTGGGGTTTTAGGTTTTTAGTCAATAAGACGAAAGTAGTGTTTTTCATGGGGTGACGTAAAGAAGGTAAGGGAATTTAAATATTTGGGACTGTGGTTAGATAGTAGATTTACGTGGGGCTTACATATCAGTAAGATAGTGGAAAAATGTTTTTAAAAAGTGGTGAACATTATGAGGTGTTTGAGAGGTCGGGAATGGGGGGCTAACCGAGCTTGCCTTAAGACAATTTATGTGGCCCTGATTAGATCAGTGCTGGATTATGGTTGTGTTGTGTATAATTCTGCTGCAAAGAGTAATCTTAAAAAACTAGGTGTGATTCAGAATCAGGCTTTAAGGATTTGTTGTGGAAATGGGAGAGATGCCCTTGGATTGTAGAAGGGAGCAACTTGTTCTGTCTTATTGGGCTAACCTGCGAGGACATAATGATAGTCATCCGGGTCTGAATGTGTTAAAGCCATGCCAGGAGAAAGAAAAAGCACAGCTCACCAGCTTTGGATGGATAGCAGAGAATGTGGCACGAAGGGTTGGAGTAAGTAATTTGGAATTAAGCCCTACAGTATCTATTGCTGTGGTTCCACCATGGTATTTGAAAGAGCCTATGACAGATCTAAATCTGTTGAAAAAGAAGAATTGTAATAGTAGTGGTGTGAATGGGTACATCTTTAGGAATTATCCTGAAAGTCTAGTAATTTACACTGATGCTTCAAAGTTAAAGGATTGGAATAGCTTTTGTCATTCCCGATATAGATGTTGTTATCAAGAAGAGGACAAGTGATAACATGGCTGTTTATACGGCAGAACTAATGGCAGTGCTTTAAGCTGTAAACTGGGTGGAGGAGAATGGGCCAGAGAAAAATGTAATCGCCTCGGACTCAAGTAGTGCAGTGATGAGTATCATGAATTTGAGTTCAGAATCCAGACAAGACATCATTTATGAAGTAGGGCAATCACTGGAAAGAGTGTACAGATTGGGGAAGGAAATAATCTTTTTGTGGGTACCAGCGCATGCGGGGTGGAAGGAAATGAGCTGGCAGATAATTATGCAAAAGAAGGGGCGGCAAGAGGGGAGGTGGATATTCCTAGTAGGCACTGTAAAACGGAAGTAAAAACCATAATAAAAGAAGAAATCAGAAGAAGATGGCAGACAAGATGGGATGCATGCCATAAGGGCCAATTTTTCTATGCCATACAGACTAGAGTGGAAGGTAAAGTAAAGGAGTGGGGCTGCAGGAGCCGCAAAGAGGAGGATGTGCTTTCACGTTTAAGGCTGGGTCACTCGGGGCTGAATGGTACCCTCAGATTAGTGGGGAAGCATGACACAGGGGAATGTGAGGGTTGTGGAGTTCAGGAGACTATTGAGCATGTTGTAATGAGTTGTCCTAAGTACTGGAGGCAGAGAAGAGTCTTGCAGCAGAAAGTCAATGAAAATAAGACTCCATTTAACATCAAGGAATTATTACAGAGTGTCTCAAAAGAAGTGTTTGCTAAAGCAATTCTTACATATCTAAAATCAACGGGATTGTTTAGGAGGATTTAAGGACTGTTGGGGCCTTCCCGGCCCACACTCCATACCAGACGGTGGCGGTAATGCACCTTCAGTTGCGTGCCAACCGCCAATAAACAACAGGAGATGAAGAAGAAGAATGAGGCGAACAGGGTGTTATGGTTCTGTACGAACCCCTTAGGGAGCCGTATGGGGGTACGGCGTCCCACTTCCGTTTCCGGTTACGCTGATTACCTGCTCTACAAAAGGTGTGCACGCTGCCGTGTCTGTAGTCGGGGCTCGCGGCTGGTTGTGGCGCATTCCTTTTTGTAAGTAGCCTAACTTTTGAAGTGTTTTCTGTCCTGTCGTTTTACCACATCACGTTAATGCACGTGTGTATCATTCTATTTTAAGGTGTTTAGTGGGGCAGTCGCGTCGGCTCCACCGATTGCACCCTGAGCCCGTCGTGCAGATTAACATGTTGAATGAAGGTAAATCTGTTCCGCGATATCTGTGAATTTAAGGCCATGTGTAATTGTGTCTAATGCATTGCTTTGTTATCTGCAGTCCGCCTCTGCTGCTTAATTGTCCCACCCGGTCTGTTGAAGCTAGCCTGAGTTTTTAGTGTTAATATACGTGTAAGCAATGGTGAACTCATAGTGTTTGGTGCAATTTTAGTGTAGTTCGTGTCCATTTTTATCGAACTTAGCACAGACTGCACTTTATTGCAACCTGCACTTTGCACTATTAGCGCCTTCAAACTCTTAGCACGTAGCATTGGCACTTTAGCTTTAGCACTTTAGTCCTAATCCTCTACGCACTGCACTTTGGACAGCAGTATTTGCTAGTTAGCTATTTTGTTTTGGGTTTGGTTTATATTTAACGTTTGGTTTGCATTCTAATTAGTTTGTTGTGTTTTTTAGTTATTTGGTGTTAATTCTCAATGCTGTGTCTAAAGGGGGGTTCGTGTCTGGGTGTGGGATAGGTGTTTTTTTTTTTTTTTTAATAACATTGAATAAAATTGTTCGTTTTAAACTGTAAATAAAATTCTATATTTTGAGCACTTTCTGCTTTGGTCCTTGTTTATACCGGGTCTGTCCTGTGTAGTTTAAAGGGGGCCTTACCTCCCCCGGTTACATGAGCATAAAAGAAGGCATGAAGAAAGAGGAATCAGAGATCTCCATGGACCCGTTCCAGAGACACTTTCCCGGCTCGACCTCGGCTGAGGCACAGGCTCATCGCTGGACAGCGAACTCAAATGCTCAGGCTAATAGCTCTCACTCCGTTTCTCCTGCCAAGAACTAGCTATTGATTGTTAGGGACCGCTTGCAGAAAATACTTGAGATTAAGATTTAATAAATCAGACTTAAGCGTAAGATTTCTTTCTCCTGTGACTTATTTCCACGCACCCAATATCTGGTGAGTTGCCATTGCTAACTGTTGTTATTCAAACCTGTTGTGTTGTCAGTCAGTCAAGGGTACACCATTGGTTAGGAACTTCGGGTACCGAGAGGTACCTACGCCTCTCCCAGGGGAATAGTGGGAATTATTTCCGGTAAGGTTAACAACTCAAAAACTAAATAAGAAATCCAAAATCCTCTCTGTACATTTTTTTTGTGACTAATATTTGTATAATGAAAGTATGTTTTATTCCATAATAGGGAAAAACGCCACTACTACTACTACTACCTGGGTCCTGTTTCTTCTGTCCTGCACGTCACTTTATTACATTTAAAATGAACCGTTTTACATAAAATGTCTTACTTCTACATGAAACCATGATGGAAAACACAGATCGGACGGTGCACAGATACACATTGGTCGGCACACAACCTGTAGTAGTTGTCAGGTGTGCCTTGAAGAAATGTCCAATTTCAGTTTACATATTGACCGTTGTGGATGGAATTGACTCATTTATCATTTTGGAGTGTCCTGAGCAACTTCTGCACCAAAAAACAACAAAACCATCATTATTGACAAAGAAACACAGATATTATTCACCATATTTTTCGGGTTTGGTCATGTTTTAATTGTAGTTGGTGTGCCGTGGTATCGTTTCAACCCAAAAAGCGTGCCGCAACTGAAAAAAGGTTGAAAAACACTGATTTAGAGTAATATTCCTGGTGAGCGCTGCTTTAAAGTGGAATCAGAGCAATGTTCCTCTGGTCGTGTAACCGTCGGTTTTAAGGAGTTGTCTCCAGATTATTACGAGGTGAATGTCTGAACATCTCTGTAACCGACAGCAGTTCAACCAGAGCCGAACCAGAGCCGAACCAGAAGAGAATATTACATGAACTTTCTGTCAAACTGTGATGACGTCACATAAATTTAATACTGAGAAATAATAGTAAAAAATTCAAGTCCCGCCCCTTGACTTCAGGTTGACCTAGATAACCCAGAGCGGTTTGTGTGGGAGGTCGTGTTTCGCGCCTTTCTCCTCAGACACGTCGCTCTAGACGTCAGTAGTTCTCTAACTTTTTCAGTCGCGACCCCAAAAATAACAATAGTTCACATTGTGACCCCCAAACACAAAAAATAGGCGACATGCAAAGTGATAAATTAGCCTTATATCTAATGTTTGACTTTATTTAGAGAATATAGACCTGGAAAAATGACTTTAATTGGTCGACAGATAGGAATCTACATTCACCACTGCATTTGACGGTGTACAGCCTTGTTTAAGACTATTGTATACATTTTCCTCATCATCTGGGGGCCCCTGGAAATCATTTCGCAACCCCCATTGGGCCCCAACCCTCTGCTCTTACTGGAGGTTAAGAGCCTCTGCTGTACGTTATATATGTCATGTTGGAGTGTGCCCAAGTGAAACCAGACGTGTGGTGTTTACAGAGAGGCCCGGTCTTTCCAGGCGTTTCTTGGTGTACATTGTATTTACTTTGGGCCGTTTGAAAGTCTGGAAATGTGTGTGTAACCGAGGGTGCGTGGTGTAAAATGTATGTAAATTAAATTTAACCTTTGTGACTAAATAAAACTAAAGAAAACCAACAACGCCACCCAGAGAGAGGGCTCTGGGACCCAAAATAGAATAAACAGAACTAAGGCGCACAGGTAAGTATCCAAAGCACAGGAGCCAGATTCCAGTTACATTGTCTTTATTCTTCACATCACCGAATAAAACAAGTTTCATTTAATTTAATTAACAGTAGCTACAATAATTTAAAACCAATGGATCCCACCCATACACACTGCAATTTAAAATGTCCCAGCGACTGTCCCTCAGACCCGGGTGCAAAGCGTCTGGCCTTGACGTGCATACGCACCCAACACAGCGCCCACTTGAGGCGCACCGCCTCACACAGAAGGGTAGGGAGCAAATAAACAGGGACGACAAACAAAAGGAAGACGAAAAAAAGGAAAACAGGGAAAACTAACAAACAGGAAATAAAACACGAGAACAAAAGTACAAAACAGAAACCCAAGAACAAAACAGAACGGAACAAAACAAAACGGAAGGAAACAAAACAAAAAGGAGCAAAACAGCAGAGGGCGGCGTGTCTCGTGCCGCTGCTGGCAATGGGGAAACCTACAAAAGGAATTAAGGTTATACACAAATCTAAATAAAGAGCCAGACACTAGGAGCTAGAGCCTACCAAATTGGAATTGAAAGTTAATGCAGGCTGGAAGCCGAGCAGGAGGCGGCGCTCAGCAGCAGGTGCCCAAATGAAGCGGTGACGTTTGCTCAAAGCGCGTGGCGCCAGTTGTGAGCAAACTAGAATAAAAATGCAATTTAGTCTTTGAACAGAGCATGGACAAACATTCATGGTGATCAATTTACCTGTTCTATTGAGAGCGCAACACGGCGAATGTGCGATTTGATGCAGGGAGTGTACCGCCAAGCGGCCAACTACGAGGAACGATGTGTAAAGTTACAAATTTATGAATGGGATTGAGGGGCGAGGAGTTACCTGTAAGCGCGACGGGAGCGCGCAGCGCGCCTTGCTGCAACTTTGTGAATGAACTTTGTGAATGATGTTACTACGCCGAGAGTTGTTGCCACGGAGGTGCTCACACGACGCATGAGGAGATTTTAGGATTGTGTGGCGCGGAGCGCGCAGCCAGACAGCGGCACTACAGGAAACATTGAAGTTAAGAGATTTAACTGCATGGATCGATTGAGTACGCGATATCTACCTGGAGCAGGAGGACGAGCGGCCGACACAGAGGCCCGGAAATGCGTGCGGGTGAAAGGGGGAGGCAACGAGAAAGGGGACGCTTATAAAGCCCACCAGCCCGCGCAGCGCGGGGCGCCAGGTAAGCGCACCTTCCGCACAGGCGCCAACAACCGTCTCACCGCGGGCGCCAGATAAGCGCACCCTCCAGCCGTCTCACCACATTCCACCCCCTCCAAATGCATCGTCGCCCCGACGATGAGCAACGTGCCCTAGCACCATGGCCTAAATACCGCATACGTAGGCCTGGATGACGGCACAGCAGCACCTTCCCTTCGTGACTGTCCAGCTATGGACATTGGGAGGCGATGGGGATTTATGTGTTGGCCAGCTGTGGACCGAGTGGACCTGCGTACAGGTTCCCCACTGGGGCCAGGGATGGCAATGGACTCACTTTGCAGTGGAGCCTGGTCAGCACCAGTAGCAGGGAGAGCCACTAATTGCACTGGAGCCCTAGAAACACCCGCTGGGACGAGAGTGGGCGGTAGAGGTGCTACCGCTGTTGGAAGCGACACTCCCGGCTGCAACAGCGGTGGCTGCAGGAACAAATCCTCCTCAAACGACGATTCCTCCATGATTGGAGCTGCGGGTCCAACAGAAGAGCTCTCTCCAGGGGCCGGGACAGAGTGTTCCTCGATGAGCAGGGCCTTCAGCTGGGACCTGTGTACCCTCCTCACTTTGGTCCGTTGATCCGCTGGAGCCACAGTGTAGACTGCGCCATCTTCCCTCGGAGCTTGAAGGATCACATATGTTACAGGACCCCACAGATCTTGGGTCTTCCGCCGACCCTTGGCACTGTGGTCACGCAGAAGTACAAGCTGGCCCTCCTTAAGGCGCAGCTCTCGAACATGTTTGTCATGATTGGCCTTCCTGCGTGAAGCAGCGAGGCGCAATTTCTCCCTAGCCCCTTCGAATGCCAGCTGAAGTCGTGCCTGGTGCTCTTGCACCCACTCATGCACGCTCCCTTCCACTGGGTCTTTCACTCGACCCAGCAAAAAGTCAAGTGGGAGCCGTGGCTCTTGCCCAAACATCAAGAAGAAAGGAGACTCCCCTGTGGACTGGTGAGGAGTGGTGTTATAGGCGTACAGAACTTGGGGCAGGCAAACACCCCAGTCCCTCTTTCGGGACACAGGCAGCGTACGCAACATATTGCTGAGGGTTCGGTTGAACCGCTCACACTGTCCGTTGCCTGCTGGGTGGTATGGGGTGGTACGCGACTTTGTGACACCATACAACTTGCACAACTGTTGGACCAGAGTGCTCTCAAAGTTCCGGCCCTGGTCAGAGTGGAGGCGGGCTGGTACACCAAACTTCGCAAACCACTCATTGACCAGCACCTGCGCCACAGTGGAGGCGCACTGATTGCGGGTTGGGACCGCTATGGTGTACTTACTAAATACATCTGTCAGTATCAGTACATTCTCCAACCCTCCTGGAGTCTGTTCTAACAAGGTAAAATCTACAGCGAGGATCTCGTTCGGCTTTGACGCCAGTAAGTGGCCCATGAAGGCATGGGCAACAGGCTGGTTGTCCTTGGCATGCTGACACCGCTCGCATGCCTGGCACCACTGGGCTACCTCACGGGACATACCTGGCCAGTAGCATCGGGAACGAAGCAGGGCCAGGGTCCTCTCGATTCCCTGATGTCCATGCTCCTGGTGGACCTGCGTGAGGACGTTCTGGACCAGGGCTTTGGGCAGGAGGAGTTGATATATAGCCCCACCACCATCAGGACGAAACACCTGCCGATACAGCAGCCCCTCTAGTTCTACCAGGCGGTCCCACTGGGCCAGCACTGAGAGGGCAGCTGGAGAGAGGGCTCGTCGCTCTTCACGAGTGGGCTGTCGATTCTGACACCAGAAGGGCAGGATCTCCTGCATGGTGGGGTCAGACTGCTGAAGCTGATGGAGGTCAGCAGGGGCAACATGAGGTAGAACAGTCACCAAGGACTGTGTTGCCCGCATAACAACTCCTTGCAGAGCCTGCTGCAACTGCTCTGGCACACATGTACCCAAAGCTCCTGGTGCCAATTCCCGTGAGGACATCCCAGGCTGGCGAGACAAGGCGTCAGCATTTTTGTTGCACTTACCTGAACGATATTTTAACTCAAAATCAAAGGATGCCAACTGGGCGGCCCAACGCTGCTCAACAGCTCCCAGTTTGGCTGAGTTGAGATAACTCAGAGGATTGTTGTCAGTATAGACCACACATCTGTGGCCTAGAAGGTACTCCCTGAATTTCTCTGTCATGGCCCACTTAAGGGCCAGCAACTCAAGCTTCATCGAGCTATAGTTTGACATGTTACGCTCAGTTGGACGCAGCCCTCGACTGGCGTAGGCAATAGGCCGCACCTTCCCTTCCTGCTCCTGGGAGAGCACTGCCCCAATCCAGCGTGACTTGGCGTCTACCTCCAAGATGAATGGGAGGGAGAAGTCAGCGTAGGCAAGTACCGGGGCCGTGGTTAGCTTGGCTCTTAGAGCCTCAAAGCTTTGCTGACACTCTGTGGTCCAGGGTCCAGTCACACTCTGGACAGGCCGCTTCCTGGACCGTTTCCCAGTCAGTTCAGCAACTCTCCGATGTAAGGGAGCAGCCAATTTAGCGAAACCCTCAACAAAACGTCGGTAGTAGCTAGCGAACCCAAGGAAGGAACGCAGTTCCGTCACTGTGGATGGTACAGGCCAATTGGCTACTACCTCAATTTTGTCGGGGTCCGTGGCCACCCCCTGATCAGAGATCACATGGCCCAGGTAGTGCACCTCCCGCTGGAAGAAGCGGCACTTGCTCAATTTAGCTTTGAGACCTTCCTTCTGCAATCTCCCCAGTACAACGTCCAGTCTCTCCAAATGTTGCAGTACCGTGGACGAAAAAACAACTATATCGTCCAGGTAAAGAAGGAGCGACTGGCATTGCTGGTCCCCAAAGACGCGTTGCATCAAGCGTTGGAATGTGCTGGGGGCATTGCAGAGCCCAAAAGGCATGCGGTTCCACTCAAACAGACCAAAAGGCGTACAGAAAGCCGTTTGTGCGGTCACTCTCTGCAACAGGGACTTGATTGTACCCGCTGGCCAAGTCCATAGTGGAGAACCAGCGGGCCCCTGTCAATGCATCAAGTGACTCTTCGATCCGTGGAAGTGGAACGCATCCTTCCGGTCTTGAGATTGAGTTGACGATAGTCAACGCACAGACGAATACTGCCATCCTTTTTCCGACCAACACAATGGGTGAAGCATATGGGCTGGAGCTCTCTCTGATCACTTGTGCTTCCAAGAGCTGATGGATATGCTCTTTAACCAACTCATATTCCGATGGAGGAATACGGCGGTATCGCTGCCGGACCGGGACATTATCTATAAGAGGAATGTCATGAGTGATCAGGTTGGTGCAGCCCAAATCCTGATCATGTGCAGCAAACACAGAGTTATACTTTTTAAGCAATGACCACACCTTCTCCTGTTCCTCAGTGGACAGGGAGGATAGGTCGATTGCTGCAAACGGGTCCGCAGCTGGGGGAGCAGCACCTTGTGAGGAGACACTCGCAGCCACAGGTGGAACCTCTATCACCCCTGCTGGAAGGCTCACCACATTGACATCGTCCAGTGTCCCTACCAGGGTACGTGGATAAAGCAGCACGTCGTTGTCACCAATGTTGACAATCGGGACATAAGCAGTACCCTGGACCACCGGAACCAAGGCCGGTGATGCCAGCAAGCCTGCTGGCAGACCAGCCTCTAAGGGTTCAAACAATACAGTGGTACTGGAGTACTGCTCGGAACAAGTAGCGGCAACAATTTTCATTGCACCCCCAGGGATGCGAACAGCCCGATTACCTCGGACCTTGACCTTACCTGGTCTCCTCGCAGTAGGCCGCACGTTCGCAGCATGACACTTTTGCAAGGCATCAACCAGTGTCTGAGATGCGGTAACGGGCACAGTGTCAAACAGAGCAGGTCCAAACTGTCCAAATAGTTCCTGGTAGCACTTCCGGAGAATGTTCATTCCTAATACTCCAGGGATCTGGGCAGCGACATTACCAGGTGGGTCTCGAACAACTAAAACACCACAATGGGGCATCACTTTATCACAGAGCTCAACCGTTAACTCTAAATAACCAATGTAAGGAATTTCAAGGCCATTTGCAGCCTTGAGCTGCAGCCAATTGCAGACCTTTAGGCGCTCCTCTCCCCATGGCTCGAAGTGTTTACGGAAGAAACTCTCGGTCATTGTAGACACCATTGATCCGGTAGTCGACTAAACATGGCACGCTTACCCTGCCATGTTCAGATCTATATGAGGGCACGATGCAATTAACTTTGGTGCATCTGCCAGACCGCTAAAAACGTGAGTTGAGCCTGTGGATGCCCCACCCGAGCTTTGGCTCTGCAGCCCGGTGGGCACTAGTTTTCCGAACGCTGTCCGAAGCGATGCTGGGGAGGCCGAGCATCTTGGCGATTTAGGACCCGGGTGCCATCACAATTTCTTGCGATGTGGCCAGGCTGCTGGCACCGATCGCACACGACGGAGGGGTGACGGGGTGAGCGGCCACGCTGCCGGTCAGTGTGGGCAGCCTGCAGGAGCGTAATGCTCTGTGTCAGGAGGTTGAGTTGCTCCTGCTGCTTCTGGAGGAGCTCTTTCAGCTCGCCTACCTCGCTTGGGGCAGTACGAGCGCTGGGCGATGGTCCCCCTTGCACAGCATATTGGAGGCCAAATGCGGAAGGTACAGAATTACTGCGCCCACGCATGCCAGGTGGCTGACCCTCACGCTCCCACCTCATTGCCTCCCCCCTAACCGCAAGCAAGGTTGCCTCGGGGTTCTGACGGACATATTGCTTTAACATGCGGCGCAGTGAACCGTCAAATACATATTCGGTGAATTGGTCGCGCAGCAAACACTCAGAATTGGGCAAAGGTGCGGGAGCAGAGGCCTTCACTTTGTTCATGAGGTTTAACAAGGCGAGGGAGAACTCTTGTAATGTTTCTCCCTCTTGTTGCCTCCGAGAAAAGAACTGTTCTTGTAAGGCCACATATGACTCAGAGCACCCATACAACTCTTCAAGAATGCCGATAATTTTATCTGGGTCGCTGCGTTCCTCCTCCGAGCGAAATTTGATTTCATTACGGGCCTCTCCTTCAAGATGGTCGAATAAGAAGTAGGCTTGATCCGCCCGGGACAGGTGTCGCCCTCATGCAAGCCCGAACCTCCTCAACCCACTCATTCAGCCCCATACCGGTGTGCCCCCTAAACATAGGACAACGCCTGTCACGCGGTATGAACACTAACCTATCTGTTTGAGGGGTGACTGGAAGTCTTGCACTGGTGCTAGGCGGGGCAGACGCCTGCTCTGAACGCAGCCTCTCATTATCGGCAGTCAGCCTCGAAATTTGGTCCCTAAGGCTCTGTAGCTCCTCCTCCATGGGGCCCACAAGCAAAAAAACAAAAACGGCAAATAAACTGGGGGGGGTGAACACACAAAAATGGTCCACACGCCGACCGCTGCTGTTTTGTCCCTTAAAAAGAAAGAAAACAAAAATTACGATTGACAATGCAGTCCAAAACAAACTATATACAGAAGCAATAGTTAATGAAAGTATTGTGGATTGCCACTACAATAATGGATTGACATACCATAGGCTCAGCACCAGATTGACATACTATGCTATATACACAGCAAGAAAATAAATCACAGCAACATGCAAGGAAAACTGCACACATAAAACATGCAAGACAATTGGCTTAGAGCTGGTTGACAACCAATACGGATTATAGCAAACTTTTCTCATAGATTCTACTAAGCTTCCATAGTCAGGACACTGATATCAGTAAATGGAACCTGGAACTCCTGTTTTTAATTGGTAATCCTGCCGACAACGCCAAATGTAACCGAGGGTGCGTGGTGTAAAATGTATGTAAATTAAATTTAACCTTTGTGACTAAATAAAACTAAAGAAAACCAACAACGCCACCCAGAGAGAGGGCTCTGGGACCCAAAATAGAATAAACAGAACTAAGGCACAGGTAAGTATCCAAAGCACAGGAGCCAGATTCCAGTTACATTGTCTTTATTCTTCACATCACCGAATAAAACAAGTTTCATTTAATTTAATTAACAGTAGCTACAATAATTTAAAACCAATGGATCCCACCCATACACACTGCAATTTAAAATGTCCCAGCGACTGTCCCTCAGACCCGGGTGCAAAGCGTCTGGCCTTGCGTGCATACGCACCCAACACAGCGCCCACTTGAGGCGCACCGCCTCACACAGAAGGGTAGGGAGCAAATAAACAGGGACGACAAACAAAAGGAAGACAAAAAAAAAGGAAAACAGGGAAAACTAACAAACAGGAAATAAAACACGAGAACAAAAGTACAAAACAGAAACCCAAGAACAAAACAGAACGGAACAAAACAAAACGGAAGGAAACAAAACAAAAAGGAGCAAAACAGCAGAGGGCGGCGTGTCTCGTGCCGCTGCTGGCAATGGGGAAACCTACAAAAGGAATTAAGGTTATACACAAATCTAAATAAAGAGCCAGACACTAGGAGCTAGAGCCTACCAAATTGGAATTGAAAGTTAATGCAGGCTGGAAGCCGAGCAGGAGGCGGCGCTCAGCAGCAGGTGCCCAAATGAAGCGGTGACGTTTGCTCAAAGCGCGTGGCGCCAGTTGTGAGCAAACTAGAATAAAAATGCAATTTAGTCTTTGAACAGAGCATGGACAAACATTCATGGTGATCAATTTACCTGTTCTATTGAGAGCGCAACACGGCGAATGTGCGATTTGATGCAGGGAGTGTACCGCCAAGCGGCCAACTACGAGGAACGCATGTGTAAAGTTACAAATTTATGAATGGGATTGAGGGGCGAGGAGTTACCTGTAAGCGCGACGGGAGCGCGCAGCGCGCCTTGCTGCAACTTTGTGAATGAACTTTGTGAATGATGTTACTACGCCGAGAGTTGTTGCCACGGAGGTGCTCACACGACGCATGAGGAGATTTTAGGATTGTGTGGCGCGGAGCGCGCAGCCAGACAGCGGCACTACAGGAAACATTGAAGTTAAGAGATTTAACTGCATGGATCGATTGAGTACGCGATATCTACCTGGAGCAGGAGGACGAGCGGCCGACACAGAGGCCCGGAAATGCGTGCGGGTGAAAGGGGGAGGCAACGAGAAAGGGGACGCTTATAAAGCCCACCAGCCCGCGCAGCGCGGGGCGCCAGGTAAGCGCACCTTCCGCACAGGCGCCAACAACCGTCTCACCGCGGGCGCCAGATAAGCGCACCCTCCAGCCGTCTCACCACATTCGCAATGTACTGTGTCATGAAAAAGGGTTAGACCTGGTTTAGTCCTGCTGGTTTAGACTTGGTTTGGACCTGGTTCAGTCCTGGTTTAGACCTGGTCCTGTTTTGGTTCAGTCCTGGTTTAGTCTTGGTTTAGTCCTGGTTTAGTCCTGGTCCTGTCCAGGTTTAGTCCTGGTCCTGTTCTGGCTTAGACCTGGTTTAGTCTTGGTTTAGTCCTGGTTTAGCCCTGGTTTAGACCTGGTTTAGTCCTGGTTTAGTCCTGGTATAGTCCTGGTCCTGTTTTGGTTTAGTCCTGGTTTAGTCCTGGTTTAGACCTGGTTTAGTCCTGGTTTAGTCCTGGTGCTGTTCTCAGGGCCATTCACAGGTAAAAAGCACATGGAGAACAACCATACAATGTAAAGACACAGAAGAGGCTGAGGTCAGTGACACATTTCACTGGGATTTACATCGAAAAGTGGAACCAAGACCTGGAGCCTCGACAGAAAACACAGTCAGCATAGTCTCACATATCGACTTTCACCTGGAAACAACAACCGTGTCCAACCTGCTCCTGATGTTTGATTCTTCCATTGAATCCCCTTCATCCATAGATTTCTCTGACATTGTTTTCTTCAAATGCATTTTTGTCCCTCGAGACATAAAGATCAGCCTTAAAGTAGATCCACACAAACTGTACAATCTGGACTCAACAGGATTTAGACCAAACAAGGATTTAAGATCGGATTCTAACACGCATTTATTCAAGTTTTAAGTTAATTTTTTTTTTTTTAATTAGGTGACATTTTTAGGACAATTTTCAGTCAGATCTAGTTTACTTAAAAACTAAACAAGAAATCCAAAATCCCCTCTGTACATTTTTATAACTTATATTTTACAAAATGAACCAAAAACCTGGTTCTGTCCATTTTTCAGATTTAAATGTCCTAAATATGTGACATTTGGGTTGTTTTTACATAAAATGTCGTCTTTCTACATGAAAACATGACATGATGAAACACTTGTAATACATTTTTCTTACATGTATGAGAGTAAACAGGAGAAGTTTACACTTTGATAAGTTTTTCTCGTTGAGTGTGGCAGGGCGGGCTGTAGCGGTGTTTCCTTGTTGTTCGTTTATTCCGTCGTTCTGATTGTTCTGCGCTCGTTTGAACGACAGTGTCATCACCAGACGGGACTTCAGCTTCTCTCTGCTCAGTTAGCGCCGCAGGATCATCATCATCAGACGAGCCGTTAGCACTGTTAGCTCAGCGTTAGCGTCGTTAGCATATGTAAGCTGTTTACTTTGCAGGTCAGGGGGCGGAGCTTCACAGACAGAGACAGTGATGTGGATTTGTGGCGGTTCAGCTCAGCTTCTCCCTAAACTTCGTCTGACAGTCTACAGTTCCCCTTAACTTTTGTTTCAGGCAAATAAATGAGTTTAAAAGTCACATATTGTCAATTATTACCATTATATTTTTGTTTTAATTATATTTATGATCCAAGATACTCCAAAAAGATGCTAAATTTACAACAAATAACACTTTTTATTCAGATAAAAGTACATTTAATCTTCATGAACCCTGACACCATTCCAAGTGCCCCCTGGTAACTGCTCACGTACCCCGGGGGTCCTCGTACCCCTGGTTGGGAAACACTGAAGTAGATCGTCAAATAATTTTGTCAGTGACGAGCTCCTACACCATGTGATTCGTTTTGTTGAAGGTTCTGTTCAGGAATTTAACTTTAAGTTGATCTTTGTCATTAAATGAAGCCGAAAATAACAAACAACTTAAAGTCCATCTGACAGGTTCAACGACACATTTGACTAAACATTATTATATTTCAAATTTGACTAAACATTTGTCAGTTTGTGTAAAGTTTATGATGTCACTTCCTGTTGAACACGACATAAATATGACACAGTTAGAGGTAATTCCACAACTGTTACCATAGCAACCAGACTGTAAACGTTAGCATATGTAAGCTGTTTACTTTGCAGGTCATGGGGGCGGAGCTTCAAAGACGTTGATGTGGATTTGTGGCGGTTCAGTGCCTTGAAAGGTAGAAAAGCGCTAAATAAATGCGACCGTTTACCGTTAAAAAGCCCCTACACATAACATTTAATGATATTGATCATTAATATGATAAAATGAAATGAATAAACTTTAACACCAAAAAATCATTGGTTCAACTATGACTGTGATTTTATGATCACAGATTAGTGTTTTGTCTCGTTTCAGCTCTCGCTTAATGAACACAACAATGATTAATACATGGCCCCTGTGGGCACTGGCTCATGGGCTCCTGCTGGAGGTTGGGTCTGGGCCTAATCTCTCCTCGGGGCTCTGAGTCTGTGTCCTGTGGCTGCAGGCGACTCTCGGCTCCTGGTGCAGACGGCTCCTCTGATGGTGCTCTCACAGCTGGTTCACCTGCATTCAGCCTCATGCCCATTATCTTAATGTATGTATGTACGTGTGTGTGTGGGTGTGTGTGCGTGAATATTATGTGCATGTGTACGTGTGTGTGTGTGTGTGGAAGCTTTAATGTGGGGATGGTGGGGCCGGGGTGGGGTGGGTTCAGGGAATTGTTTTTAATATGTAAATTGGAAAGCACTTTGTGTTACAATTTTTGTATGAAAAGCGCTTTATAAATAAAGTTTGATTTGATTTGATTTGATTTAGTTAATATTTCTTAAGACATTGTGGTCACAGTTTCTTGTAAGTTCAAATGCAGGGTACTTTCCTGGTAAATGCATCACTGCTGCTGCGCTCTGCTATTGGCTATTCAATGTTGCTGGGCAAACATGATACAAGAAATACAATCATAATACAAGCATAATCATGAACATAATAGTAAACATGATGATAAACATAATTAATGTTTAAACATAATAATGCAAGGTAGATTATAATACTTATTAAATGCTGATTAGCTTTAAACATAAACATAATAATACAAGGTAGATTATAATACTTATTAAATGCTGATTAGCTTTAAACATAAACATAATAATACAAGGTAGATTATAATACTTATTAAATGCTGATTTGCTTAAAGCTGTCTCCAGGCAGACTAAATCTTATATCTAAATCCTATATAAGATAACCTCCCGTCAAGACGCAGGAGTTTCCTTATATAGGCACATTGCATTACACAGAGGTCCAAAGTTATTGCTGATTCACCCACTTCAGTCTGAACATCCACACCATTCACTCTGATGCAGCGGCGCAGAAGAAAAAGACGGCCACTGAGCAGTCGCCACAGAGGGCGCCCTTTGGAGTTCTCCAGGTGTAATGGACACATCCTTAGGGGCCCACACTGCTCTGCTCTGGGGTTAAAGGGCCTCTGACGTCGTTTGACACTCATTTGACAAAAATACAGTTAAGATTAATATATTTCAAATTCTGTCAATGTACTTCACAAATTTTATCATGGTTTAGCAATTTTTTCATTTTTTAGTTTTACGTCCTGGTTGTAAATTATGACATCACACTAGGAAATTACCACAGCAACCATTGTGTACACGGGGCCAAAACACATTTATTGTCACAGATTTTTTTTTTATTTTATAAATAAAAATACATGTGAAAGTCACATTTTGTTAAATCAATGTTTAAAGGATCAAAAAAGTTGTTTCTTTTGTGTAAATTATGCTTAAACTTTGTCTCACAGTGTGATGTCATCAGTTTGTTTACTTCCTGTTATTTTCAACACATTTTTCCACTTTTCTCCACTAACAGCTAAGTATATATGCACAACTGGTGTTAATCCACCAAATAAAGTCAAAATTAGAAAATCATGAAAACCTGTCATACATTAAAGGAGGGCTTGGATGGTCCTCTCCTGTGGGACAGGTCCTCCTTGTGTGGCAGGACCAGGACCTGAGGGTCAGACGTCAGGCCTCTGTTTGAACATTATCCACCATCAGCACTGTCCGTCACATTTTACCACTGAAATGTTCAGACGACTCACAAAAATTTGAAACAACAGAACACGACATGTCAATTCATCCTGACAGTCAGTTCAATATTTAAATGTGAAATAATAAAATAACATTATTTATTCTATTGAGATACGAATATTTAATTAGTTTCTTATTATTAACAAGTCTAGTCTCTTCGTCTTCGTCCTCTTCTCTTGGGCCAAGTGACAGGGCCTCCCAGACTCCCTAACCCCAGACACTTCCTCCACGTCCTCATTGCAGACGCTCCACCTGTCGGCCTCCCCCTCCCCCTGAACAAGACCCGACACCTCGGGACTGTCCCCTGCAGAGGACGAGTGTCGTGTCACCATTTGTTCATGTTTTATACTTTTCCTTTGATGAAATACTGAGTTTTTAGTGCATAACTGGGTTTATTTACTGAAATTTAGTTTCTGCTCCATTTTATGTGTTAAAGGGGAAACCAGTGGCTCTGATGAGAAGACATAGGACTGCGGCTGTTCATCTTTTGTCCACCAGGGTGTGCTGTTACTGCTCACTCTCCCTGTTGTGTGGTGGATGATTAACAGGAGACACAGAGCCTGATGTCATTTCAGGATGAATATCTTTTGTTCTACAGAGACAATACAATCACAGATGGATGGATGCTCTGATCAAGGACGAGTGAAGCTGAACATCCCTCTGGTCCAGGGTCTGTAGATGGGAGCAAGATTAGAAATATGAAGCATTAGTCCAAAAAGGACGTCAACAAATAGGACAAACTGATCACGTGTATCTGAAAACAATAATAAATGAGTCACAACAGAGCAATGAGACCAAGAGAGTTAGAATTCCACCTTTTATTATTTACATTGTTGACTGAATATATTTTGAGTCCATTATCGATGTGTTATTTTGCCGAGTGTAAGCATGTTTTAGTCAATACTAGGGAAACCGCTCTTCTTCGGGAGCAAAGGTCATCCATGTCTGACTTCACATATGGTGTGACCTTATATGGTCTGACCTTATATGGTGTCATCCTCAGACATCCTTTGGGTTATTTTAGGTTCCCACACCCATTTACGTCCAACATAGCACGCAAGGGCCTCTTGATTTATGTGTTTTTTGTACTGTTATATTCCTAGAAACCTATGTTCTGTACTTAGAACTCCTTATGCACGCCTACTTGTACCTAATTTACATAATGGTATATATGGCCTGTACCTTTGTACAACCTTTGTGAGGAGCGACTGGAGGACCGCAAGTCACCCTGATTGATCAGTAAAGGCCTTTTACACCTACTACCTGAGTCCTGGTCCTTTGTACTGCACATCACCTCATTACACAGAGCGTCTGAGACACGACTTTGTGGTTTCACTTCCTGCTTCAGAGGCGGCTGCAGCGTCCTGTGACAGAATAAAAAAACATAACATTTAATGGCCCTGAGTTTAACAGAAACAGGTTTAATGCAGCGTCCAACTGAATGGTCTGATGATAAACTGAAACCAAAGAAAGGAGAGTTCAATCTGTTCATTTACAAAATACGAAGAGTCCCGGGTGTGAGTTTGGTGGCAGTTCGGAGACTCCGGTGATTAACGGCGCCTGCTCCGCGGGGTCTTTGTCTGAGGCGAGTGGGCGGGACCAGTGGTTTATATCTCCTCGTCCTCTGCGCTGATTGGTCCACAGCGCGGCGTACACAACGTTCTATCATCCAGTAATATTTAATACACGGAGGATGTGGTTTGTGGCTTCAAATCATATCATGAACAAAAAACAAAAGTGCTGCACGGCTGGAGGATCCGCCCCACGGCTGCAAAAACTCAAAGGAACCAGGGCTGAAAGACGATCTGTGATTAAAGTCCAAAAAGAGAACTTTTAGAAAAGCTTTTAGTTGATGTCACAAAAGAAATGGGTGAGATAAAAGCCTAGTTTGACATGAATAAGTCAGCTCTAAACCTAGAAAAAACAAAATGTATGATACAGTATATGGAAACTGTAAAAAAGACGTGACAAAAACGACTAAAAATAACAAAAAAAACGCGACTAAAAACACCACTATAAACGCCAAAAACTAAAAAGGACAAAAAACGTGACTAAAACGCGACTAAAAACGCCACTATAAACACCAAAAACACACCTACGAATAACAAAATTAAATGCGACAAAAAGGCGACTACAAATGATAAAAACGCAACTAAAAACAACAAAAACACGACTAAAACTGACAAAGACACGTTTAGATTTGACAAAGACAACTGAACGTAACAAAAACACCTCTACAAGCATCAAAATTGTGTTTAAAATGTGAATTGAACTAAATCCTATTATCAACATAAATCATAATCTAATCACAATCGCACTGGTCAGAAAAATCACAACGACATATTTTTCGTAAATGGTGCAGCTCTGTTAAAGACAACAGAAAAATACAAAGTGAACATGAGTCGAGATCAAATCGAAATCATGATCTGCTCCAAGATAATCATGATCTGCTCTTTTTGCCGTATGCCCCGCCCTGCTCCCTGTTCTCTCAGACATCACTGAGGCCCCATGGCAGCGGGACAGGGGGCGCTCAGAGGCAGTGAGCGGGTCACAATAATGACAGTGTCCTGGGCGAGGACCCTACGAGAGGCTGGTCTGAGGCAGAGCCCTCCAGGACCAGGGCTCGAGTCGATGGACCCACTGACCCATTGATTCACAGCAACAGTGAAGTGACCGTCTGTGGATCAGGAGGGGCCCCTGAGCCCTCAGGAGCATCAGCTCCGACAACTCTCCCCTCTCTCTCTCCTCCTCTCTCTCTCTGCCCCCCCCCCCCCCCCTCTCTCCCTCTCTTCCCTCTCTCTCCCCTCTCTCTGTCACGCCCCCTCTCTCTCTTCCCTCCCTCTCTCTCCCCTTCCTCTCTCTCTCTGCCTCCTCTCTCTCCCTCTCTCTCTCTCCCCTCTCTCTGCCCCCCCCCCCCCCTCTCTCCTCTCTCTCTCTCTCTCCCCCTCTGTCCCTCTCTCTCTCCCCTCTCTCTGCCCCCCCCCCTCTCCTCCTCTTCTTTTTTCTTCTCAAAAATCCTGTGCAGGACAATTTTTACTTGACATACTTTACTTCACATTATCATTTTCAGATATCACTAATATTTTTTTATTATTGATTTGAAGACTATTTTCAGAATTTTCTTTGGAGTTTTCTTAGGTAAATTCTTAAATGTTTTGTCAGTGACTCACCATAAGCAAAAATCTGCATTTCAACAATTTATTTTAGCTGCCCTCCGTGTATTAAATATTACTGGATGATAGAACGTTGTGTACGCCGCGCTGTGGACCAATCAGCGCAGAGGACGAGGAGATATAAACCACTGGTCCCGCCCACTCGCCTCAGACAAAGACCCCGCGGAGCAGGCGCCGTTAATCACCGGAGTCTCCGAACTTCCACCAAACTCACACCCGGGACCGACGCGCGGACCCGGGACACGGCGCTGAAGGCCGGCACTGGGGCGGACACGGCACCGGGGAGGACCGAGCCACGGCGGCCGCGTTTTTGCACCAAGATTCGGCGTTGCATATTCTTTTAGGATAAACTTCCGCGAAAAAAGACGGTAAGTAAGTTAGCAGCACGCGGCGTTGTCTCGTAATTAGGCGGTGATTAAAACAAGCCGACGTATGTAGTTTTATTTGGACGCAACGTTTTTTTTTTTCCGTGAATTTTGTAGATTCACGCGGTAACGTTTTTTTTTTTTTTCCTTATTCAAATTTTGAAAAATGATGAACGTTAAATCCGTTTTAAAACCGCTTCTGATTCCGTCATTGTGTTGTAAATGTTGATTATGGTGGTGTTAATTGCCGTTAATTGCACTAAAGTTACAAAACAAAATAAAACGCACGGAGTCTGGAGTGCCGTTGAGTTCAGCCGCGGTGGTTTGTCGCCCTCTGTCGGTGTCACACGGCGTAGCAGTTGCACCAGCAGGGACTTTTTTTCCTTTTATGAAACCTAATCAAACGCATTCTAAATTTTATTAAAATTTCTGAACCTTAATTCTAATAAATGACTAAACGGACGCATATATATTGAAGTTTTATGTTTAAATGTAAATTAGTTATTGGCTGCAAGATGATTTGATTTTATTAAAATAAGTACTAAAAATAATTGTGGCTTTTTGAGAAACAAATGTTTAAAAATAAATGATCAAGGACCAAAGTTATTGGACTAATAATTGTGACTTAAAGGTGCACTATGTGACTTTTTTGTTTTGTTTTCACTTGTTTGTATTATGGCTTTGTCTGGGATTAAACAGATCAGCCTTGCATTTATTCTCATTTCAGTTGTTCGAGAAAAAATTGGATAGTTTTAAAGCAGGTGGGTGGAGCTTTCACTAACGATTATTTTAGTTGTCGAGAAGTCAAACGATGATTTCTGTTGTATTTTTAAACTTTTTAAACACATTGTCAGCCAAATAAAGGTCGACAGATGGGACTGAAGCTTCTACAGAGAATATTTATGAACAAAGTGTATTGTTGATGAAAATCAGCAATAATCCATTTGTCTTTTGACGTTTTGATGTAATAATGTCGCTGTTGTAAAAGACCTTGACATTTGTTAATATTTGTCTGAGTATCATTTGTTATGCATTTGTGGCGGCGACACTGGGACTTGTGTCCTGTTCACATGGGGCTTCAAGGACGAGGGGTGGAACCGCTGTAGTTCAGTTAATGGTTAATCAATTATAAATTTTTATATATATATATATATATATATATATATATATTTTAATACAGACTGCTACTAATCACGATTAGTCATTTCATTGTTCCACATGTGGCAGAGCCCCCACCAGAAAAGTGACGTAGTGCACCTTTAAAATGCTCAAAAGCAAAAGAGGAAGATTAAAACAAAACAAAAGTCTTCAAATTCAGCAGGATTCAAAATTTATTTTCCACATTGATCTTATTTAATTTAGTTAAGATTTTCTTTTGTCACCTTCAGTAGTTAAACTCTTAGTTTTATTGTATTATTGAAATGAATGCAAAATATAAAATGTAAAAAGTTCAAAATGGGATTATTTTATATTGTTTTTTCCTAGAATAATTTTACATAACAGCTAAAGCTCCATAGTTTATAAGAAGTTTCACTGGTGAAGTTTGGTGAAACTCAACATTTTAAAGCGTTAATTCAGAGAGCAGAGGCCCACGCACAGTTATATCTTGAATGTTTTAAATGTTTGGTCAAAGAAACGGTCAAACTTTCCTCCTGCTTTATGTGAAACTCAGAAGGCTTCAAGAACAGGTCCTCCGCAGACGTCCAGATTGTACGAAGAATAAGAAATCTGATTAATACACTTCAATCATAAATGTGTTACAGTAAGGTGTGGTCATGGTTTACTGACCAGCTCCTTTAATGTCACGAAACTCTTAACGAGTCAAGACATCGTCCCAGAAAACTGGCACATTTCATATTTTGCATAAAATTAAAAAAAAAAAAACCCGTCCCCCCCAAAAAATTGAATTTTGATTAAATTTCTGATTTGTTTATTTATTTTTTTAATTTATTATTATTATTATTATTATTTTTTTTTTTTATATTATTTTCTCATCAAGATGTAGTTGAGCAATACGTGAACTCCTCCATTTGAGGAACCACGGCCTGGAGCTGATCTGGTCCCAGGTGCTTCACTCGGATCAAACGTCCCAGAGCTGCAGGTCCTGGTTTGAAGAAGCATCAGGACGACAAACATAACCCTGTGGTCCCCAAACGGGACACCCTGCAGGCCCCGGCCGAGACCAGAGTCTGTACATAAACAATGAACCAGAGGCAAAGACTGTTTGTTGTTGTTATGGACAGAATCCTAGAAGTCTGATCTGGATTTTCAAAAGCTGCTAAGACTGACCTGACTGTCCTGCTCTTTGCTCTCTCTCTTTGCTCCAGCTCGCTCTCTTTGCTCCTGAGCTCTTTGCTCCTGCTCTCGCTCTATTTGCTCCTGCTCTCTCTCTGCTCCTGCTCTCTCTCTCTGCTCCTGCTCTCGCTCTCTTTGCTCCTGCTCTCGCTCTATTTGCTCCTGCTCTCGCTCTCTTTGCTCCTGCTCTTGCTCTCTTTGCTCCTGCTCTCGCTGTCTTTGCTCCTGCTCTCGCTCTTTTTTTCCTGCTCTCGCTCTCTTTGCTCCTGCTCTTGCTCTCTTTGCTCCTGCTCTCGCTCTCTTTGCTCCTGCTCTCGCTCTTTGCTCCTGCGCTCTTTGCTCCTGCTCTCATCAGAACAGTCCAAAAGAGTCATGTTTTCCTGAAGACGTCCTTTGTCCTAGGCCTTTGAACTGTAGCTCGTCCTGTTGAAAAACCCTGTGGTTCCACAGACGAGGCCCTCAGTCATGAGGGATGCTCCCAACATCTGCACAGAGCCAGGGGCCCCTGCACCACCTGAAGCTCCATTGTTTCACTGAAGGAAAAAGCACCCCAGGTCATTATGGCGCCCCCTCCCTATGGTGTGTAGAAAACATCTCAGGTGGAGCTTGTCGTTCCAGTAACGTTTAAACCGTCAGGACCATCAGGACCATTTGTACTGCATAATTGCTTATGCAGCTCAAAAACCCAACCACATTCAAAAATAACCTTTTTTTGGCCTTTGGCATCTGAACGTCATGACAGGTGAACGCCTGACAGAAATTTACACTGAATCTGCATTTTTGCTGACTTTTAAAGGCATGTGGTCCTAAACTTTTGATCAGCTGCAAAACAGACTATTTCAGTTTAATTGTTGTTTTCAATGAAATGTTTACTTGTGCTAACTTTTTTTTTTTTCTCACTCCAATTTTTTTCTTATTGAAGCTCTTGAACCTTTTTAAGATCCAACCATGAAAATGTGACTTTTTTCCTTTTCTTTAACTGGTCTCAAACTTTTGATTGGGTCTGTTTGTGTTTCTAATTGACCCAGTGAGCCACTTTCGGGTGTGACTTCAGACACGGGTGTGCAGTTTAAATAAACAGCAGTGCTGCTCATTCCCAATTGTGAGCTCATGCAGGCCAAAATCATGTGTCTGAAGTTTTTGTCCTCTATCTGGCATTGTACTTGCTGTGGTGACTGTTAGGGGTTATTGGCCCAGTGGAGAGTTTGGGAGCTGATGAATCTGCTTAGGTTTGATGGAGATTAGAATTATGTACTGTGGGACACCTGCGTCTGCTCGACATCAAATTCCATTCTGAGCGAAGCCCCAGAAGACTACGCTGAAGGTGAATGAAGAGTTCTGATTCCGTTGTTGCGTGATGAGAGCAGGAGAGCGCTGCAGATTCTCCATGACATTAGAGAAGGGGAAGCTGTGCGTAATAAGTGTGTACACAGAGCTGACGTCTCTCCAAAGAGGTGTGAATTAGAGCATCAGGATATATCCACGCAAGGACCGTGATCACGGCAGTTTGTGGAACGTCACGGTGTAGGCGCTGAGGACAGTCAAGTGTTGCTACCGAGGAAACACTCAACACAAGCTAACTGGATATGACTAGTTTAAATTGTCTGCTTCTCTTCCAAAGCCCCCAGGGCTCCAGGGTCTGTAAGTAAATGTAGTCTCACGATGAAAGGGATGCCCCGGCGCCCTGTCTGGGATCTCTGGATGAAACTACTGCTACGACGAACGCTACAGCTACGACCAATTCTCAAGTCAAAGCTGTTTGCCTGATGATGGAAGTCATTGTAAAGAGATATTATCCTTTTTAAGATTAATTAGCCATATGTTAATCTCTGGTTGTGGCTGGAAGACTAGATAAAGTTGAAGATACACATCACACAGCAAGAAGGTTCGACTCCCAGGCAGCCCTGAGCCTTCCTGTGTGGAGTTTGCATGTTCTCCCCTACCTCTAAAAACATCTACAAAAGACTCCGTCCCTCTAGGGCCAGGACTCCCCTGAAAAAGATTCTGAATCTCAGTTGGACTTTCCTGGTTAAATAAAGGTCAAGTATTGGAGGGTTGTGGTTATGAAGTGCTGTAAATCGGATTACATTGTTGCACATTGAACATTTTACACAAAATAATCTACTTTATATAGTTTAGTTTAGTATTTATTTGAAGGGACAATCAGTGTTGCCAGATTGGGCGGTTTTCCGCCCAATTGGGCTCCTTTTGTTGGCTTCGGGCGGAAAAAAATAGAGTTGGGCGGGTGCATATATTTTGGGCTATTTTTGGATGTCTCAGGCGGGAATTTGAAAATGCAAAATAGATTAATATCGTCATAAATATGTGTGTATTATTGATTGAGTTGTTGATATAATATTACATAGAATAGAATAAATTACAGAAATTGAATATTGAATGGTTTGCAATAGTGACATTGGTTGTGCTGGTTGTCAGTCAAAATGTCTAATCGACCTCTGATTGGATGGAAACAATAAACACCGGCTCAGTCTGCGCACACTCGGGTTTGGCGCTGGGTCCTGCTTATAACGTTTAGGGTTTAAGGCGAGGTCAGTTTATCTCACGGCTGGAGAGGAGATACAGGATTTAAAACAACAACAATTAAAACAAAACGATTTCCAAATGGGGGAAATACAAGAAAGTATATTGGAAGTAATGGGAGAACCAGGCCGAGCTGAAAATGTGGATTGCCCCAGTTCTGGAGAATGAGTCCAAAGCATGCTACACGTATTAGAATTCTGATATCCAGTTTGCACGGGACTAAAGTCTATATGACAAGTTCTCATTATATTCAAATTATGGCTTAGTTTGGTGGGAGGCACTTGTGGTAAATATTTAGCAGTTTTACATTTTTGAAGTACAGTTCCAGAAGAAATTTTGATAAATAAAAGTTTAAAATTACAGGTGTGTGTCATCAAAATGTGACCTACAGTTGAAAATAAATAGACAGTTAACACTATAAATGTTATGAAGATTGTCAAACAGATGACAAAATAGGCAAAATGTGTAGTAAAATCTTAAATACAATCATATTCAGTATATATTAGTTAAACATGTCTAACCTGTCAACTTTAAACGCACCACACAATCAGAAATTGGTACTGTATAGTTGCCAAATAAGGAGGGCTAAGGGCCCGACTGTGGTCTATATGTTTATCTGGGTGTGTGCCGTTGGTTTGTTCATAATTTTACGGTTGCAACTGTGCTTTGTATGCCATTTAAATAGTAATTTTGGAAAGTTTATAATTTGGGCTGGTTTTCATTGATCTTGGCGGGTTTTATGTGGACTTTGGGCGGGAAACTGTCAGTAAAATCTGGCAACACTGGGGACAATGTACAGAGACATTAAGCTCATAAAAAACAGATGTTCCGCACCAGATTATAGCTAAATAGCTAGTTTCCATCTGCAGTCCCTGATTTACAAGAATAAAGAGTACAGTGCAAACAACAAAAGATTAGTAAGATCAATTCACAAATTCCACTCTCTGACTCAAGCACTCTCACACAGCATCACACATGAACAGAAAAAAAGTATTTACAACATTTGCCTTATAGAATATACATGACCTACCTAATTACCTTTCACTATTAAATCAGTCCATAAGCCACTTATCTCAGTTACATATACAAATATATACATTGGGCTTATTTGAGGAGAAGCAAATATCTGTCAGTGCTGACAAGTCTAAGTGCTCCACAACCACTTTTTAAGTTCTACAGAGAACGTTGAATAGTTTGTTTGACTTTTTAGTTCAGTGGGAAGATTGTTCCATTCTTTTATTGCGTTATAAGAGAAGGCCGTTTGTGCAAATGTATTTTTACGTTTTGGTATGGTACACTGGCCCCTGGCGGAGGCCCGAGTGGCTCTGGAGGTCACTACTGACCTGAACTGAACAAAGTGCTTAAGAGGTGCAGGTGCAGAGTTATTTAAAATTCTGTATGCCATTCGGATAGAAGCAAATCTTTGTGTATTTTCGAAGTTTAGCAATCTGTATTTTTGCAGAATATGGCAATGGTGATGCTGTTGTGGTTTCCGGTCTAGGATTTTTAAGGCTTGTTTATGCAGCGATTCTAGCAGCCTTCGAGTGGTTTTGCTTGCCTGGACCAGCATGTTATACAGTAATAAAACCGAGACGTGATCATTGCGTTGAAATATGTTTGAGATGCCTCCAGTGCGTTTCTGATACTTTTAAAAGTTTTATGTTGTATTTGAGGCTTTGACACATCTGTTTAATATGTTTTTGAAAGGTGAGAGTGGAATCTAAAGTGACACCTAGATCAGTGGTCCCCAACCTTTTTATCACCGCGGACCGGTCAACGCTTGACAATTTTACTGCGGCCCGGAAGGGGAGGGGCGTTTATCATAATAAACGTGAATCCACTGTGTACCTGTTTTTTTTCTTTCCAGGGGCTTGTCTTTTAATCCAGGGTGCTTGGTCTCTAAGTGGTGAAGCAGCTTTGAAGGCATCATTGCCTCATTAGAGCCGTAGGATTCACGTAGGATTCCTGGTATTGTCTTGTTTCTAACTCATTTTGTTGCTTGTGGGTTACATTTTAGCGCTCAAACGACCGAGATGTAACCATCATCGGGCCCAAAAATTCAAGCCCGACCGGCCGAGCCCGCGCGCGTACTGTCCGAGCCCGAGTCATTTGCTGCAAGATTCGACCCGAACCCGACCAGGGACCGCACGGATACTGTCCGAACCCGACTCGGATCCGCGCACGTGTAGAACCGGACTTAAGTAAACTGAGTTCCGTGCAAAGTTTTATAGGCAGAGTAAGCGCCTGACAGGGCTTCAAGTGTCTCTCACGTCTCGCTCTCTCCTCTGCTGCTCTTTCTCTCTTTTTCTCTCCTCGCTCCGTGCAGCAGCCGCGCTTTCAGTAACGTCTTTTCTCACGTCACATATTTTAATCACTTTAATCGAGGATGAGGAGTAAAACACCACACACTGGCTGCTCACGCGCTCTTTCGCTGTGGAGCTCATGTTACGCACGTGTGCGCCTCTGCCCCCTGAGCCGCCCGACTCAGCCCGACAGCAGAGCGGAAAATGTGGACCCGAACCCGGCCCGAATTGCGGGTCGGGTTCTGGCCAAGAATCTAAGCTCTTATGTATCCTAGATTAGAGAATCCGGTCCTTTTTCAAAATAAATGATCGCTCAGACTCTGACAATAAATTAATTATTTGTTGTGCGGCCCGGTCCAAATTGATCCACGGACTGGTACCGGTCCGCGGCCCGGGGTTTGGGGACCACTGACCTAGATAACGGAACTCTGTAACGTTTTGTACCGTTTCTCCGTTCATAATGACATTGGGGAAAGATGATTTTTTGCATTTGTTGATAAAATACATAGCTGCGGTTTTCTTTAAGGGGCGTTCAAACCGCAGCGACCAACGCGACCAGTTTACATGTTAAGTCTATGGTGTCACGCGAAAAAAGCCTTCTGCGATTTTGCGGGGCGACCGGCGCGGCGCGAATCCTGCGATTCTGTCGTGCGGCGCGACGCGACAAGAGCGACTTTGCGGCGGCCGCAAATTCGCTTCATTCGCGCGACCGGGCGACCGTCGCAGAAGATAAACAAAGCTGAACTTTCTGCGGCCAACGCAGCGACCGCCGCGGATGGCAACCAATCAGAGACCACGCTTGAGAGACGTTACTACGTATATCATTATCCGGGAAGAAGGACGTAAACAAACCAAACGCATGATTGACCGAACAGACCCGAGCCCGCGCACGAGTAGAACCATAAACTGTGTTCCGTGCAGAGTTTTATCGGCAGAATAAGCGCCTGACAGGGCTTCAAGTGTTTAGTGTTCTACCTGCACCAACGGGACGTCTCCTGTTCCAGAAGTGCCTGTCCCTCCGCTGACGCTGGACCACATCCCTCTCCCTCGCTCTTTTCTTCAGCTTTTTGGGAGAGCATCCGTAGCTCTCTCTCCCTCTCTCTCCTCTGCTCCGTGTAGCAGCCGCGCACTTTTATTCTGGTGCCGTCACATATTTTGATCTCTTTATCGGAGGATGAGGAGGAAAACAACACAGTGCTGGCTACACACCGCGCTCCGTGGAGCGCATGTTACAAACGTGACACACACTTGACACACACGTGCTCGTCTCTGCCCTGAGACCGAGCCCACACGGCCCAGGTCCGCGCCCAGCCCGACAAAGAGCAGAAAATGTGGTCCCGAACGCCCCGCTCCCAGGAATCTAAACTCTAGCAGGTCAGCTGTGTTGGTCGCGCCGCGTGTCCGCTGGTGACTTTTTTTTCGGCGACCAAGTCGCACGAATAAAGCGACTGTCCTTAAATGCACAGGCGACAAACTAGGGGCGACAGGCGCGATTTTGTCGCTGCGGTCTGAACAGGGCTTTACATTTAAAGTGAGACAAGACTCCTGTAGCCACCTTGCTACTTTCTCCAAAGCCGCTGTTTAGCAGCTACCTGTTCTGCATCCTTCCCCCATGTATAAACGACCGTATCATTAGCATACATTTGGATATTTACATCCTCACACACAGATGGCAGGTCATTTATATATAGAGAAAAAAGAAGTGGGCCAATGTTTGAACCTTGTGGTAGTCCAATGTCAGAGGCTATAGTATGAGATGTAGTATTATTGATGCGTACACACTGAGAGCGATCTGATAAGTAGGATTGAAGCCAGGCCAGAATGTTCATGGACAGTTTATATTTAGTTAGTTTTGACATTAGTATTGGGTGGCTAAAGGTGTCAAATGCCTTGCGGAGATCTAGGAAGATTGCTCCCACAACCCCTCCATTGTCCAGATTTAATTTTATTGTTTCAATGAGCAGGCAGCAAGCAGTTTCAGTCGAGTGATTCGCTCGGAACCCA
Organism: Rhinogobius similis; assembly: GCA_019453435.1. NCBI lineage: Eukaryota > Metazoa > Chordata > Actinopteri > Gobiiformes > Gobiidae > Rhinogobius > Rhinogobius similis. Next base: position 4,376,496 of record CM033619.1, on the reverse strand, counting down.
AACTGCATGGGATGTAATAGGCCTTCTGCCTCCAGATGTTGAGTGAGTTGCTCTACTACCACTTTTTCAAAGGCCTTTGATATGACAGGGAGAATACTGATTGGCCTGTAGTTGTTGTTGTCTTGTTTATCGCCTGCTTTATGGATTGGAGTGACAATGGCTGTTTTCAATGCATTGGGGAAGGTGTTTTCAACAATAGATTGATTGATCAGTGTTGTTATTGGGGCAGTTAGGGTGTCTTTGTATGTTTTTAAAAAGAGTGTATCCAATCCATGTATATCCTTAGACCGGGAACTCGATAGTGAGGAGAGAATTTTATTTACTTTTGATTCACTTGTTAATTCTAGGCTCAATTCGTTTTGAGTGTTTATAACGATTTCATTGCTCGATGCTTGTGAAGTTTTCTTATTAAATATTTGTGCGGACTGGATAAAATTATTATTGAAATGATTACCGATTTCAAAGTTGTCTGAAATAGAAGTGCCATTTATGTTTAGGATTATGGTTTCCTTCCTTGTTTGTCCTCTTCCTATGATTTTATCGATGTTCGACCGGTGTTCCCTTTTGCGGCTTTAATTATTTCTAGGTAAAATTCAGCTTTGGCCTTCCGGAGCTGGTTCGTAACCTTATTTCTTAGGCTTTTAAAAATACTTCGGTCAGTGTTTAACCCCGTTTTAAAGGCTTATATAATATTTTAGAGGTGAGACTTTTGCCCTCATTGGCCACACCGAAAGCGTGGATCCGAAGCAAAAGTGGGCGAGCGGTGCAAGATGAATAGCTGAGTTCATTAATTCTATATCTTATGTAATTTTATGTTCTAAAGAGAACATAGGGAATCAAAGAGATTCAATTTTGAAATTCAGACCTCTGCAAGCGGTTTTCACCTTAATAAACATTTTGTCTTTTTAAACCTTTTAAGAAATCAACTAATTATTTCTGTTCGACCCATAACTGCAACAGTGGTTGTCCAAGGCCTCCCCAGAAATGGTTTATTTAACCCTCATAAGATTAGGAAATCAACAATGAGACGATAGAAGGGAGTGATAGATCGGACCCAAAAAATCGAGTCTGGCCTGAGCCCGTGTGCATACTGTCAAAACCTGACCAGAGCCTGAGTCATTTGCCACATGATTCAACCCGAACCCGTGCACCTGTAGAACCGGAGTTACGTGAACAGAGTTCCGTGCAGAGTGTTATTGGCAGAATAACCGTGTCTGACAGGACTTCAAGTGTTTAGTGTTCTACCTGCACCAATGGGACGGCGCTCTCTCCCGCTTTATTTTTTAATTTTAAAGTCATTTCAGCTGACTACTGTCACATATTTTAATAAAAGGAACTACTGTTTGAAGTTATTCTGAAAATGGTACACCTTTTCGTTTATACAGACACGGGCTGTGTCCGAATGTCCACCTGTAGAGGGCAGTATATAGTGGTCACCCCATTTTTAGTGCTGTCCAAATGTCCGACAGGTGAAAAAGTAGTGCTCTCAAAATTACCCACCATCTTGAAAAATGGTGTCAAGCAATAGTCACTAGAGGTCAATATTGACTTGCAATGCATTGCAAGAGTCGGAAAAACTACAGCGGACTGAATGAAAGCCGAAAGAGGAGCTGTTTAAACGAATTTTTTAGCTGAGATAATGAACAAAACACAGCCGAGTTGCTAGCAATAGCCACTTACTTTAGCTTGAGCTGTGAACAGATCGCACATCTCAAGCAAAAAGTTGAATAATCCAGTCTGTTTGTTTCATGTGTGATCCATGATGAATAAAACTTGTATGACGTTTATTAGTCCATAAATATGTGCGTGTCAGGCAGATTTGATCCATATTCACTACAGAAATCCATTTTTATTGGCGATTTGCAGACTCTTTTTGTTCTCCTGGACGCCAGAGTCATGTGACTTGCCGCGAGGAAAAAGTTGTGAGCAGCGTGTCCGAATTGCTCCAGGATTGAGTGCAGTATTTTGTCTGCTCAAGAGTGCAGGACTATACAGTGATTTAAGCGTGAGAGAATGAGTGCGGACATTCAGATACAGCCACAGGGAATTGAACTTTGTGCCAGTTTTTGTTTTGTGTGCATAGGTATTTGGAGATACTCACCTTAATCATGGTCCACAAGTCGTTCAGTATTTGTCCTGACAGACGTACCCCCTGAATAACACTGAAGGACTGTCCTGACTAGCTTTGATATAAAATCTTGTAAACTAATAGTCTTTTCTTTCTTTTTCTAGACCTGTAACGGACTTTGTTTAAGGAGTTCTCGGGCAATGCTTGCTGGCTTTCCTCGCAGGGAAGAACTGAACTCTCCTGCTTTTTGTCAACCTCTGATCAATGTGAAGACGTTCAGCACTGCGGAGGCGGCAGACAGACCCTACCCTGCTCCCATCACATTGGGAGCTCTTCAGAACATGGTAGAGTCATTGCTTGGCCCACCTTTGAATGATCAAGAATGCTTTGCACTGACTTTTTCAATGGACAAATCTGCAAAACAATCTCATGGACAGCAGAGTATTTTGCCCCAGGGACAGTTGTCAACAAGCCCAAGTGATGCCGTCAATGCAAGTACGAGCAATGGCGGTCAGAGTTTTCAGAGGTCGTTGAATTTGTTAAACAGTAGTGATGACTCATCATTATCTCCGCTAACAAATGGAACTCTTCAGCCATCAGCCAACGCCTCAGTTGGCTCCTCCAGCACCAGCCCACCGCCCTCTGGTAGTAAACAAAACCCTAATGATGACGAAATCTTAAAACTAATTGAAAAGGAGCTTAAATATTATAAAGCTCAAATGAAGGTGTTGAAAGAGCAGGCTTCCACTGGCGTAGACACTTCGAACAGTAGGTCTACTTGTTCTCATCAAGGCTCCAGATGCTACACGCCTACCTCTTCTGAATCTGAAAAAGCTCCTGAGAACAACACATTCAAGGCCAAAGAACCTTCAAAAAGCAACAGGCATAGACCAGAAAGGCCACAAATGAAGAGCACTCCAGCTGCAAAGCAGTCTACAGGTACTCGTCTCTTAAACGATTCCCTTTTTGACTTTCCTCGCAGTAAAGACTTGTGTATAGTTGAAGATATTACATATTCAAAAGGTTACTTTCCTTCTAACTCTGTTTTAATGGACACTAGCACAATTCATCATTCGTTAACTGCTTCAAAAGAACTAATTAGTAGTTTGGACAAGGTAGAAACTGCTCACCAGGAAATTGAGATTGACAGTATATTGCAGAAATATTGAATTGGGAATTTAGATAATGTTCGTCTTTTTACATTCACAGAATATGTTCGGATAACACAGGAGACGGCTGCCGTTTGCAGGAAGGAGGAGGACAATCCTGGGGTTCTCAGGGCCCTGTCTGGTCCATCGTTGGAAGAACTCGTCATGCAAAACCCGAGCCTCACCGTGCACCACAAACCATCCAATCAAGATAACCGGTCATCGTGGAGAAATGGCAACCCTGGTGTGGACACTAGTAGAGAAAATGACCTGCCTATCACTCCAAAGAATACACAGAAGGAAGTGGACATTGTGCCGGGGGTAGAAGAGATATTAAGAGAGTCGACTTCTGATCGGCAAAACCACCAAACTCCATGCTCGATTGGAGTGTCAGAAAAACATCAGTCCTTCTTCCCTGCTGGTCATGGCGATTTAAGTCAGAATGTTGTTGGAACCTCTGGAAACTACCAAGTAACTGAGCCAAAACCAGATCAGACGTACCTAATGCAGGATAAAGAAGCTGGTGAGTCTTCTTTTAAAAGTGAAGGATCCAGCGCACTGAAAGATTCGAAGTATGAAGATGTAACGGACGATGAGTTAAATGCAATGCCACAGCTTTCCCTACATTATGATCAAATGAGTGCGTCAGTGCAGACCCCAAATTTAAACAATTGGGCAAATGTTCCATCAGCGCTAGCAGCGACGCCTACACGCCAGCAGCAAGGGCCCGAAAACTCTTTCGCATGCACGTGTCCATACTTTGTTGAAACTGATGATGGTTTTGTAAAAATGCCTTGTCCAAAATGTGCCAAAGATGCAATTGCATTACAACCGGAAGTTCAATCTGAGGACGAGTCAGACGAGGTGATTCTGTTTGTGACTGACCTGAAACTTAAGGATGAGGTCATTGTTGTGGACTCTGAAGACGAAGCAGAGCAAAACCTGTCCAGTCTAGAACCACACAATCCACACGATCAACGCTCTTGCTTTCGGAAAATTGCCGAGTATGACACATTTGACAGCTTTTTACAAAATTACAAACCTCTTATCAACAACTTGCCAAATCATTTGGCAGCCATTGCACAGGCGCCTGCTGAACCTAGTCCAACCCCTCGGAGTTTACTCACACCGGTTGAAAAGGATTCTTCTGAGCAGGTCTTTCCTCATTCTAGTTCACAGAAACAATGGGACACAGTTGAAAATAGACCTTTGGGGATTTTTGAAAAGTTTTCTCAAAAGCTTGGGCCAAGCTCTTGCGCTAATGCCGAAGATAGCTGTGACACAGAAGATAGTTTAGATTACCCCTCTCTCTCAAACTCCAACTATCTGACGGCATCCTGTCAATTGCCGGCCCCGTCTCCACAGCCCTGTGACTTTGAGATTGCTGAAGATGAGGTACTTAAATCTCCCCCTGAAAAAACCTCAAACACAGACGAATGGTTTCCTGAATTGTCGTCAGAATCGGCTGAGGATGCACAGAATTCCAGGAACAATGCCACTGTTCTGCCCACAGCAACTAGACCTGCTGAAGATGCAGAGCTTGACAAGCCTAAAACAATAAAGCGAAAAGCAAAATCCAAATCCCGTCGCATCAGTTCCAGTGATTCAGAGTCTGATAATGATCAAGAAGGGAATAAGACCTTTAGAAGTGGCTTTTCATCAGACTATGGTGAGGCTTCCACTCAAGTACCAAAGCGGTCTCTGAAATCTAGGTACCGTCGACCAGATGCTAGACCTGAAACATGTAACCAAAAAATATTCCCTGCGTTACAAAAACGTCAGAGGTCACGCCCCATTTTGAGTGATTCAGACTCTGATGACGAGTCTGCTCAAGATCACCGCAAGATTGGTAGAATGACCCCATCAGAGACTGGTGAGGCTTCTGCTCAACCACTCAAGTCATGTCTGAAGCCTGGAAGTCAAAAGCGATTGGAGCTTCAAAAAGCATTGAAACCATTTGAATCAGGGGAAAATCCTGAGGGTAGCAAGACTCACAGGAGAAACTCATCAATAGAATCTGATGCTTCAACACAATCATTCAAGCCAGCTCTTAAAGTTACGTTCAATTCGCAAGATCTAAGACCAAAACCACATGGCCAGAGTGTTCAGTCCATGTCAAGCAGTGAGTTAGAGAGTGTGCAGAGAGTGAAAACCCCGGCAAAGAAACGAAAGGGTCAAACAATTGATCACAACAGTGAAAAACAAGTGAAAAGAAAAAAGTCTTCCCTGGTAGTCCAGACACCAGGGGTGGAGGTAAATGCACTTCCTGTACATGAAGAGAAAGCCCAGAAATTTGATCAGTCCAAGGCAAAAAAGACCAGCAGACAGTCTGGTTCAGGACGTCCCTCATTGTCCAACAAAAGTGATAGAATGCCACCTGAAGCCACCCCAGACACAGGGGAGTCAAGTATACCTCCTCAAAACCATCTTCAACCAGCCCCAAGCATTGCCCGCAGCCAGTGTCAACCTGCCCCAAGCATTGCCCGCAGCCAGTGTCAACCAGTCCCAAGCATTGCCCGCGGCCAGTGTCAACCAGTCCCAAGCATTGCCCGCGGCCAGAGTCAACCAGCCCCAAGCATTGCCCGCGGCCAGAGTCAACCAGCCCCAAGCACCGCCCGCAGCCAGAGTCACCCAACCCCCAGCACCACCCACAGCCAGAGTTACCCAACCCTGCACATTCCCTCGCTTGTGAACCCAAGTCAGGTTCAAGAGAAATCAGCCCGGAAAAAGCTTAATGAGGACTGGGCAAAGCAACATGTCTCAATCCGGAAAGAAAGGAGAAGCAGCACCGAAGTGACTCGCACTGCTCTGAACAACCCTGCTTCAAGAAGGGATCAAGATGTAAGAAAACCTAAACGACAACGAAGGCATAGCTCCCAGGGTCCTCCGACTCAACTGATGAAGACTTCCAAGCTTGAAGCCCAGCAGTGGACCAAAGCAATACATCGCATAGAACCCCCTGCGCAGAGTGTGTGTTGTTTTTGAATTGTTTAAAAATGAATTTATTAATTGCAAATCTAATAACATTGGACTTGACTTACATTGGACTTGAATGCATCTTCCTGATCCTTTTAATTCTAGATTGGCCAACCGTTTGCTGAGGGGTACAAGTGGAAAGGTGATAAACCGGTAGAAGACAACGACGAAGGTATACATTTTTACTTAATTTCCCTTTTCTCCTTGTTCTCCATGCGTTCCATGTTTTCTAATCAAGTAACGCTTGGGTGCTCTTGGTGTGCTAGTTGTTAACGGTAGCATGAAGGGCTCCACTGTGACCTTTCAAAGTTGTGAACATTGCTCACAAACACATTGCAGAGAAGGACTGCACATTTTTTTTAAATAAAAAAAATATATATTTCTTTTGTCGGGGGGCAGGACTATTGCGCTTAGATTGATGACTTGTCTTTTAATACTAGGATTCTGTAAGTGTTTTGTTCAAATTAACATATTGTTTCATTAATTGTGAAGCCCTATTGCAGAAAATATTTGGGAGGGGTTAAAATACCCTTTAAGAGTTTGTGAACAAACATTCTAAATTCAGAATGGAGGCAAAAGTGAAGTGAGAGAAACTGGGATTTAACCTCAGAATATCACAAAATATGAAAAATTTAGATACAGAAAAAGGAAAACCCCTCAGACACATGTGAGTGACATCAGAGCTGCTTTAAACACATTTATTGTATTTTACATTATGTTTTAGGAAATCATGATAAACTCTTTGCATTTTTGAAGGAACAATCCAGATTTATTGTTTTTTTTTTTCTGGAAAAATACTCACAGAAACGTTGAGCCCACAATCATTTTTCATTACATCTAGAGATATATTAGATACTATTCCATAAATTAGAAGCTAAAATACAATTTTAATGCTAGAAAATTGTATTTTGTCCATGGTTTGTTATAGAAAAGCAAACCGACCTTTCTACTCTGGAAATTCAAATGTGTTACTTTTTTCCAACACAAACACTTAAAACCAGTAGAATTTGGGTCTAATGGGAGACAATCATTCAAACATTTACAGTCGACTTCATTTTTACCAGTCACCTCTGTTCTGGACTTTTGACACGTCACATTTTAAACGACTATAGGGGAAAAAAAGGATTGATTGAAAATATGATTAAGGACAAGTCGGTTTTTTTTTGGTTTTTTTTTTGTTTTGTTTTCCCCCCCAACTCTAAATTAGAACTAGCATTCTTTTTAAATGTAATACTTTAATTTATTTAGACTCAAACCCCTACTCCCCGATGTCTGATTCCCCCGTGACTTGTTGTCTATTGCATAATCATTAAATCTATATTTTAGCATGGCTCCGGAGAAAAACTAGAAGGCAGAAAGGATTGAACAGATAAGCGAGTCAGAGAGAAGTAGTGCTGTGGGGCTGTGAACTGAGACGGCCGCTAGCTGGACAAATGCAAAAGAAGGGCAAGGCAGCAGTTTTTCTCCTTTGAAATTAAGAATGTTGGCTTGTTACTCTACTATTCAGGCATCTGGACCAATCTGCATAATACTTTCATCTGGATTGTTTTCCTCGAAGTCAGTCCCTTCGATTTTGTTCTGTTCAAATGCCAAACTGGCCTTATTTATAACCCAGGAAAAAATTTGACAAGATTGGCCACGCCCGGTGCTCCCTGGCCGCGCCCCCTGATGCCCGATACTCCCCTCCCTGGCTGTGCCCCCTGACACCCCGGTGCTCCCTGGCCGTGTCCCCTGACGCTCGATACTCCCTGGCCACGCCCCGGTACTCCCTGGCCACGCCCCGGTGCTCCCTGGCCTAGCTCCTGACGCCCTGGTGCTCCCCCGCCGTGCCCCCTGATGCCCGGTACTCCCTGGCCACGCCCCGGTGCTCCCTGGCCTAGCCCCTGACGCCCTGGTGCTCCCTGGCCACGCCCCTTGTGACCTGGTGCTCCCTGGAGAGGCGTGCCTAAGACGTGTCATAGCGTGAGAGCTCCCTCGTCTCGGTTCATGTGTTTCGTGTTCTGATGTGTGTCTTGTTTGTTGCTCTCATTGCAGATTTTCTGGATAAGCTGCACGGGGAAACTTACCAGAGGCCTCATTTCTGACTGGTCCTGACCACATGACCATTTTAACTGTTAATATTTGTCTGTTCCAATTCCAATTTTCTTTTTTTATACCTTGAGTGCCTTTTGTTTAACATTTGAAATGTTCTCAATATTTTAAAAGATTTATTTTTTTATACCGTCCATGTCCTTTCATGTTTGAGGTGGGACTTGTTGTACTGTTTTATATAAAAGGTCTATTCAATACTTTTATCATTGATGTTCGCTTAATAAAATGTAATACTCCTGTCATAATATCCAATTGGCCGGTTGGTCAGTTGGATTTTCTTTCAGGGACTGCCTCGTTACTCTTTCACAAGACAAAGCTGAATACTTGACAGGCAAACCACAAAATAAATAAAATTCTAGAGCACCTATTTATAGTTGGGAACATAAAATAACTCAAATTTTGACACCGTAAACAAATTTGTCCTTAGCCCACGTGTCTGGCTGAAAAGCCAGGGCCAAAGCCAGAGATCAGTGAGACACCACGCCTTGGTCTGATGTGGGCGTGGCTAGACTCCGGGCGATCACTCACGGCCCAAATCATATCCCAAATGAGGTGACCTTGCACCAGTGGCTACACTAGCAATAGTTTACTTTTACAATGTATTTTAAGAACAGATCGGTAAGTTTGGGGCAGGTGAGTGTGGTTTCGTAAGAAGTCAGAAGATGACCCGTTGACGCTAGCTTCTGTATATTAGAAAAAAGTTTATTACAGAGAGCAGCATCACAGGCAGTTGACATTCACCCGGGAGTCCCTCTGTGGCCAAATCTGGGATCTCCACAATTCTATTCCGTCAGTTTATATATGGCAGAACAACTCCTCCAAATGGTTAATGCTGTTAATGCTTCCCAGACGCAGGCTCCTCCTTTATGGTTTACAACCTGACCCTCTGACCTGGGATAAACCCCTCCCCCCTTGTAGCGCTGCATTCCAGAGATGACCGCATAAACACAGTTGTCTCTCGCAGCAGACACTTCATGACCAGGTCTTGGCAGAATGAGTTGTAGAAAAAAAGGACGGGGAATTACCCTCAACACACCATGACTATTTTAGAAATGCAGATCTTTATTGCTTTCGAATCAATTAAAGTTCATAATCATCTAAAACACCCCAAGAATCTGTGACCCCACCCTCTGAGTATGGTACCCTCTAGAATTCATATAAATATACCTAGTTGTGACGAACTCGCAGATGGAAACATTTTGAACATACTTGTGAAAACTAAGACTATCCGCACAAATTTTGCAAATCCAAGTATGTCACTTAAAGTCACTGTTCATAAGGAAGCAGCAGCCGCCATTCGGTGCTCTGACCCGTGTGTCACGGAAAAAAAAGGTGTCCCAACGAGTCCTAGAGTTGTAAGAATCCACACACTGAGGTTTTAATAATAGCTCAGAAGGCCAGCGCACAGATAAAGTGAGAAGTGCACAGCAAACCACTTCAGGGAAGTGAGTCAACAAAGGAAACTCATGTTCGAGAAGCACAAATTCTGTACCAGTGGGATGATGCCCAACCACTCAGAAATGTCAACAATGGTAGAAATGGAGGTGCCCTTGTTAAGACTCTGCACGAGATAGAAAGATCTAACTATGGCAAAGAGGATCCACTTGGCTGGGCGTTCAGAATCACTCCACAGGGAAAGTATGGGCAAACAATTTTCATTTAGGAAAAAATGACAATATTTTCTTAATTTTCCATTTTGTTTTGAGATAGGGAAACCAGTCGTCCGATTTTGTAGTTCTCATTTCAGAACAGAAATCAGAAGGAACAAAGACCATGACCAAACCAACTATGGAGTAGGTCTGGGTCCACACGGTTGCAAAAGTCTGCACTGAACCCTCATTTTGGGAAATTGGGACTTGGGATCGTTTGGGATCTTTGTGATCGTTTATTGTCTTTGCACCCCTTTGAAACTCGGCTGCACCCTCAGTTTGGTCTGGACCCGGTTCTGCTGAGGAACGTGTGTCCGGGTTTCAATGACCTGCAAGAAAAATACTATTCCATAAAGTGAAATTGAAGTGCCTATTTTTGCACCCCTCTGGAACCAGGTCTGCAAAGGTATTTGAGAAGGATCAAACTGTAAAACGATGCGAAAGAACACGGGCCACTACAGGGGCAGGGAGTACGGAAAACCCAGGGAAAGAGTGGAGATGGCAATGACGCAAACACCCCACCTGAGAGATAAAGGTGGAAATACACGAGGATTAGTATGAATGATGTTCGGGAAGCTGGAGAGAGAGGAAGGTGGTAGTAACTAAATCAAAGCCATGGGGGGCGTAAATCACAGATAATACAGCACGGAGGAAGAAAAAAAAGATGGGGAAATTACTTACATGACCTGACATGGCTGGGTCAGCACCACATACGAGGTCTACGATGGGAATAGATGTGAGGGACAGGAATGGGGGACAGATTGTTACAAAACAAGCATCGAACCCAAGCTTAATGCCACAGAAAGTTGGTACAGAAAAAGATCTGGGAAGAAAAGATTATAGAGTAAGAAGAGGAATGGGAAAGGAATGGAAATCGCATTGGTGTGAACTGGGTGAGCAGTTTAGAAATCCATTTTATTGAGTCCTGCGTCCATGTGAAACGTACAGTATACACCAGCCCCTTTGGACACCTCCCACTCTCACCTGGTCAGGTTCAGCATCTGTGGCTGAAGGATTACCCTCATAGAGCCTGTTTGTGAACCAAATCCTGTGTCCCGGTAACAATCCGGGAGTTAACACTAATTGATGAGGGAGTTAGCATTAGCCTCCAAACATCAGCAGAAACAACCACTGGACAGTGAGTAATGCTGCATGTGAGGTCATGTGGACCTCAGGACTTGGATTATCCGAATAAAGAAGTCGTTCCTTTGGCCTCAGAGCGTTCACATCATGACAGAGAAGGCATTTGCGATAACAATACTTAAAGACAACGAAAAAAGAGTGAATAGTTCTAAATTTTTACAGTTGGTAACTTAACATTTTTATATAGCCCTGTCCTAGTCCTAATGTACACAACGACTATTCAACTTATTCCGGAAGTTGCCGTATGCGCCGCCATCTTGTTTCCGTTGTAGTTCACACGGGGCAGACGAGCTCAACAGAAAATAAGTTCTACTTGACTAAAAAGACGTTTTCAAGCCGTCCAGGAAATCGGTGTGGTGCTGACTTCTTGTTCGTGTTAAACTTTTTACACAAATAATTCCACTTTATGTAACATTTTAGCGGCGAGACTTTTCCCTCGTTCGTCATTAGCTTTAACGGAGTTCTCATCAAACAGAAGTGCATTTACAACAGAGGTGTGATCTGGGGCAAAAAGCGGCAAAAGTGGGCGGGGCAGAATAAGGTGAATAAATTTGAAATATCTATTCACCTTATTCCAGAAGTTGCCGTACGCGCCACCGTCTTGTTTCCATTGTAGTATACACGGAGCAGACGAGCTCAACAGAAAATAAGTTCAACACGGATACAAAGCCGTTTTCAGGCCTCAGGAAATTGGTGCGTTGTTGACTTGTTGTTGCTCGTGTTCATTAAACATTTTACACAAATCAATCTACTTTATGTAACATTTTAGCGGCGAGACTTTTCCCTCGTTCGTCTTTAGCTTTAACAGAGTTCTCGTCAAACGGAAGTGCATTTACAACAAAAGTGCGAATCTGTGGCAAAAAGCAGCAAAAGTGGGCGGGGCGGAATAAGGTGAATAAAAAATGGTATACCATTGACAAAACGTATGTTTCCATCCATCATGTTTACATATGACGTCCATGGTCGGTCTCGGCCAAACCCCCCACCGAGTTCGCGAGGTCCACATGAACGCAGCGTAACACCAGAGTCACTGAAATGAGCATTTCTGTTTCTACTCGTATCCTCCATCAAGCCAAACATGCAGCAGGTAAAATGCAGAAGGCCCCCTGCCCCTTGGGGACCCGCCCTGTGACACTGAAGGACGGGTCAAATGCAGGCCACACTTTTCCCTATGGGACAATAAAGTATCATAATCTCAAAATCAAAAACAGTTTGAAAAAGAAATGTATGTTTTTTTTCACCAAGTGCCACAAATCCTACCATAAGTGAACTTTAGAAACTTGAGGTTGAAGTTTTGACTGTTATCACTTGGTAAATGGGATGGACATTTAAACAACAACCTGTGTCTGCGACTTCCACAAAAATGACAGTTACAATTACAGTTTTCAGGTGTTGCTCCATTCAAATGATTGCGACAGGTTCCAGGCTTCAGCTTCTAAACATCACATGGTCCTGGAGGGTCTAGAGGGCAACATTTGAAGGGAACATAATGTGTTTACTTTTGTGAGCTTTTAATCATGTTTTAACTGTATTATCGCTTTACTCTGAGCAGATTTATGCATCTGCAGTGATGATGCATCTGAGTAATCACATAAAGGAGACATTTTTCTGAAACAAAAACACATAAATGAAAGTCTGCTGCTGCTAGAGTTAAATGCAACTATGAAGAGACTTTCCGCCTTTTTTGTGGAGTTGCTCAGCTCAGCACAGGATGTTGAAGAGAACAGCAAACAATCTCATACAGAAGTGTCCGAGCTGCACAGGACGTGATCAGACAGAAGCAGGGCAGGGACAAAGGGGTCTGTTCTCCTTGACCTTAGGGTCTTAGGGGCCCAGAATTTGACTTTCTTCCCATTAAGTTATATTAGAGGGGGCCCATGTAAGGCTTCTTGTCTCTGGCCCCCAAATTCTGTCGGTGGGCCTGTAGAAGAATGTGCTGAGAGAATGAGAACAAAGAGCTGCCTCGTACAGAAGTATGTGAGCTGAGGGCGTGGTCTGAGATCGTGCAGAGCAGGACACCCTCGTCACTCTTCACACAACGTCTGCCTTTTCTATCTTGCAATCTATGATTTAAAGCAGTCAGACTGCGGGACTTTCCGGGAGTGAAGTGTATGACCTGCTTCATGGTTTAGACCTCTGTCCTGACAAAAGCCATGTTCAGACGACTGAGCAGAGCTTCGGTTTGAGGGCACTTCTTCAGGCCCCGTCTCATAATAAACACTGCTTTGGACTGTTTCCACAGTCGAAAGAGGAAAGTCATGCATCTGGCAACAATTACATTTGTCCCAAAGTCAACGCTGACATTTTTACCTCCAAAGTGCACGACAGGTTCACTACGATCGATAAAAAAGTAATTATTATTTTCTATGTATCTTTGTCATAAAAGCTCTTTTGACTTGTGTTTAAGAGCCTGTCCAGCTAATGATTAGTTGGTTTGTTTGTTTTTTCAATAATAAGAACAATTTCACAAACATCTCAAAACATATAATTACAATAAGAAAATACATTAACTGCAAATTATAATCACTCGTTTTATTTGTTAAAAACTTGGCTAAAATGTGAACCATGTGTTTCATCTTGTTAGACAGTGATAGTCATCATTTTACTTAACAATAATGCAATTTAGCACAGCACAAACAGACAAAAGCTCCACTGAGAAAAACATGTCATGCTTTTGAGGGCCCCTCCCTGCCTGGGCCCCGTGGACACCGGGCCGTTCACCCCCTTCAGAGCGACACCCCTGGAGTGAGGCAGACAAGTCCAGAGCTGCTCCAGTTGAGAACAGGAAACGGGTGCTTCCTGTTTTGTACCGACAGAGCAAACGCAACCTGAGCTGGACGCAGATTTACAGGCACTTCTACACGAAAACAGGACATGATGAAAAACTAGGAATTTTTTCCCCCTTACATTTCTATGAGTAAACTACAGGAGAAGCATCAAATTGACTCTGTAACTTCAGCGACAGAGCGCCCCCTGCAGGTCTCTTGTGAACGTACACTCCCAGTAAAATGACAACAAAAGCTTTATTTTTTTCCTTTTTATGGCTGTGTTCTTTAATTGATAAAAACCTATTTTTGTGATGTTCTTAATGTGTGGGATAAAAGGCAGCTCAGAGTCAAAGATGACGCCCAGGTTTTTTACTTGAGCCGATTAAAAGACTGTGCTTGTCGTTTGGATAAAAGTTTCTCTTTCTGAGCCTCAGGACCGAGGACTAAAACCTCAGTTTTGCCCTGGTTAAGTTTGAGAAAGTTTTCTCAATGTGTGGAATCTTCATTTTCATTTTAATCATATTTAATGGATCTGTCTTCTTTCTTTTAGGCCAATTGTTGCCATAAAAAGTATAAAAATCTATGAAACTGTTCTATATAAATATATGATTGTGCTTTGATGTATTGTTCCAAATGCAGGGAAAGTCCACAGGAAGCGTTATGAAGACAGGTCTGTTTGAAACAAGGAACTGTTCACGGGAAGTGCTCTGCTCTGGAGAGAGCAGATAAGGAAAGTACACAGAGGTTGCCTGTACATAGGGGAAGTTCAGCGAAGGGACACAGCCAGGGGAAGTCCATGAAGCTATGATGGAAACATCTGTGTTTGCAATAAGCTGATTCCGAGGAGGTCTGTGTTTAATGTCCTGCATGACAGAATGTCCTGCGGTTAAACCCCTTGTGTCTGTCGGGGTTTGTCTGGTGTGAACTGTATAAAGGATGTGAACAGTGACTGTCACACTCTGCGTTGGTGACAGTCACTGGTGACAGTGGATTGTAACCAAGCAGGATTTAATAAGTCATTTTAATTTTTTTTATCTTGCTTTGGTTTGGTTTTGTCGACTGCTTCGTTTTATTTTGAATTTCATTTTCTATCATATCAAGGAGCAAAGTGTGCATGACTCTTGTTTCTGTCATTAGAGTCACACTGTGTACATTCTTAGTCTCTGCACAGAGTCAGAGCTGGTCACCAGGTGAGGTCAGGGTCAGCGCTCGGTCAGTGGTGGGCTGTGGTCAGTTTTTTAACCCTGGTGTTTTCAAACAGACACAAAAACCACACAAACTAAATCATGTCTGAAACGGCACAAACGTTCAAATCATTTCATATCGTCGTCAACATAAAGCTTTTGTCACTTTGTCGAGTTGTTTCTGTTTCAGATGATTTCACACAAACAGCCGGCTCTGATTGGACAGAGCTCAGAGAATATGCAAATTAACTCCAGACGCTGCACATGAACAGAAGAAAAGCTGAAGTTTAAAGATATCAATGTTAAACTTCTCCTGTAGTTTACTCACATAAATGTAAGAAAAAATGTATTACAAGTTTTTCATCATGTCATGTTTTCATGTAGAAATAAGGCATTTTATGTAAAAACGGCCAAAAATCCACATATTTGGGACATTTAAATCTGAAAAATGAACAGAACCAGGTTTACATTTCTTGGTTCATTTTAGTCACACACATTTTAGTCATAAAAAATGTACAGAGGGGATTTTGGATTTCTTTTTTAGTTTTTGATTTAGATTGGACTGAAAATTATCCTAAAAATACAAATTTCGCCTTGTTGTGTCAGAATCTGGTTGAGTCCAGATTGTACAGTTTGTGCAGGAGCTCCTTTAAGGCTCATCTTTAAGTCTCTGTGGAACAAAAACACATTTGGAGAAAATGTTCTTTGGAGTTATTCACTTTTAGTCATGTTTTATTGCTTTTGTGTGTGTTTTAGTCACGTTTGTCGCTGGTAGTTGCATTTTTCTCGCCTGATTTGCTTTAAGTTCCTTTTAAATCACTTTTAGTCACGTTTTTGTTGCTTTTAGTCGCATTTTTATTGCCTTTAGTTGCTTTTTTTGTCACTTTTAGTCACGTTTTTGTCACTTTTAGTCAATTCCTTGCGTCTGTTGCGTTCATCATTATTACTACATGATATGTTTAAGTTCCCTTTTATTCTCAGACCGAGCGTAAACCAGAGGCAGAAAACATAACGCTGTAAAAGTCTCACTGTGGAACAATGGCGCCACCTGCTGTCCACTTCAGGAAGTCCATCAGCTATTTGTTGGAAAATAGTTTTAATCAATTCCGAGACAAACTGTTCTGCTCCACGAGAGGAATGACTCGGACCACATTTTTGAGTTACTGTGTTTTATTGTAAATTTCATTCTCAGTTTGAACTTTTGTGCAGATTTAAAGTGCACAAAAAGTCGGAAAAAGACTTTTGTTTTCCTAATCCCAGACACAAGCTCCAGAAATACTGTTCTTAGATGGTGAGTAGCACCTAAAATGATTGTGTTTGATTTTTATTTTAATTGTTTGAGCGTTATAGTATTATCTGCAGGTTTACAGCTCAAAAGGAGCAGGATGAAGGGAAAAAACGGGATTAATTCATTCGATAATCCAGTGTTTTTCAACCTTTTTTCAACTGCGGCACTTTTTGGGTTGAAATGATACCACGGCACAACAACTACAACTAAAACATGACCAAACCAGACCATTTAGTTTTTTAAAAAATATGGTAAATAATGTCTGTGCCACTGTCTGGCTCTTTGAATGTGTCAATAATGATGGTTTTGTGTTAGTTTTTGGTGCAGAAGTTGCTTGGGACGCTCCAAAATGATAAATGAGTCAATTCCATCCACAACTGTCAATATGTAAACTGAAACTGGACATTTCTTCAAGGCACTGGTTGAAAATCCACCCGCCGCTGTCCCTTTGTGTCTGCACTGACCTTTGTCCTCCACCAGAGGGAGCACGTGCACCACTGGACACGGCTCTGAGGCTGCGCCAGGATCAGCTCCAGACACGGGAGACCCAAGGGCCCAAGTCCTGCGCTGGAAAAGCCTTTGAATGTTGTAAACGAGTACATTTTGTGTTTTATCACAAAGAGAATCTTATATAAGCAGCACTTTGTGACAAAAAGGACTCCGCTGTTCGCTGTTTGTTCCTAATAAAGTATTTTATAAGACAGAAAAAATAGCCAGAAGCAGCGCTCTGATTGGCTGTGCTTGGGTGGTCCGCCTCAGTTACACTTCAGTCTGAAAAAAACTGACATTAATGCGTGAGAATGTTAACGATGGGCCAAAAGGTTAATAAGAGGGACGAGATACACAGATTTAAAGGCCCTGTACCTGATTTTTACGTTTTGTTTTTTTTTACTCTTTTTATTTTGACCTGCAAATGTAAATTGATGTTTAATAAAAGTGTTTCAAAATGACATTTTGTGTGCGGTTATTGTGCGGCGCACAGGTCCTCAGACTGTGAGATGGTTCATGTGGCTCTCACATGTCAGATGTTCTTTGGTGAATTGGAGAGACTTGAACACAAGCAGAGCTGCTTTAAAGTCTGTTCTCTGACCCACAGGGGGCAGTGCAGAGCCCTGACACAGACTAATGCGCTCGTACTTCCTGGTTCTGGTCAGGACCCGAGCAGAGCAGGTTCTGGATGTACTGCAGCTCGTTTCGAGAGACCAGTGAGCAGCTGTTACAGTCGTCTGACCCAGAGTTACGGCACACTTTATTGGTTGAGAATATTCCGCAGCGCATCAAAAAATGAGTTTAATTCCTCCTTTGTCCATGAGTCGTCCATGGAAGAATTTGTTTCAAAAGTAAACATCTGGACATCATTTTTTAAATCAAGACGTTTTGACGGCCATCGTTTCAATCTAAAGGTTGCAGCATGAGACTATCAGATGACTAAGAGTAACAAAAACTTGACTAAAAGTGACAAAAACACGACTAACAGTGACAACGACGCGACAAAAAGCGATAAAAATGTGAATAAAAGTGACTAAAATGTGACTAAAAGCAACAAAAACGCGACTAAAGGCAATAACGTGGCTAAAAGTGACAAAAATGTGACTCACAAGTGATAAAAACGTGACTATAAGTGACAAAAACTTGACTCAAAGTGACTAAAACATGACATAAAGTGAAAAAAGTGACAAAAAGCAACAAAAACACAACCAAAAGTGACAAAAACTTGATTAAAAGTGACCAAACATGACTAAAAGCGAAAATAACACGACTAAAAGTAACAAACACACGACTAACAGTGATGACAACGTGACTAAAAGCAACAAAAATCAGATTAAAAGCAATAATAACACAATTAATGGGACAAAAACACAACTAAAAACCACATAAATGTGACTAAAAGCAACAAAAATGCAACCAAAAGTAACAAAAACTTGACCAAAAGTGACAAAAATGTGACTAAAAGTGAAAATAACTCAACATTAAAGCAACAAACACACAACTAACAGCGATGAAAATATGACCAAAAGCAACAAAAAACGTGACTAAAAGTAACAAAATCTGGGCAAAAAGTGAGTGATTAAAAACACGACCAAAAGCAACAACAATGTGACTAAAAGCGATTAAAGCGTGACTAAAAGTGACAAAAACCCAACTAAAAGTAACAAATACACGACTAACAGCGATAAAAACTTGATTAAAACAGATCCAGAAAAGTTTGGCTGTGTTTAAAACTTTGAACAGAATGCAATTATTACAAGACAAACGGTAAATCTCATCACAATCCAAAACTGGTCAGAGAAAACAACAACACACTAGACATTTTTCCAGATCGTTCCGCTCGACTTCGGAGTCTTACTTTGAAAGTCCCGGGCTTGTTCTCTGTGGGCGGGGCCTTCATGGCTCGGTGGGCGGGGCCTTCATGGCTCTGTGGGCGGGGCTCTGGTGCTTCTCTCCGGGACTGTCCTCCTCCACCGCCGGGATAAGCGGTTCCTCCAGCGGGTCGGACCTCCGCGCTCTCCCGTCCCTCCTCCGTGTCCTCCGGGGCTCTCTGCGGGACCCTCTCCGTGCCTCCCGGGGCTCTATCCGGGGCTCTCTCCGGGGCTCTCCGGTCCGGACCATGCCTCGGTGACCGCAGCGGGATTAACGCGCCACGATGAGCGGCGGGAGCGGCGCGCCGTGCCGCTTCGCGCACTACTTCGCGGTGTGCGGACTGGACCCGCAGACCGGGCTGGAGCCGCACGAGTTAACGGGTAAGAGCCGCGGGTTTACGCCGCTTTTAGTCAGAGCTGGATTGTTAACAACGACGCAAACTCACGCAAACTCACGCACAACAACAACGTGCGCGGTTTAGCGGCAACAAAGACCTGCGGGTCAACAACCTGTCACTGCGTTTGACTCAAACGTGACGCTTTTAACGTGAAAAAACCCCACGATTAAAGCCTTAAAGTCTGCGAAGAACAAAGTAAACCTGCTGTTGTCACGAGTGACGTGGGACATAATGTGATTTCACTCAATAAACCTCAGAAACTCACGAACTGTTCATAATAATCACATTATTATGAGTCAAAGCCTCATTTAAAGCACGTTATGACACTTTTTGATGAAGAAAAATCAATATTTTTAAGTTTCTTTGGACAAATACTGTTCTTTTCAGTTTATCCACAGATAAATGACACTTTAACACAACGTGTACTTTTTGTGATGCTCAAATACAATTTTGAGGCGAGAACATTTTTTCCTTCCTATAATTTTAATTTC
This sequence comes from Rhinogobius similis, assembly GCA_019453435.1. Taxonomy (NCBI): domain Eukaryota; kingdom Metazoa; phylum Chordata; class Actinopteri; order Gobiiformes; family Gobiidae; genus Rhinogobius; species Rhinogobius similis. The sequence goes on along the minus strand of CM033619.1, from coordinate 4,356,932 downwards.
TGACTTTTCTAAACTGTGACTCTGCAGCGGCATAACTCACATTCTGACACCAGGTGCATTGTGGGTAATCCATGTGAGGCAGATAAAGTCCATTCAGACCCGACAGACCAACTGTAAACCAGGACTGAACCAGGTCTGAACCAGGACTGAACCAGGACTGAACCAGGTCTGAACCAGGACTGAACCAGGACTGAACCAGGTCTGAACCAGGTCTGAACCAGGTCTGAACCAGGTCTGAACCAGGTCTGAACCAGGTCTGAACCAGGTCTGAACCAGGTCTGAACCAGGACTGAACCAGGACTGAACCAGGTCTGAACCAGGACTGAACCAGGACTGAACCAGGACTGAACCAGGACTGAACCAGGTCTGAACCAGGACTGAACCAGGACTGAACCAGGACTGAACCAGGACTGAACCAGGACCTAGTCTCACTCTTGCTTCTGTGTCTTGTGGATTCGTCTTTTCATCTCTTGCTTGTTTCTGTCTCTCTTTAAAACTTTACCAAATTAAAACCAATCATTTATTTCTTGTAAAAGCTGAGGGACTGAAGGACGTCTGTCCAAAAATGGACAAAGTCACAATTACTGTTTTGGGAAATCTGCTAAATATTGACTGTTTCTCACATTCTCACACATTTGAGGGGGGCGGAGGTTTCGGGGTTCACGCTGAGCACGACCTTTGACCTCGGCTCCATATGTTGCGTTTGAGAAAATCGGGCGACAAAAGGAAGACGGACGAGTCGAGATCAGCCACAAGTCACTCACGTCCAACACCAAAGAGTTTACAAGACGACTGCAACGATTCATCGAATAATATAAAATAAAATAATCGAAAATATAAAGTGATAATTGATAATGGATTAAGCGTTCTTTTAAAGCACGAGTCAAAAGACCTTTTACAACAAAGACGTGACATTGTTAGATCAAAATGGAAAAGAAATATTAGATTATCGCTCATTTTTATCAATAACACACTTTATTCATAAATATTCTCTCCGTAGAAGCTTCAGTCCCATATTTCAAACCTTATTTGTCTGATAATGTATTTAAAAAGTTTAAATATACAATAAAAATAATCGCAGACTAGTCGACTTCTAAAGTAATGGTTAGTGACAGTAAGAACACATCAGCAACAAAAACACTGAAGATCGATGCAAGATCTGTGCCAAAATATTGAAACATCGTGTCATTGCTTTTCGCAGAATCGATGTCGTGGGCTGCTGTCGCCATGAGTTACTTTTGTGGATTATTTTGTGACTGAGCAACAGTTTTGTTTGATCAGAAAAAGGAAACAAAGACAAATCCACTGTTTGTTCATTAAAATGGCTGTATGTTATGGCGGGTCGTAGCTCCCGGACTTTTCTGGTAGGGCCCCCCAAAATAGCCATGTAACCTACTGGGGACCCCAGAGCCAAACGAAAATGACAGTAGAAATAATAATAATAATTAAAGCCGCAAGCGGCATCGAACGGCCCTCGCGGGCCGCGCTCGTACTCCGCTCTCGCAAAGGTCGAGGAAGGGCGCTAACGCGCCCACATTCTTTCCTTTACTGGGGCTTTGTGCTGGAACAAAGCTGTGTCCCAAAACTGCCGTTGTAATTAAAGAGGAAAAATATGGCCAATTGGTGCGGCTCCGCCGCATGGATACCGTAACACTTGTCCCAAAGATTTGGATAACCTTTGGTGTCACACTCATCAAGATGATATTCACCAAATTTGAGGATGGTCGGGCTTACGCCCGAAGAGGAGTTCATTAAAGTACAAGGTTTCATTTGAGTGATTTTCCCCATAGGAATAACATGGGATGTTTGTGTCATTTGTTCAAGTTTGGGCAATATTTGTGGCCATACACACGGAGACCGTAATACTTATCCTAATAATTTGGATAACTTTTGGTGCCCCACTCCTCAGGAAGATGTTCACCAATTTACAGATAGATCGGGCAATCCCCACAGGATGAGTGCGATAAAATACAAAGTTTAATTGGAGATATTTTGAGATTTTCCCATAGGAATAACATGGGATGTTTCTGTCATTTGTTCAAATTTGGGTAATATTCGCGGCTTCGCCGCACAGAGACCGTAATACCTACCCCTATAATTTGGATAACTTTTGGTGCCCTGCTCCTTGAGATGATTGTCAAGAAGTTTCAGGTTGATCGGGCTTACGCCCGAGGAGGAGTTTGTTAAAGTACAAAGTTTTATTTGAGCGATTTAGAGATTTTCCCATAGGAATAACATGGGGTTTTTCTGTGTTTTGTAAAATGTTGGCAAAATTCGCGGCTTCGCTGCACAGAGACCGTAATACCTATCTTAATAATTTGGATAACTTTTGGTGCCCCACTCCTCAGGATGATTGTCACCAAGTTTCGGATTGATCGGGCTTACGCCCGAGGACGAGTTCGTTAAAGTACAAAGTTTAATTTGAGCGATTTTGCGATTTTCCCATAGGAATAACATGGGGTTTTTCTGTGTTTTGTAAAATGTTTGCGAAATGTGCGGCTTTGCCACACGGAGACCGTAATACCTATCCTGATAATTTGGATAACTTTTGGTGCCCCACTCCTCAGGAAGATGTCCACCAAATTTCAGGTTGGTGGGGCTTGCGCCTGAGGAGGAGTGCGTAAAAGTACAAACAAAGAAAAAAATGCAGATTTTGCGTTTTGAAATGTTCACTTCAATATGGTGGACTTCTGATTAATCAGGGGGCGTGGCCATAATATAATTTTTTGTTTGTCCTCTTGAGAGGAATGCGTGTACCAAATTTCATGGCTCTATGACAAAGTTGACTTTGGGCAGCTCCCATAGGTGCAATGTATTTTGATTTTTGTAGGTGGCGCTGTTGTGCAATTTTATGATTTCTATTCAGGAAACCTATAGAAAACAAAATTTTTCACCATTTCTGAATTTTGGGAAAATTTTTTTGAGTTTTTGAGCATGTTCAGGGGGTCAAATTAGAGACGAAAGAGCAGAAGAAAAACTGGTGAACTTGGCCTTCAAAGAACAAGGATAATTAAAGCCGCAAGCGGCATCGAACGGCCCTCGCGGGCCGCTCGATCCTACTCGCTCTCGCAACAGTCGAGGAAGGGCGCTAACGCGCCCACATTCTTTCCTTTACTGGGGCTTTGTGGTGGAACAAAGCTGTGTCCCAAAACTGCCGTTGTAATTAAAGAGGAAAAATATGGCCAATTGGTGCGGCTCCGCCGCATGGATACCGTAACACTTGTCCCAAAGATTTGGATAACTTTTGGTGTCACACTCCTCAAGATGATATTCACCAAATTTCAGGTTGATCGGGCTCACGCCCGAAGAGGAGTTCATTAAAGTACAAGGTTTCATTTGAGTGATTTTCCCCATAGGAATAACATGGGATGTTTCTGTCATTAGTTCAAGTTTGGGCAATATTTGTGGCTTCGCCACACGGAGACCATAATACTTATGGTCCCCAGGATGATTGTCACCAAGTTTCGGATTGATCGGGCTTACGCCCGAGGACGAGTTCGTTAAAGTACAAAGTTAAATTTGAGAGATTTTGCGATTTTCCCATAGGAATAAGATGGTGTTTTTCTGTCTTTTCTAAAATGTTTGCGAAATGTGCGGCTTCGCCGCACGGAGACCGTAATACCTATCCCTATAATTTGGATAACTTTTGGTGTCACACTCCTCAGGAAGATGTCCACCAAATTTCAGGTTGGTCGGGCTTGCGCCCGAGGAGGAGTGCGTTAAAATGCTTAGTAAAAAAATATCCAAATTTGAGAAAATGTTCCATTTTCCCATAGGAATAACAGGGAATGTTTCTGTCATTTGTACAAGTTTGGGCAATTTTAGCGGCTTCGCCGCACAGAGACCGTAACACCTGTCCCAAAAATATGGATAACTTTTGGTGTCACACTCCTCAGGATGATTGTCACCAAGTTTCGGATTGATCGGGCTTACGCCCGAGGACGAGTTCATTAAAGTACAAAGTTAAATTTGAGAGATTTTGCGATTTTCCCATAGGAATAACATGGGGTTTTTCTGTCTTTTCTAAAATGTTTGCGAAATGTGCGGCTTTGCCACATGGAGACCGTAATACCTATCCTGATAAATTGGATAACTTTTGGTGCCCCACTCCTCAGGATGATTGTCACCAAGTTTGGGATTGATCGGGCTTGCGCCCGAGGAGGAGTGCGTTAAAGTACAAAGTTAAATTTGAGAGATTTTGAGATTTTCCCATAGGAATAACATGGGTTGTTTCTGTCATTTGTTCAAGTTTGGGCAATTTTCGCGGCCGCGACTGAGACCGTAATACCTATCCCTATAATTTGGATAACTTTTGGTGTCACACTCCTCAGGAAGATGTCCACCAAATTTCAGGTTGGTCGGGCTTGCGCCCGAGGAGGAGTTCGTTAAAGTACAAAGTTTAATTTGAGCGACTTTGAGATTTCCCCATAGGAATAACATGGGGTTTTTCCGTGTTGTCTAAAATGTTTATAAATGTGCGGCTTAAGCGCACGGAGACCGTAATACCTATCCTGATAATTTGGATAACTTTTGGTGCCCCACTCCTCAGGAAGATGTGCACCAAATTTCAGGTCGGTCGGGCTTGCGCCCCAGGAGGAGTTCGTTGAAATGCGTAGTAAAAAAAGATCCAAATTTGAGACAATTTTCGATTTTCCCATAGGAATAACATAGGATGTTTCGGTCATTGGTACGGCTTCGCCGTACAAAATATGACATGGGTCTGATTGGCTTTTTTGATCGGTAGGCCAAAATGGAATTTTGTGCAAAATTTCAAAAAATTCTAAAAAAGTAAATTTTTTGCTCCCCATACAAAAAGTTTTTTCACTCTGTAGGGGGCGCTATCGCGCCAAATGAAAAAATTCCACCTAAAGTAGGTCCAGGCAAGAAAGTTAAACAACATATTAAAATTTGGGCATAATCGGACTCGTTTTGCCAAAACGGGAGCATTTTGAAAATATTCAATATCCAAAAAATCATCAGTCAACTTTGGGGCTGCGCCGCGCAGAGACCGTAAAAGTTATTTTAACGAATTGGATAACTTTAGATGCCCCACTTGTCTAGAGCATGTGCAGCGATTTTGAGGGGCGTGGGCGGCACGCCTAGGGCGAGTTCGTTCAAGTTCGACGTGAGCGCAGCTGACTCAGCGTTTGAACTTTAAATCAATATGGCGGCCATACGGTGAGTCAGGGGCGTGGCCATAATAATATTTTTTTTCGTCCTCAGGAGAGGAATGCGTGTTCAATTTCGTGGCTGTATGACAAAGTTGACGTCGGGGCGCCCCATAGGCGCAATGTATTTTTGACTTTTGTAGGTGGCACTGTCGCGCCATTATTTTTTCCCCAAACATGACACCTATAAAAAACAAAATTTTTCGCCGAGTCTGAATTTTGGGCAAAGTTTGGTGAGTTTTTGAGCATGTTCAAGGGGTCAAATTAAAGCTCAAAGAGCAGAACACGGAAGAATAAAAATAAAAAAAAAAAAAAAAATAATAATAATATTTTTAGCAAAAACAATATATCCGTTTTACTGAGAACGACATATTATACGTTTTTGAAAGCTCTGACCCTTCCCAGGTCACCATGGGGTCAAATTTGATTACGAGCGCTACGCCGCTCGTCATCCTCCGAAGTCGGGCCCGCGCATGGGCTCCCCATTGGTTTCCATGTATTTTAGCAGGAACAAGTATGGTTACTGAGTGGGGCTTGATGCCAGGGGTGTGGGACAGTTCACTGTCAATGTTTGGGGCGTTGGAGGGGGCCGAACTTTCGCTGCGAAAGTTAGCCAAGACAGTAGAAAGGGTTCTTTTCGCAGAGCAGAAGTAAATATGCAGGTCCCATGCCTTCGGCATGGGCTATTTCACTGTCCGACCATAGAACCGACTAGGCTGCCAAACTTTCGCGCGCGCGTAAAGTTTGGCGAGACATTGCAAACGATGCCTTCGGCATCGTTGCGAAAGCAATAGGCCCTCCGCCCTGTAGGGGCTCGGGCCTAATTAAAGCCGCAAAGCGGCGATGGTGGCCCTCGCCCCGCACGCAACCGCCTTCCCACGCAGCCTCGGCCGGTCCCAAACCGTCCCGGGGTGCCGTCGTCCTCCTCTGAGCGTCACTCGGGCCTGCGTGATCCCCCCTCCCCCCACTCACACCGGGAGGCGTCCCTATAGAAGTGCATTGGCGGGTGCTGCTCTCCTAAAGTGGCAAAACCGCTCAAAACCTGACTTCGATGTAATTGACTTTTTCGATCGAAATCCTCTAAATAATGCGTCTGCCGAGTTTCACTGACTTTGCTCGAAATAATTTTGGCCTCTCCATAGACTTGTGCCATGTCTCATAGAAAATGAATAGGGACTATGCATGGGCCCCCAGGCCGAACGATCCAAAATAGGACATCGGTGTAATGGACTTTTTTTGCAACGTTTGGCACTCAAAATCAGATTCCAAGATTTTATGGCAATCCGAAAATGTTGGTACTTTTACATGACCAGCAGGGGGCTCTATACTGAAAAGTGCTCATGTGCTCCTGAGTCTGTTCTGTTTAATATTTGATTCTGCATCTGTGGTTACAGTTTGTGCTCTGTACGGCAATGTCTGTGGCTTGGAGAATAATTTTAAGAAACAGGAAATGAAGGCGATTTGCGATGGCGAACCATGGCTATACCGTAAACGCTATCATCAAAACTTGGTTTTTAATCGAATTTCAATGCGTCCAGATCAGGAGCGTGTATGTTAGACTGATCTAGGCCCAAAAACCTAGGACCCTTTTGCAATGGAAAAAAAAAACTTAAAGTGGCGTCTAAAATTACATTCAATATGGCCGCCATGCCGTTTGTCTGATCACTGCGCACCAATTATGTTTTAGGGTCATATTTATGTGTACTATCACTGTGGCAAATTTCATAGGCCTCCTCCAAAATAAATGTGTCTCCCTTTCCATAGGCTTGACCCAACAGGTGGCGCTGTAGAGGCTGTATTTGAGTTGCATGTAAAATGGTGTTATGGGGCATTCATGTTCCTAAAAAGGAGTCACTGTATTAAGTTTGGTGGCTGTTACTCACTGTTTAGTGGCTTTTTGCTGCATCTTTGTGTAAAGAGAGCATATTCTCCCATAGAGAATGATTAGGAGCTCTGGAGGGCCCTGGAGGGCCCTAGAGGCAAAAGTGTGAAGAATAGGCCATGGGTCTCATTGGCTTTTCTGATCAGGAGGCCGTCTAGGAATTGTGTGCAAATTTTCAAAAATAAAAGTCAAAGTAATTGTTTTTTTTTTTAGTGCGCTCCTACAGGTGGCGCCGTAGGGTTGATTGTTATTGTGCGCACATAAATGGATTCAGCTGCTTGACGTTTACGTGTGTTTCAAATTTCATGTCGATCGGAGTATGCGTGTCGCAGGGAACTATTTAAATGATTTTGTGAGTACTCTTTGCGCCCCTGGTGGCCAACGGTGATAAATGCACCATATCACTAATTCAGTTTTTTTCATGGCGCCCTACACTGGACATATTCCCCAAGTTTGGTCAAAATCGGACAATGTTGACTTTTCACTTAATAGGTAGGGGGCGCTAGCGAGTACTTTTTATTAATTTTTTTTAATGCATTACATTCAAACCATAATTACGCACTCGTGACTGAAATTACAGCTCTGTCAGTCCAAGCGTGTAGCCGTGACATGCGATCGGAAAAACAGGAAACGAAGGCGTTCTTCGATGGCGAGCCGCGGCGAAACCATTTGAGATATCAAAAAAAAGTGGATAACTATTGAATTTCAATCCGTGTAGATCGTCTACGTATAAGCCAGACCCATGTCGGACCAAAACCCTAGGACTCTTTGGAGCTCAAAAAAAAAAAGTCAAACTGGCGTGGCGACTTCGGTCCAATATGGCCGCCGTGCACTTGGTCCGAGGGCCGCGCTCCAATGTCATGTTTTGCTCGGTTCACTGTTCTCTATCACTGTTCCGAGTTTCGTGCGCGTCGGGCTATTTTTGCTCGTCCCATTTCCCATAGGGTCCGATTCGGGCCGGTGCTGTTCGTTCGGTTCGGGTCGGACATGTTCGGGATGCACGTTTTCTTAAATTTTTCGCCGGGCCGGTCGCGACAATACCCCTATGTCAGACTTTTCGTGCATGTTTACTGGGTCAAAAATGGGCCGATAGGCGGTGAAAAAAATAATAAACGAGAAGAAACCAACGAAACACAATGTCCCTCGCCAGTTTACTGGCTCGGGCCAATAATAATTTAGTTAAATCAGGTTAAATAAGGTTTCATGTTGGTGATTTGAGTAGTTTATTGTCTTATTGGACCCTGTTTCACTAAACTGTACTGTTTATAATAAAAAAAATTGGAACCTCATCAACGAACCGCACCATCGAACCGCACCACCGAACCGCACCACCGAACCGTACCATCGAACCGCACCACCGAACTGCACCATCGAACCGCACCACCAAACCATACCATCGAACCGCACCACCGAACCGCACCACCGAACCGCACCACCGAACCGTACCATCGAACCGCACCACCGAACTGCACCATCGAACCGCACCACCGAACCGCACCACCAAACCATACCATCGAACCGCACCACCGAACCGCACCACCGAACCGTACCATCGAACCGCACCACCGAACCGTACCATCGAACCGCACCACCGAACCGTACCACCGAACTGCACCATCGAACCGCACCACCAAACCATACCATCGAACCGCACCACCGAACCGCACCATCGAACCGCACCACCGAACCATAGCACCGAACCGCACCACCGAACCACACTGTCGAACCGAACCATACCATCGAACCACACCATCGAACCACACCACCGAACCATACCATCGAACCGCACCACCGAACCACACTGTCGAACCGCACCACCGAACCATACCATCGAACCACACCATCGAACCGCACCACCGAACCGCACCATCGAACCGCACTCCAGCTCATGTCACCTTTGAATCTGGCAACACAAATGAGACTCACGTGAGGCTCTTCCTGCTTTCTGATTGGACGATCAACTTGAACCAAAACAGCTTGTCTCTTATGCAGAGCTGCAACGATTAATCGACTATCTGTAAATAAAAATTTAAAAATCAACTATAAAAATAATCAACTTTAAATTGGTGATCATAATCGTTAACTGAACTAAACTGACTCTAAAACACGTCAAAAGACCTTTTACAACAAAGACAGCGACATTATTACATCAAAATGTCCAAAAAGTCATTAAATCATTGCTAATTTTTATCAATTGTACACTTTATTCATAAATATTCTCTCTCTACAAGCCTTCAGTCCCATATTTCAACCCTTATTTGGCTGAAAATGTATTTTAAAAAATTAAATATAATATAATTAATCATTTGACTTCGAGTAATCAAAAAATAATTGCTGACTTATCAACTTCTAAAATAATCATTAGTGTTAGCCTTACTGTTGTGTGCAATGTTTTATCATTTTGTCAAGAATAAATGAGCATTAAAATTGTTCTCAGTAAAAATGATATTTTTTTTCCTCAGATCTGGGACACAGAGTTTATTTCACTTACATACGGCGTCTTTAATTGATTTGAAAACATGTTTTTCACACACTGTGGATTTATTCGTTTTAGAATACATATTACATCATATATCCTGCAGGACTGTACGAGCCTTAATAACGCAGCCCTGTCGCTCTCACTGGAGCCTGTGCCGCTCTGTTATGTCAGACTATAATCCGTTTATATAATCCCAGTCCCACCGTCGCACGGGCTCTGGGCGGGATTAAGAGACACACGAGACAAACGAGAGCGCCGCATGAAGGACCGCAATCAGCAAATCAGACCAAAATAGGCGCTTGTTCTTTAGATTTGGGGTCTTAGTTCATCAAGTGTGTGCCGTCTAATGTAATGTCCAGGATCAAGGTGTATGTAACGATCGCCTCCCCATATTGTTGCGATAACTATCCGTTACCTATTACAGCGAAGTCAATTGGCTAATGTTCTCTTCACCTCAGTTCTTCTAAAAACTTACCTATTTATCCATGCATGTACGACACGCACCACACACACACACACACTTACACACACACACACACACACACACACACACACACACACACACACACCCCAAACCCCTTTTCCCCCTGGTATGTCGTCTTGTGTTATGTTATTGTCTCATGTCACTTTTATGTTATTGTTATGGGATGTGATGTTATTGACGTTACCTCGTTATAGACTGTAATTTTTTTTCTTTCGTTCTCTCTTTCTTGAATGTATGTTTGCAATGGTTAATAAAAAAAAAATTAAAAAAATTAAAAAAATAAAAATAAAAAATAAAAAAGGAAGAAAAAAAAACTATCCGTTCCGTGAGATTTGGATTACAGGCTTTTTTCTTTTTAAATGCCTTGACAATGATGATGTGAATAATTCCTTTTTTCCAAAGTCGCTGACGATTAAATTGCTTAATAACATTTATTTATATATGTTTAATAATATTTATATTTATAAGTATTATAAGGCTCAGTTTTATTCTCTTTTAACGTTGCGTGTTGTTTTGTCCCCTGTTGTGTCTTTATTGATTTATTTTATTGTTTTCATCTTTTGCATTTTATTTTATTTTGATTATGTTGAGCAAATATTTATTCTTTATTCACTGTTTTAGGGTTTAAGGTTTTAGTAAGTGTAAATTTAGTTTTAGTTTAGTTTAGTCTTCTTTTTAGTTTTGGTTCTTTTTTAGTTTAGTCTTGGTTTTAGTTTTATTAAATTTTTTTATTTTGTTATTAAGTTAAGTCCTCTTTTAGTTTTATTTCAGTTTTTAGTTCCATTTTATTTTAGTTTTAGTTAAGTTTAGATTTAGTTTAGCTCATGCAATATCAATAATCAATAATCATCAATTAAAATCAAGCAAAAGCAAACAATGTTGATTTTTTTAATCAGGTTTTTGTACCTATTAATTTTTAAATTTATTTTATATTTGTTATCCTCTTCTATGGTTAACTTGCTGTGCTTTGAAAACCCTTTTGCCTAAAATGCTGCTAGACAAACATAAAGTGTGAACTCTCTGGGTCGGGGCGTCTTTCTGGAGGTTTCTGTCGATGACCTTTGCACTTTTCTGAAAGCGGCTCCAGCTCAGCGCGGACTCTGCTCCGTCTGAGTCACCCACGCCGTAAAAACCAGACCAGACTCAGCCGTTATTTACCCTCAAAAGTTCTTCCAATAACTACATTCCCCACGAGAACACGGTCTGAGGCGAGAAAAGATCAACGTCACAATCACAATAAACATGAATACTCACTGAATGACACTGACAAAAAAAACAACAACCCAAAAAACAGGATAATCACAGTAAACACTTTTAAACACAGTAAATGAACATCTTAATTAAATAGTAATTAATATGGGTGTGCGATATTTCCTCGTCACGTTAATTTCTTAATAGTTGTTTTGGCGATTTGCAAAATTAGAATATGGAGTGTTTAAAGGGCCTATGACAGGTTTTTAGCATTTTCTAATCTTGACTTTATTTGGTGTTTTAATACCTTTTGTAAGTATAAATTATGGTTTTACACCAATCAGGTCGCTGTTTATGGAGAAAAGTGGAAAAACCTGTTGAAAGTTACAGGAAGTAAACAAACCGATGACATCACGCTGGGGAGACGAGCATTGTGCATAATTTACTCAAAATAAACCACGTTTTTGACACTTTAAACATTAATTAATCAAAATATCGGTGTTCATGTGTGTTTTTCTTTGTCAAATAAAAAAAATAAGTGATATTTTTGAGTTTTAACCCAGTGTGATGTCATCATTTACAACCAAGAAGTGAAATTTAAAACCTCAAAGAAGTGCTAAACCGGGATAAAATTTGTCAACTATTTTAGCAAAGTTTAAAATGTATTTATCTTAACGGCCTTTTAGTTAAAGCAGTAGTCCGACCGTCAGAGGCACTTTGACTATTTTTAGAATCTAATGAAGAAACGTTGCCGGAGCTGAAGTCAAAGAGAAACGAAGGATTGAGCAGGGCTAATGTTTGAACTCTTTTTGACAATATAATAGTTAGTAATATAATATAATATAATAATTAGTTTTACAGTAAATAATGTACTGTGTCTGATCGGTCTGTCACAGTAACACATTCATAGTGCGACATATTGTTAGAGAAAATATCATGATAAACGATAATATTGAAATTTGTATGTATTTCATCTTGTAACTTTTATTTGGAAGTTCACGCCACACATCTCTTAAAGTAGAAATATTCTGCATTTTTCATATTGTTATTATCCTTTAAACCTGCCTTTTGCATCTTTTTTTTCCATCTCATGTTTTAAAACAAACAAAAACGTTTCTTATTCATTCTCTGCAGATGGCGCCAGCGCTGTCTACAATCTAGTGAAGTTAGCTCTGAAAAGACGTCATTGTGTGGATTTGCTGCAGCAGTTATCGGTTTTTCAGAGGCAGAAATGCTCAGTACGAGGTTAGCGATGATTTAAGGACCAAAAACAGAGGAACATTCTCTGATAAATGACATGAAATGAAATGAAAATACATCCCGGACAGAAGGAGTTCAGCAGGAAGTGTGTTTGACGCTCGGAGGGGGAGGATTTTCTAATAAACATTCCTCAAAACAGTGTGAAGGCATCTGAACGCTACTTCTGGAGTGTTTTTTATGAAGAACATTGTTAGAACAGGGTTAAAAGAGATAAAAAGTCACTGTAGCAAAATATGTCTGCTTTAATTTTTACTGTTAATCTGCTCTTTTTGCTGAATTTTCCTCTATAAACAATAAACTTGATATTCAATTTTTGTGTATCTTCAAAACGACATTCACTGTATTATTTCAAATCTGACACGTTGTCCACCTTTATGAGCTGAATCCCGACTGTAAAAAAACATCAAACTTTCAGTAATCGTCAGTAAAAAGTCCAGTCTTTGGTTTTTTTGTGTCCGCCCCGTGAGAACCTGGTGATGCTCTGGTTTTGGTCTGAGTTTGGTCACATTTTTGTTGCGTAACTTTGAGCGTAACCCCAGGTCCGGGATTAAGGAGTGACAGCTGTGTTTTTCTCCTGCAGATGATCCAAGATTATGAAAATTTACTCTTAACGAGAGCAATTAGAAAAACTACAACGTGAACTCTGAAATCCACACATTTCATCTGGATTTCTGTGTTTTATTCTTATTTTTGTTATTCTTTAGTCCTGGTTCAGTCCTGGTTCAGTCCTGGTTCCTGTTGTGTTGGTGTCAGTGGATGTAGGACAGACTCTGCAGGTTCAGACGCAGCTGGACTGACGACAGGAAGAGACTCTCAACACTGGGACTGAATCAGGACTGAACTGGGTCTAAATAAGGACTAAACTTGGGACTAAATTAGGTCTAAAGTGGGACTAAACTGGGACTAATCACCACATAAAAAAAAACGAATTCAAAACATAAAGACTAAACCAGGAGCTTTAAACTGTGACAAAACTAGGCCTAAACCAGGTCTTAATGTTGAACTATATCAGGCCTAAACTGAGTCTAGAGCCAAACTAGAGCCAAACTAGAGCAAACCAGAGCCAAACTGAGGTGAGCTGAGGTTCAAGTGTCGCACAAAACCTGAACAGAGCGAGAAAGAGCAGAAATATCACTTTAGAGTCGATGCTAAATTAGGCCTAAACCATCACTAAAGTATTTTTGGAGTGAATCATGCGTTTAATCACATTTTTTGCACACGTCTTTAACATAAATACACTGTTTACTTGTACTGTTATGTATGAATGCTGAATGTACGTTCTGGAACTCATGCAAAACGTCTGAAACTGAAAGACAGTTTTAGAACCAACAAAACGTGCAAATGCCCAGCTGCATCTCCACACTCCACCGAGGCTTCACCGAGAATCCACTGAGGCGTCACCGAGGCTTCACTGTGTCACGGTTGACAGGTTTACTTGACAAAACATTATTTCGATAGTATATTTAGACGGAACATATTAAGTAAGTAAGTAAGTAAGTAAGTAAATTTTATTTGTATAGCGCTTTTCACAGATAAAAATCACAAAGTGCTTCACATAAAAAATAGGATAAAATACAGAGAAATAACAACCCAGTCAACTAAAAGCTTTTCCTATCCTATAGTGACTTTTTGTCTCCTGTTCTAACAATGTTCTTCATCAAAAACACAGTTGCGTTTAGCTTCATTCGTGCTGTTCTGATGAATCCTGGTTAGAAAATCCTCTCACTACGACCGTCAAAAAACACTTCCTGCTGAACTCCCTTGATCAGTGACGTTTTTCCGATATTTGACCCGAGACTCTTCTACTGTTTTAAGTCCTTAAATCATCACAGACTCGTTTGGAGCATTTCTGCCTCTAAACCAGTGGGCGAGGCTACCGCGCTCAAATTGAGCCGCCGACTGTAGGCTGCCATGTTTGCAATCTGCTGCTGACCGCTAGGGGCTGCTGCGGAAGTAGAATTATTCAATGCAAGTCAATGGGGAGTTAGACGTTTCCAAACCTACTTTAGAGCCTGGCTCAAAATACGGCTTTGGTCTCAAACGTTAGCTTACGGCTCCGTGACAACGCTGAGGGGGGTGAATTTTTTTGAACCAGGCTGGTTTAGCCGCTGTGATTTTTTTAAAGTTCATGCATATCTAATGAAGAAGGCGGGCTTTACGCGCCGGAAATGTCAGGACGCAGCCATACACCTACGAGTGGGCGGTAACTATAGAGGCTACGACGGCAGTACGTCAGCAAAAGGCCGCCCCAAAGTCGGCCTCCCCCCGCCTCCCCACCGAGGGGGGAGTGGTGTGGGCTTTTTGAATTCTCCATGACTGAGCCGCATTATCATGAATGGGGCGGAGTGACGATCGTCTGTCCACTATTTTTATGTCTATGCTCTAAACACGATCACTGAAGCTCGGCTGAACCGCATTTCTTCATTATAACATTTTTATCTTGTGCAAGTGCTATGCAGCCAGTAGATGGCGCCTAAACCAGTAAGTGCCAGGGCAAGCAGAACCAGATATAGATGTTCATTTTATTTTTAGAAACCTTTTTTTTAGTTCATGAGATAAAGTACTCAAGAGCATGTTTAAAGGCTAAAAACATATACAAAATGTGTAGTATTGTTTTTCGTTTTAAATACAAATCAGCCAAATAAAGCTGGAAATATAGGACTGAAGGCTTCTCGTAGAGATGTGTTATGAATGAAGAGTATTATTGATCTTTCTTTTTATGTTTTGTTTTGGTATAAAAAGTCTTGTGACGTGTTCTACAGTCTGTAAAGTCCCAAAGCCAACAGTTAAGATTAGCAATTATTACAGTTGATCATTTTTATAGTCGTCTTGTCACGATTAGTCGATGGTTGCAGCCCTGGTTCATGTCTCTGAAGGATCTGCTGGGACATAATGACACCAGAGCTGGACATTAAGCACATTTTAATGGAGATCCCTCACAGTCTAGTCTCTCCTGCTTCATGTTCTTGTCGATTAATTGTTCTGATCGTCCACTGCTTTACGGTCTATGGTTTTTGCCAGAGACATGACATTTTAACAGTCTTTGTCGACAACAGCCCCCTGGTGTAGCTGATTCCAGTCCGGTCTCGGTCCAGGACCCACGTGGGTCACCTGCAGAGGCCTGTCACACCAGCTCTGGTTCACTGTGGTCCGTTTTTGATGAAAACCATATAGATTCTCGTGGTTTCACGCGAGAAACACTCGTGAAACGACATGAACGTCGCAGCGGTCTGGTCCGGCAAAAATAGACTTCTTACGGATTCTTTCCGCCAACCCGCGCGGCTGCCGGACCTGCGGCCCAGAGCTCCGAGGTCGGTGGGACACAAGCATTCATTTTAAGCACTCTCTAAGTCTTTGCGGGACCCGCGGGTCAGTGTAGGTGTTAGGGTCACATGACACACGAGCTTCTGTCATCTCTCCGTATTTCGTTATTAACGCTGGTCCTGTCTCTGTCTCCTGTGTGTGTGTGTGTGTGTGTGCGTGCGTGCGTGTGTGTGTATGTTGTGTGTGTCTGTGTGTGTGTGTGTGTGCGTGCGTGCGTGCGTGTGTGTGTATGTTGTGTGTGTCTGTGTGTGTGTGTGTGTGTGTGTGTTGTGTGTACAGCGCTGTACCAGTATCTGGAGTCGGACCGAAGCGGCGAGTCCTGCCCTGAAAACCGCGCAGGTAAAACTCACTGTCTGTGTCTGCATGTCCACACTGTCCCTCTAGAGGGCGCTAGTCACCGTATTGCACCATCTTGTTTCTGTTGTAGTTTACGCTTTACACCAGTTTCTGAACCCAGAGCGATAACACTAACAAACATTAGCATGCTAACGGCACGCTTCCTGCTTCTCGTAGAATAAAACGCTGTATAAACAGATGTGAGAAAGTGCTGTGTCTCATTTTGACCTGAACAGATGCTTTTACATTTTGTCTGAGCTGGAGCGACACAGAGTTTATTTTATTACATGAAAAACATCGGAACATTCTGTTTTTTCACATTTCAAAAATGTAAAAATCGGGTACAGCCACTTTAATTTATCCAGCTGTTTTTTTCCAAATAAGTGACACTTTTACCACATTAAAATTAGACATTTTTATTTTCTCTAATTCTGTAAAACATCACAAGATTTCTTCTAATATTCATGGGTTTCCAGCAAAGAATTCCTTTCTGATTTCAAGTTTTTAGGAGGACCTTTATTAATACTTTTTTATTAACCTTTATTTAACCAGGTAAGAACCCATTGAGATCGAAACCTCTTTTTCAAGGGTGATCCCCAGAGGGAGGAGCCTATTGTACATGTTTAGTGTCGGGGGAAACTGGAGCAAACCTACACAGACACAGGAAGAACATGCAAAGGCCACACAGAAATAAGATAAGATAAGATAAGAGATCCTTTATTTGTCCCACAATGGGGAAATTCCACTGTTGCAACACACAGTTTAGGACAGGAATGAAAGAAATAGGCGCATGCAATAAAATAGGATAAATAAACATGGTCATAAAAAGTACAATATAAAGTATAAAGTGCACACTCTCATTTACAGTAAAAATGGTAACTAAAGTGGCTTAAGTGTATTGTTATATACAGTAAGTGACTATAGTGAGGTAAAAGTGTATTAATAGTATGATAAATTATATTGCACATGATTGTAGCGGGTGAATGACACATGTTCAGGGCTAACAGTGTTCATTGTAAAGTCTGACAGCAGCAGGAAGGAAAGACCTGCGAAACCTCTCCTTCACACAGCGAGGGTGAATCAGTCTGTCACTGAAGCTGCTCTCCAGGGCAGACAGAGCGTCCTGCAGGGGGTGGGACTCATGGTCCAGCATAGACGTGAGTTTAGCCAGGACCCTTCTGTCCCCCACCTCACGCACTGAGTCCAGAGCACAGCCCAGGACGGAGCTGGACTTCTTGATGACCTTGTCCAGCTTCTTCCTCTCCCTCTCTGTGATGCTGCTGCTCCAGCAGACCACACCGTACAGGACGGCTGATGCCACCACAGAGTCGTAGAAGGTCCTCAGGAGAGGCCCTGACACTCCAAAAGACCTGAGTCTCCTCAGGAGGTAGAGCCGACTCTGACTTAAGACTTAAGAAAGGCTTAAAACTCATGAATAAATGACGATTCTAAAACAGTTCAGGAAATGTCCACAGTGCACTCTGGACTCTGGACAGAATCCTGCGTTTTATTCTTCACTAAAGAGAACGTCGTCTTTTCTTTTCCGTAAACTCAGCTGCGACGCGCTGGACTCGCTGTTGCTTCGCTGCGATCAGCCCTGAGGTCATGCAAAGAACTCAGGAAATCAGAATAATGAGACGACGAGAGAGAAGCTGATTCTGTTTGTTTGATTGTTTGTTCTCTCTGCACATGTTTGTTCTCTCTGCACATGTTTGTTCTCTCTGCACGTTTGGTTTCTCTTTTCTTAAAACGGAACTAAAAATAGGCTAAATATTATATATTTCTGTTATTTACACAATCATGCAACAAACACATTTTTTATCACAGAGAAATGCATTGTGTTTTTAGTTATTTTATATATATATAAATATATATATATTTATTTATAATAGTGTAAAGTTACATTTGTGTATCATGAATTTTACTGTAACATCATTTATGGATCTGGCTCTGGATTTTAAAATCGTAATATCGGTATCGGCTCAAAAATCAGACCAGACCTAAATAAATATAATTAACTCAAACTAAAACTAAAGAAAACTTTTTAAAAAAATTCTCACGTGTTACTTTGAGGCTCTACATATGGAGTCAGATTTGGGACAAAATACTATTGCAGAAAAAAGAGAAAGATTAAATCTACTTTTTGTGATCTAATCAAATGTTTCTTCCTTCAATATAATATTTCTAAATGTACATTTAGAAACAAAAATGATGTATTTAATTTATATACTGCATTGATACAATCACAAAATATATTTTATTTAAAACATATTTGACTGAGAACAAAGTATATTTCATCTTTTAAAATTTTATTTCACTAATAGTATTTTGTATTTGTTTTGTCCCAGATCTGATTCCACATCCACAGCTCAGGCTCATGTTCCTCTGGTGCAAATGAAATATACTTTATGGGAAATGTGTCCATCAAAGGTGCATTTGATAATGATGTAATGATATGAATATTTCTGTCTCACGAGTCTCTTGTGTGTTTTGTGTCAGACCCGACTCTGGAGCAGAACCCTCTGAACAGAACCTTCCGCTCCAAAGTTCTGGCTCGATTCCCCGAAAACGTGGAGGGAAACCCCTTCGACCAGGACGCCGTCAACATGGTGAGTCCTGGTCTGGTCCTGGTCTAGTCCTGGTCTGGTCCTGGTTTAGTCCTGGTCTGGTTCTGGTTTAGTCCTGGTCTGGTCCTGGTCTGGTCCTGGTCTAGTCCTGGTTTAGTCCTGGTCTGGTCCTGGTCTAGTCCTGGTCTGGTCCTGGTTTAGTCCTGGTCTGGTCCTGGTTTAGTCCTGGTCTGGTCCTGGTTTAGTCCTGGTCTAGTCCTGGTTTAGTTCTGGTTTAGCTCTGGTTCTCGTCCTGACTGTTTTTTTTTCAGCTGCTCGAGTCTCACTCATTAATTTTTAATTTCACATCTCGACTTTCGTTGCTGTAGAAACCTGACGCTGTGATATCACGTTTAGACCTAGAGCACAGGGAGAACATGCAACCCCAGTCACACACACACACACACACACACGCACAGGGAGAACATGTGTTGTGATTTCCTAAATGCATCCGTTAAATTTTGCATTACATTTAATTGTGCTGTCCTAGTCCTGGTCTTGACTCTGGCCTGGACCTGGTTTAGTCCTGGTTTAGTCCTGGCTTAGTCCTGGTTTAGTCCCGATTTAGTCGCTGAAACTAAAGCCTGTATAATGCGCTTGTTCCCGTTGGGCCTCGGGACGTTCTCGAGACACAAACCGGTTCTGATTCAAACATGTCGAGTCTGACGCGGCGTGTTTTATGAGCTCTGAATCATGTCGCAGCAGAGTTTCCTCATCGTTTTCTCACTCGCTTTTATTTTTATTTATTTCTACACGTTTGAATAATCCTGTATTGTCTCCGTTGCTCAAAGAAGTCCTGTTTCCACCTACCCCCTGTCCCCGCCCACTGCTCTGTACTTACTGTGATTCAGACGCTGGGTTTAAAAATGTTGCGTAGCCATTTTCCACAAATAAAAACACATGTTAAACGTTGTTTTACTCTCGTGCAGTGGCGGACTCTCCATTAGGCAACAGGTCACAGTTGCCTCGGGCCCCAACCTGAAGGGCCCCCAATAAGGTGCCCTAATCGATCTTCATTGACGCACGGCTCTGAAACTGTACACTGTACTTCTAACCAAGAAAAAGATCAACAAAACAGTCTAGGATTGTATAGAGCTTGAACAGAAAAATAAATATAACTAGGGCTGTAGTCGACTAAAGAAATTTGTGGCAAAATATATAAAAACTGTGAAGTATCTGACCCAAACTGCACTCAAAAAAACAATCGCAGAGGAATTCATGCAAAAACTATTTATACAAGATCTAATTTTAATTAATATGACCTTGTATTTGCTCTATTTTTAATTAAAACAGTATAATTTAGTGAAATAGGGTCCAATAAGACAATAAAGTATTCAAATAACCAATATTAAACCTGATTTAACAGGCTTTGACACTTAAAATTATTGTTACTGTCATTTTCATCCCGAGTTGGTTGCATGGCTATTTCAGGGATCCCAGCCAGAAAGGTTTGGGAACGACACCATCGACTGATTAATCGACTAAACGACTAAAGATTACAGCCCAAAAATAACATTATCAAATTACGATGTATTTAAATCAGCTGAACGTGTGTAAAATGCACCAACAAACAGGAAATATGGTCGGATTTCTTAAAATCTTTTCTGGGGAAGGTCCCCCAAACCCCCTGTTTAGAACATATAAGCTGTACACCACCCCAAATGTATGAACCTGTCCAGCCACGGCTCGTAAAAAACAGACAAAACAGAAAGCACAAAAAAACAAAAGCTTCATTTCAAGAACAATTCAAGAGACACGAAAGAAAAGTTATAGAAAATCCCACTTGATGACGAGGGGCCGGGACGAGGGCGGGGCATACGGCAAAACATGATTATCACGATTTTCTTGGGGCCAGATCATGATTTAGATTTTATCACGATTCATGTTCACTTTGTATTTTTTTCTATTGTCTTTAACAGAGCTGCACCGTTTAGGAAAAAATATGTAAATGTGATTTTTCGGACCTGTTTTTGCGATTGAGATTAGATTGTAATTTATGTTTTAATAATAGGATTCTGTTCGAATGCACATTTTAAACACAATTTAGTTGCGTTTTTGTCACGTTCAGTTGTCTTTGTCATATTTAAACTCATCTTTTTATCACGTGTTTTTTATCGCTTTTAGATGCAGTCGGGTTTGTTGTTTGTCGGTGCGTTTTTATCGCTTTTGATTGTGCTTTTGTCTCTTGTTTCAGAACATGTTTGTACAAATCCAAACTACAGCGCAAGCAGTTTTTATTCGAATCAAAGCAGGACATTTTGTAATTTGTGGAAGAAATTAGACTTTGTGATTTGTTAATTGCATCCATTAAAATTGTGATTCTGATTCTGATTTTGTGTGGATTTGGTTTAATTGTGCAGCTCTGGCCTTTAAGAGGTAAATAAAGTCATCTGCTCAGAGGCTTCAGAGGCTAAACAACAGGAGAAACAGTGTGTTTGAACAGACAGCTGCATTAAAGACACAAACAGTCAATCACCAGAACAACATTTCACAAAAACATCAGAATGGGCCCCCAAATTCTTAAGTCCACCACTGCTCGCGTACGTTTTTTCCAATGAAGAAACTGTAATGATGTGATCCTCGTGTTATAGTTTAAAAGTAAATCCCATAAAAAGCGTCCCATGTGGTCTTTGTGGCTGAACAGCAGGAGTTTCAGATAAAGTCCAGGTCATGTTTGTTCAGACGCTGCAGCTGTGGATCCTGTCGCTCCAAAGTTTAGTTTCAGTCCAGAGTTTTTGAACCCGAAGCTCCTGAAACGCCTCGTGAAATCTGCAAATCAGAGCGTGCTCCAGCTCAGAAACATCCACAGCGTCTGGACGCAAATGAGATTCATGACGACACTGATAGAAGAGGAAAAACTGTCATAGTCATTTTATAATTTTGTTATGGATAGTTTTAGACGTTTCAAAAATATACTGAAGCAAGAATATCATTCATTTTTCATATTGTTATCAGCCTTTAAACATGCTCCTGAGTATCCTGAGTTTGGCATCTCATGTTTAGAAAAAAAAATAAACATCTGTATCTCTGCTGTTTCCCACTTCATTTACTGCGTTTAGGCGCCATCTACTGGCTGCATAGCGCTTACACAGATTGTTAACAAAAAATGTTATGAAGAAACGGAAGTCCCCCAGCAGCAGCAGTGATCGTATTTAGAGGCAGACGCTCAGAACGAGTCTGTGAGGATTTAAAAATGGCACATCAGCTCCTCCTTTGACAAAGTGTGAAAGTGTGAAGTGAGTGTTTTTGTGAGGCTCAGAGTGACTCCGCCTCTCTCTGACCCCGCCTCTCTCTGACCCTGCCTCTCTCTGACCCCGCCTCTCTCTGACTCCGCCCCTCTCTGACTCTGCCCCTCTCTGACTCGCCTCTCTCTGACCCTGCCTCTCTCTGACTCGCCCCTCTCTGACTCGCCTCTCTCTGACCCTGCCTCTCTCTGACTCGCCCCTCTCTGACTCGCCTCTCTGACTCGCCTCTCTGACTCGCCTCTCTCTGACCCTGCCTCTCTCTGACTCGCCTCTCTGACTCGCCTCTCTCTGACCCTGCCTCTCTCTGACTCGCCCCTCTCTGACTCGCCCCTCTCTGACTCCGCCTCTCTCTGACCCTGCCTCTCTCTGACTCGCCCCTCTCTGACTCGCCTCTCTCTGACCCTGCCTCTCTCTGACTCGCCCCTCTCTGACTCGCCCCTCTCTGACTCCGCCTCTCTCTGACCCTGCCTCTCTCTGACTCGCCCCTCTCTGACTCGCCTCTCTCTGACCCTGCCTCTCTCTGACTCGCCCCTCTCTGACTCGCCCCTCTCTGACTCGCCCCTCTCTGACTCCGCCTCTCTCTGACCCTGCCTCTCTCTGACTCGCCCCTCTCTGACTCGCCCCTCTCTGACTCTGCCCCTCTCTGACTCGCCTCTCTCTGACCCTGCCTCTCTCTGACTCGCCCCTCTCTGACTCCGCCTCTCTCTGACCCCGCCTCTCTCTGTGACTCCGGCGCTCTCTGATCCTGCCTCTCTCTCTGACCCTGCCTCTCTCTGACCCCGCCTCTCTCTGTGACTCCGCCACTCTCTGACTCCGCCTCTCTCTCTGACTCCGCCTCTCTCTGACCCCACCTCTCTCTGACCTTGCCTCTCTCTCTGACCCCGCCTCTCTCTGACTCCACCCCTCTCTGTGACTCCGCCTCTCTCTGACTCCACCTCTCTCTGACCTTGCCTCTCTCTCTGACCCCGCCTCTCTCTGACTCCACCCCTCTCTGACTCCGCCTCTCTCTGACCCCGCCTCTCTCTGTGACTCCGCCACTCTCTGATCGTGCCTCTCTCTCTGACTCCGCCTCTCTCTCTGACTCCGCCTCTCTCTGACCCCACCTCTCTCTGACCTTGCCTCTCTCTCTGACCCCGCCTCTCTCTGACTCCACCCCTCTCTGTGACTCCGCCTCTCTCTGACTCCACCTCTCTCTGACCTTGCCTCTCTCTCTGACCCCGCCTCTCTCTGACTCCACCCCTCTCTGACTCCGCCTCTCTCTGACCCTGCCTCTCTCTGTGACTCCGCCGCTCTCTGATCCTGCACCCCTCTCTGATCCTGCACCCCTCTCTGATCCTGCACCCCTCTCTGACTCCGCCCCTCTCTTCACAGCTGTGCGTCCCCGGGGGCCTGTCGTTCCGCACTCGTCCTCTTCCTCCGCACTTCCACTCGTTCCTCATCACTCGTGAGGATTACACGCGCACCTACGGCTTCGCCCTGACCTTCTACGAGCAGGTGAGGAGCGCCCAGGTGTGCGCCGCCGTGCAGGCCCTGCTCGGCGTGCACCGCGCCCAGGACCGGGGCGGGGACCGAGTCCAGGCCGGCTCCTCCTCCAGCCCGTCCTCCTCCTCCTCCATGGACTCCCTTTCCAGCGGCGTGGACGAGGCCGACTCCGCCCCCTCTGGAGCAGCGGACTCGGGGTCGGACTCGGTGGGTGGCGCTCTGTTCGTGTCCAAAGCGCTTTGCCTTGTTGCGCCGCTGCCTTTCATGAACGCCTGCCGCAGCTTCCTGTGGCAGCTGCACCGCGCCGTCATGGAGGAGACAGCGCCCCCTCTGCCCCTGGAGAGCTACGTCTACAACCTGCTCTACGAGGTCAGACACTACTGCTACTACTACTACTACTGCTACTACTACTACTACTACTGCTACTACTACTGCTACTACTACTACTACTACTACTGCTACTACTGCTACTACTACTGCTACTACTACTGCTACTACTACTACTACTGATAGTAGTACCTGTGCCTCCCTCAGGTGCCTCTGCCGGCCCCAGGGCGCTCTCTCAGGTTCCAGGGCGTGTTTGAGCCCATCGTGTGCCAGCGTCCAGGAGCGTCCGAGCTGCCGTTGGCCGACTTCCCCCTGAGCCACGTCCTGGGTCTGCTGGGGCTGGACAACCTGATCCAGGTGTTCACCTGCACCCTGCTGGAGATGCAGATCCTGCTCTACTCTCAAGGTAACACTCACACTACTGAGGACGATAACGCACACTACTGAGGACGATAACGCACACTACTGAGGACGATAACACGCACTACTGAGGACGCACTACTGAGGAAGCACTACCGAGGACTATAACGCACACTACTGAGGGCGCACTCCTGAGGATGATAACATGCACTACTGAGGACGCACTACTGAGGGCGATAATACACACTACTGAGGACGCGCTACTGTGGATGATAACACACACTACTGAGGGCGCACTACTGAGAATGATAACAGGCACTACTGAGGACACACTACTGAGGGCGATAATACACAATACTGAGGATGATAACACGCAATACCGAGGACGGTAACGCACACTACTGAGGGCGCACTACTGAGGATGATAACACACGCTACTGAGGACGATAACACACACACTACTGAGGACAATAACGCGCACTACTGAGGACGCACTACTGAGGATGATAACACGCACTACTGAGGGCGCACTACTGAGTTTGATAACACGCACTACTGAGGACGCACTACTGAGGAAGCACTACCGAGGACGATAACGCACACTACTGAGGGTGCACTACTGAGGACGCACTACTGAGGGCGATAATACACACTACTGAGGACGCGCTACTGAGAATGATAACACACACTACTGAGGGCGCACTACTGAGGATGATAACACACACTACTGAGGATGATAACACACACTACTGAGGACGATAACACACACTACTGAGGACACACTACTGAGGACAATAACGCGCACTACTGAGGACGCACTACTGAGGATGATAACACGCACTACTGAGGGCGCACTACTGAGGATGATAACACGCACTACTGCGACAGTGATTTGTGTTCTTACTCTGGGTCCTCTCTGCCTCCAGTGCAGGGGCGGGTCATGTGCAGACGCCTGTTTGAGCCGCTCTGGGTCACTGGGGCCCGTTTGAACCGCTCTGGGTTACTGGGGTCTGTATTTGCACAGATTCTCGTGCTTTCGCGCTAGAACACAAAGCACTAAACGACCCGAGAACCAGATGCTGCGACTCCTTGTGGGTTCTTCTTTCCGACCCACGCAGCTCCTGGACCCGCCGTGGAATCAGACTAGGTCTAAAGCAGAACTAAACAAGGACCAGATCAGGATTAACACTGACCCAGACTTTCACAAATAAACAAGAAAAAATGTTTTAAAGAAAAAATATTATGCATTTTTCATATTGTTAGTCTCCTTTAAACCTGCTCTTGAGGGTCTTAAATTTGGAATCTTATGTTTAGAGGTAAAAAAAAAATTGTTGATTAAAAAAACTAAATGAACATCTGTATCTTAGACCAGGCCAAACAATCAGATCTTCCACATATTATTGTTGACCTTTATTTAACCGGTAGTTTTCAGAATCAGACTCTCTCCTGGCCCAGGGGGAGGAGCCTGTTTGTATGTGACAATGTGAAAAATGCATGATATTTTTCCTTTTATAAAGCTTTAACATTTATTATCAGTTTGTATCACAATGTAATATTTGTTTATTGAGGTTTTAGTGGAAGAATTACTCACATTTTTAGTTAAAGTAGGAGAGACACTGCTTTAGACTGAGGCCAGATTATACAAACTGAAGTATTGTCCTCGTCCTCGCTCCAGCTCTTCAATTTAATCAGAACGTAGTTGGATTTGAGACGACGGGACGATGTCACAAATGATTTTGTTCATGAATCGGGAAAGATTAAGGTCAGAGGAAGTCGATGGGAAAGTG
This sequence comes from Rhinogobius similis, assembly GCA_019453435.1. Classification (NCBI taxonomy): domain Eukaryota; kingdom Metazoa; phylum Chordata; class Actinopteri; order Gobiiformes; family Gobiidae; genus Rhinogobius; species Rhinogobius similis. The sequence goes on along the minus strand of CM033619.1, from coordinate 4,331,001 downwards.
CAAAACACAATGACGTGGAAGGGCATTGTTTGTGATGAAGCCTCGAAAACATCATTACCCACGTTTCTACAGACTTTAATATTCAGCGACGTTGAGCACGAGGCACTTAAAAAAGGACGAAATCGCGCTTTTGATATTGTCCCTGTCGAATGGCATCGGACGAGGTGTTAAAAAAACAAAACTGCACTAAAACCAGTGAATGACGAGTGGTGTCTGCGCCGTGTTGGACAAGCACAAGTTTCACTCAGACAGATGACGGCTGAGGCGGCGAAGCGGTTTAAAGTGCGTATGGCACGACAGGTTTTGATCATTTTCTATTTTGACTTTATTCAGTGCCTTAACACCTGTTGTAAATATAAATGATAGTTTTACACAAATCAAGTCGCCGTTTGTGGAGAAAAATTGGAAAATCTGTTGAAAGTTACAGGAAGTAAACAAACTGATGACATCACACTGGGGAGACAAAGGTTATGCATAATTTACACAAAAGAAACGACTTTTTTGATAATTTAAACATTATTTCCACAAAATAAAGGTGTTCACGTGTATTTTTATCTGTGAAATAAAAATAAATCTGACATTAGATGAGTTTTTTGCCCAGTACCGGATGGACACTTGGTAATTGTGTTATGTCATCATTTACAACCAGGAAGTGAAATAAAAAACCTAAAAAATTGCCAAACTGGGATAAAATTTGTAGTATTTGTAAGTATTTTAACAAACTTTGAAATATATTTATCTTAACTGCATTTTAGCCACATGAGTAGTCCAACCTGTCACGGACACTTTAAGCATCGTCGACAGAGATATTTTTCTTCGTGGGTGAAGTGGGTTTGAGGCCCATCTGAAGAAGTTACCACCGGCCACTAGGGGCCACTAGTGTTTAAGGGTGGATTAAGATGGTCTCTGTTATTAGTCGGCCATATTGTTGTCACCAAGATGTTCGTGTTTAATTGAGCCGTTTCACTTAATTCCTGTAAGTCTGATTGTTTTATTAATATTATGTCAAGCTTTATACCTGCAGTATATTCTGTGTGTACTATCAGCTTTAGCTTTAGCTTTAGCTTATGTTTATGTTTCTGCAGGGCTTCTTCATCTTTGTCATTACATTTCTGACAAAGATGTATGGTTTTATTATTGAGTTTTTAATGTAAACTAGATCTGACTGAAACTTGTCCTAAAAATTCAAATTTCACCTGTTTTTTTTAACTTCATACTTGAATAAATGAGTTTTAGAATCCAATCTTAAATCCTTGTTTGGTCTAAATCCTGTTGAGTCCAGATTGTACAGTTTGTGTGGATCTACTTTAAGGCTGATCTTTATGTCTCGAGGGACAAAAATGCATTTAAAGAAAACAATGTCAGAGAAATCTATGGATGAAGTGGATTCAATGGAAGAATCAAACATCAGGAGCAGATTGGACACGTTTGTTGCTTCACATGAAAGTCCAGATGTGAGAGAGAAAAGTGAGCAAAAAACATTAAATAAAAAAAAAACATTTTAAGGAGTCACTTCAAACCTTCTGCTGTGTCTTACTTTCACTTTCAGGGACAGAGCAGCGACTCAGACAAAGGGAATGTTTGTTTGGGCTCGACTTCAGACGCGTCACAACACGTCGAGTCTGAAAGTGCACAACACACTCACCACAAACAGAGAACACGCCATTTTAGACATTTATTTATTGTAGTTTTGTGTAAAATAACAATAATAAACGATGAAAAGTTTGAGTTGAGCCAGAAAACTTTTTTCTAATTTCAAATCAGTGGAAAAATAATGAAGATCCATCAAGAAATTTTTGTCCTGGTTTCATCCTGATTTAGTCCAGGTTTAGACCTGGTTTGGTCCTGGTTTGGTCCTGGTTTGGTCCTGGTTCGGTCCTGCTCAAATCCTGGCCTAGTTTTGTTTTAGTCTTGGTTTTAGACTAAAACAAAACTTTACAGGAGGCAAATTTCTCACTTTTATCTCAGATTTACTTGAACCTAAAAGAAAATGGTATTATTTCTATTTGACATTTCTTTCCTTGAATTTTGTAGATTAGAGAGAGGATTTTAATATAATTTAAATAAACCTCTCTCTGTGTTTCAGACGCTCAGAGGCTCGTGTCTCTGTTTCACTCTCGTGTCTCTGTTTCAGCCTCGTGTCTCTGTGTTTCAGATGCTCAGAGCCTCGTGTGTGTGTCATGTCTGTGTTTCAGCCTCGTGCCTCTGTGTTTCACTCTCGTGTCTCTGTGTTTCAGACGCTCAGAGGCTCGTGTCTCTGTTTCACTCATGTCTCTGTGTTTCAGACGCTCAGAGGCTCGTGTCTCTGTGTTTCAGCCTCATGTCTCTGTGTTTCAGACTCATGTCTCTGTGTTTCAGACGCTCAGAGGCTCGTGTCTCTGTGTTTCACTCATGTCTCTGTGTTTCAGACTCTCAGAGGCTCGTGTCTCTGTGTTTCAGCCTCATGTCTCTGTGTTTCAGACTCATGTCTCTGTGTTTCAGACGCTCAGAGGCTCGTGTCTCTGTGTTTCAGCCTCATGTCTCTGTGTTTCAGTTGCTCAGAGGCTTGTGTCTCTGTGTTTCACTCTCATGTCTCTGTGTTTCAGACGCTCATAGGCTCGTGTCTCTGTTTCACTCATGTCTCTGTGTTTCAGACGCTCAGAGGCTCGTGTCTCTGTGTTTCAGCCTCATGTCTCTGTGTTTCAGACTCATGTCTCTGTGTTTCAGACGCTCAGAGGCTCGTGTCTCTGTGTTTCACTCATGTCTCTGTGTTTCAGACGCTCAGAGGCTCGTGTCTCTGTGTTTCAGCCTCATGTCTCTGTGTTTCAGCCTCATGTCTCTGTGTTTCAGACGCTCAGAGCCTCGTGTCTCTGTGTTTCAGCCTCATGTCTCTGTGTTTCAGACGCTCAGAGCCTCGTGTCTCTGTGTTTCACTCTCATGTCTCTGTGTTTCAGACGCTCAGAGGCTCGTGTCTCTGTGTTTCACTCTCGTGTCTCTGTGTTTCAGACGCTCAGAGGCTCGTGTCTCTGTGTTTCAGCCTCATGTCTCTGTGTTTCAGACGCTCAGAGGCTCGTGTCTCTGTGTTTCAGCCTCATGTCTCTGTGTTTCAGACGCTCAGAGCCTCGTGTCTCTGTGTTTCACTCTCATGTCTCTGTGTTTCAGACGCTCAGAGGCTCGTGTCTCTGTGTTTCACTCTCGTGTCTCTGTGTTTCAGACGCTCAGAGGCTCGTGTCTCTGTGTTTCACTCTCGTGTCTCTGTGTTTCAGACGCTCAGAGGCTCGTGTCTCTGGCCGAGTGCCTCTCGGTGCTGCTATTCCCGTTTCAGTGGCAGCATGTGTACGTGCCCATCCTGCCCTCGACGCTCAGACACTTCCTGGACGCTCCTGTGCCGTACCTCATGGGTCTGCAGGGCACGGCCGGCACAGACCGCTCCTCCCTCGACCTGCCGCACGAGGTACCTCACACCTGCTCCTCCTCCTCCTGCTGCTCCTCCTGCTCCTCTTCCTCCTGCCCCTCCTCCTCCTCCTCCTGCTCCTCCTCCTCCTGCTCCTCCTCCTGCTCCTCCTCCTGCTCCTCCTGCTGCTCCTCCTCCTGCTCCTCTTCCTCCTGCCCCTCCTCCTCCTGCTCCTCTTCCTCCTGCCCCTCCTCCTCCTCCAGCTCTCACCACTTGCTCCTCCTCCTGCTCTTACCACCTGTTGCTCCTCCGGCTGCTCCTCCTCCCGCTCCTCCAGCTCTCATCTCCTGCTCTTGCTCCTCCTACTCCTCCTCTTGCTCTTCTTCCTGCTCCTCCTCCTGCTCTTGTTCCTCCTCCTGCTCCTCCTCTTCACAGAAACACTTTTACTGATCCGTTTGCTTCTGTCCCTCGGGTCACACTTCTGTCTTAAAGTTCACTGTTGGTGATTTTCTCACACGTTCAGCTGATTTTAAAAACATGAGACAGTTGTATCTTGTACAAAAGCCCAAACACGTGTCAATCAGGCAGAATCTACAAACACCAGCTTTACTCTTTATATATTTAACAATGAAAACTTAGGTGGAATTTAAAGTCTGATATTCCTCAGTGCAGCTCATTTCATTGTAATCAGAGTAAATCAGAGGTCAAAAGTGTAGAGTTTCAGCTTCACAAAGAGTCCAGACAATGGTTTGTGTCCAAAGGATCAGAAACAGCTTCAGTTTGAAATGAGGCTCATTTTAGTCAAAGGTTTGAGGACAAATAGCTCAGAACAGGAAGTGGTTAATACATTTGACAATCCCACACCATTTTCTTGGTCTTTTTCATGTTTAAAAGTACACTACGCTTTACTGTGATATTTGGAGAAAAGCCACTGTTTCAGAGCCGTGCGTCTGGGATGATCAGGAAGGGCATCATTTTGGGGGCCCCTTCAGGTTGGGGGCCCAAGGCAGTTGTGGCCTTTTGCCTAATGGTCCGCCCCTGCCATAATTACACCAAAGACTCTAGTGCTGTGCACCTTTAGTCGATTAATTGGTCGATGGCGTCTTTGTCGACCAACATTTTTATGAGTTGTTTAATTATTTTATTTAGATTTAAAGGATTTATTTGGAACAACAGCAAAAACAAGGAGTGCGTTAACTGAAGATTTTAGTGTCCAACACATAAATACACAGTTTCCTAGCACTTAAGTGTATAAATCGTTATTTTTGCATGAAATCCTCTGCAGTTGTGAGTGCAGTTTGGGTTAAATACATTGAAATACTTGATAGTTGATGTTTTTTCCGCAAACGTTTTTGCCGCACCCCTTTTAGTCGATTAATCGGTCGTTAGGGCAGGTCTTTAGTCGAACAAGGATTTCTTTAGTCGACTACAGCCCTAGAAGACTCAATATTCTGTAAAATATGAACGCAGCAGTAAAAAGTGAAACACTTCCTGCTGCAGGTCTGTGGCTGCTGCTCTTCACAGAAAAAATACAAATAAAAACTATAAATCTGAGTCTGATGAGGCTTAACTTTAATCCACTCGACGCACTTTAGTGCTTCGCCCCACACTGTCCCACACTGTCCCACACTGTCCCACTCTGTCCCACTCTGTCCCACACTGTCCCACACTGTCCCACTCTGTCCCACACTGTCCCACACTGTCCCACTCTGTCCCACTCTGTCCCACTCTGTCCCACACTGTCCCACACTGTCCCACTCTGTCCCACTCTGTCCCACTCTGTCCCACTCTGTCCCACACTGTCCCACACTGTCCCACACTGTCCCACACTGTCCCAAACTATCCCACTCTGTCCCACTCTGTCCCACTCTGTCCCACTCTGTCCCACTCTGTCCCACTCTGTCGCACACTGTCCCACTCTGTCCCACACTGTCCCAGTCCCACTCTGTCCCCACTGTTTGCCTCTTTGTAAACTCTGGGTTTTGGGGCAATAAAACAATGAAAAAAGGTAAATCCAAAATCTTTTAAACTTTCATGTAAATGAGGTGATGTTTATTTGGTCACATTTCTGAGTCTGAAGTTTAAATACAGATGGTATTAAAGGAAAACACAGAAATGAAAGCAGGTGGTTTTCAGGCTGTAAAACAATGAAAAAATTGTACATTCAAAATCATGTAAACATTTATGTCAATGAGGTTCTAAGAGATGTATATTTGATAAAAGTTCACAGCAGGAACCTTTAATTCAGTCATTATGAAAGTTTGAAAGAAAATGCAGAATATAGAAATGCGAGCAGGACTGAGTGAATCCCATTGAAATGAATGGGAAAACTACAGGACAACCGAAAACGTACAAAAACACAAAAATGGTGTTTGTACAAAAACAAACCAAGTGTAGAATCTGCCTCTTGTTCCAGGCGAACTTGTGCTTCGTGGACATCGATAACCGCGTCGTGGACCTTCCCGAGGACTTCCCCCAGTTCCCGCTCAAGTCCGACCTCGTGCAGGAGCTGATGGAGGTCCTGCAGCGCTCTGGCGCGGACTCCGGCCCGGACTCCAGCTCGTGTCCCGGGTCGCCACGGCTGAGCGGATCCCCCCGAACGACCACCGCGCTCCGGAGAAACTCCGCCTCCAGCCTCGACCAGCAAGACCAGCGCAACGGCAACCTGCGACCCGACGAGGTGGCCGTCCTGGAGCTGCTGCAGAAGAACGAGACGGTGGAGCGGCTGGAGGCGCTGACCAGACGCACCGGGGTCAGCGTGGCCCGAGTGGACGCGCTCAGGGCCGGGGTCAAGGGTCACAGGGCAGAGGTACGAGCGGGCTTGACATGGGCCCATAGTTTAAATGAGGGATGTACGTTTTCAATGTTTTTCTTTAACCAATTATTGAAGCTCTTCGCGGTCAATAATCGCTAACCGTAGCTTTAACACAGCGCTTTTTGTTGTTGTTTTTTTACTGCACGAGTCAAAACAGACATCAGTGCAATACGCCGTAAACGCAAAGCAACAGCAACAGGTCTTTGAACCTCACGTTGTAAAGTCGCTCACATTAGCCACTTACCTTTAGCTTGTGCCGGTAAAAGATCGATAGTTTTCCATCTGAGGCAAAAAGCTGGATGTACTGCCTCTACGTGAAATCAAAGGTAAATGAACCATGTCAGATTAATATTAGGTCAGAAATACTGCAGCGTCTCAGGTTTGCGTCGTCTTTATGGGATAAATCCATCCACGTTTTCTCTCAGATGCATGAGACGCGCTCTCTGGCACTCTCTGGTTGCATAAAAGTGTATCACAACAGTAAATAAGGCAAAAAATTAAACTATCCAGTTTAATCGGACAAGTGTTCACTCGGGTGTTTAGTCATGGTTAGTCGGCTGATCAGTTAATCATGAATACACAGAGTTCAAACTGAGCTGGAGCCGGTCAGAAGTCTCTGCGTTTCCATCTTTACAAAACACATATTATGTACATTTGCATAAGTAAAGTGAATAAGAAATTCAAATTTAGTTCAGTTTCCATCTAAATGTTGGAGTGTAGCTCGGGGTGTTGTGCCATGTTCATCCTGCAGAGGGCGCACTGTCCACCTGGTTTGACTTTGCCAGAGATGCACTGTCTGTGTCATTCAGCTGTGACTTTTACATCCAAACTGTAACTTCAGCGACAGAGCGCCTCTGGTGAAAAGACACTGCCAGTATAAAGAACTAAACCAGGTCTAAAGCAGGACTAAAGCAAGTTTAAACCAGGACTAAAACCGGGTCTAAACCAGGACTAAATCAGGACTAAACTAGAATTTACTAAACAAGGTCCAAACCATTAACAACAGATGAAATATATATTTTTGGTGATGGTTGAGGGCCTGATTTGGCTCCCAGGCCTTAAGTTGAAAAGCCCTGGTTTAAACCCTCATTCAACAAAATAAAGTGTTACCAAGGATTATTATTTATCAAATCATAACTACTGTGTAATGTATGTGGATGTGGCCCTTGTTTACAGTCTGGTTGCTATGGTAACAGTTGTGGAATTACCTCTAACTATGTCATATTTGTGCTCATGGTCAACAGGAAGTGACGTTATAAACTTTACATGAACTGGACAAATGTTTAGTCAAATCTTAGAATAGAATCATGTTCAGTACGTTTTGGTCAAAGGCGTCGAGAGATTATGACGTCATCAAAACCCTGCGTTGTCCCGTTGTCTTGTGCAGGCGGAGGAGCGGCGCCCGAGCTCGCGCCTGGAGGAGGAGAAGAGGGCGGCCATGTTGAACGCTCAGCTCCAGGAGGTGTTCGCCGCCCGCTTCATCTCCATGTTCTGTGACTACGAGGCCTTCGTGATCCACAGCTGCCCCGACCTGGAGTCCTGGCTCACGGCGCGCGAGAACATGCACAACTTCGACAAGGTCAGCGTCCAGTCGGGTTTATGTCAGAAATTCACTTTACACCGCGTTCCAAATGATTATGCAAATGATATTTTTCTCTGATTTTCCCATATAGTCAATATAAATGACAGTCATCATAAGTCACCAGCCTTTAGAGTAACATTTGAATGTTATTGAACAAACCTCCCAAAGATAACGGTATTTTTGTCAAAAATAAAAAACCTAAAATGCATTGTTCCAAATCATTCTGCACAACAGAGTTTCAAACCATGTTATTGTTGTAAAGAACTAAAAATCGTAATTTAAATTAGAAGCATCAGCAGGTCATGTGTCCAAACATCTGAACAGGTCGAGTTACATTTAACACAGGGCCTTATTTGATGGAGCTTCACAGTTCTACATCCATTGGTGAGTTTGTGGAGATTTTATGCTTGAGTGGCAGGATCAGAGCTGCTGTTTGGACCTGCCTCGCCCTCTGACCTTTGACCTGAGTCTCCAAAGGTTCTCATGGGGCTGAGGTCAGGGGAGCATGGGCCACACCATGAGTTTCTCTTCTTTTCTGCCCAGAGCAGACAGTGATGCAGCAGCAGATGTGCATCGTCTGCATGAAGAGGATTCTGTTACAGAAAACACGGTTCTTCTTTTTGTTTCATGGAGAAAGTGTCTCCACAAAGTGACTCCACAGACTTTACAGAGATCATTGTCACACCTTCAGGGCCCTAAAGGGGTCCACCAGCTCTCTCCCCATGATTCTGTCCCGAAACATGACTCAGCCCCCTCCTCGCTGCCGCCGCAGCCTTGTTGGGACATGACTCCACCCCCTCCTTGTTGGGACATGGTGGCCGTCCACCATTCCATCCATCTGGAACATCCAGGGCTGCACTTATCAGTGACCAGACTGTTTGAACATGAGTCTCATGTATTTCTGGGCCACTGGGCAGTTTGTGAGCGTCTGGAGGATCCACACCTGGATGTTCTGGACTCCAGAGGCTCCAGCTTCAAATCCCTGTTTGCTGTTTGTGCTGTTTTAGCAGCTGCTCTTAATCCCATGTATTTGTCCGACAGAAACCTTCCTCATTGGACCTTTATCTGCACCAATCCATGTGTCTCTGAATCAGCTACACATCTCTTAATACTGCAGTGATAACATTTAAAGGTCCCATAACATGCAAAATCGACTTTTCAGAGGTTTTAACCTTCCTACAGTGCTATTTGGGCCTCGTATGTGTGCCCAAAGTGGTTTTTTGATTGATTCCCGCATGTTTTCGCTAGAGAACTGTCTTTTCCGTCCCCCTCGGCTGAGCAGGCAGACGGGGGCTCCTCACAAGGATGACGCGCTTCCCAAGGATGACGCGGTGTTTAAGCCACGCCTCCGGGAAGCGCGTAGCCACAGAATAAAAACAGCTAATGCTAATGCTACACAGTAATTACACGATGGATACGACAGATCGAAGAGTTAGCTTGTTATTTACCAAACGGCAACGTCCGTCGTTGAGGTACTGGAGCAGGTCAAACTCCAGGTCAGATCCAGGACGTAGGACTCAGCACGACGCACCGTCAGGACGAGAAAAGGTTTATTCCCGTGTTTGTGTATCGCTGTTTACCGAAGCACACGCGCATGCGCACTATCTCCGCTCTAGGCTTCGGCAAGGGTTGGGCGGGGGAGGCACGCGGGTTGGGCGGGGGAGGCAGCCTGCTCTCTGTTCGGGGGGGTCAGATCTCAGAGTGAGCCGTTTGCTTTTGCAAGGAAGGGGGCCAGTCCAAGAGATGGGTGTTTTTTGGAAACTGTTATGTTATGGATATCGCACAACGCAAAAATGTATCAACAAAGCCCTTAGAATAGACTGTGTAAAGGGCAAAATAGCAGAATATGGGACCTTTAAGTTTTCATGAAATATCAAAGGTTTTCATATGTTGTCCAAGGCATTCAACAATTTCACACTTTTCAGCTCTAGAAAGATCCTTTTTTCTTTCACATGTTGCTTGAAAATGGTCTCTGTTTAATAATGTGGAACGTCCTTCTTAAAGTAGTTTTTCCTTTAATTGGACTTATCTGGCAAACTAATTGGCTCAAGTGTCTGAGATTGATTCACCCAAAGAGCCTGAGACACACCATCCATGAGTTTCACAGGTATACAAAAAAAATAAAAACTTTATGACACTTAAACACTATTTGCATAATAATTTGGAACGTGGTGTATTGAGCTTGTGTCGACATGAAAAACCTACTTGAGCGGAGGGTTTGTTTCACTCACACAATTTTTAGAGATCCTGTTAATTTAATTTGAGCTCTGAAGGGTCCGTTTCACCATGAGGTTTCAAGTGTAATCAGAGTAAATCAGACTCAGAGTCTGAGCTTCACAAAGAGTCCAGACAATGATTTGAGCTCCAAAGGTTCAGAAACAGCTCCAGTTTGAAATGAGGCTCATTTTAGTCATTAAAACACTGTACTGTACACTTGTATTGTTATTAGCCTTTAAACATGCTTATGAACATTCTTCAAAACAGCGTGAATACAATTGAATGCAACTCCAGCAATGTTTTTGACGAGGAACATTGTTAGAACGGGATTAAAAGCTCAAAAAAGTCACTGTAGCAGAACATGTGTCCTTTAAGGGGTTAAATATGTGACCCCTAACGTCGTGAATACCAGTTCTTCCTCTGTTTTTCTGCAGGCGTCGTTTCTGTCGGAGCAGCCCGAGCCCCTCCTGCCGTTCCTCTCGCGTTTCATCGAGACGCAGATGTTCGCCTCCTTCATCGACAGCAAGATCATGTCTCAGTGGGAACACAAGGAGGCGCTGCTGCGAGTGTTCGACCAGCGCATCCAGAAGAGGAAGCTCTACCAGCACCGAGCACCCAACCTGAGCTGCAGCGGCTCCCAGCGCTGCTCCAGCACCCAGCTGCGCCAGGCCGGTGAGAGCCAGCACCCACCAGCACCCATGAGCACCTACAAAACACCCATGAGCGCATATAAGCACCCACAAACACAGAACAAGCACCCATCAAGCACCTACCAGAACCCAACGTGCACCCACGAGCACCCTCAAACAGCCACAAGGACCCGTGAGCATTCATAAACACCCACGAGCACTATAACTGTGACCACGAGCACCCTCAAACATCCACAAGGACCCACGAGCATTCACAAACACCCATCAGCACCCACAAGCACCTAACCCGACCTTTGTAGCGCACACCTGTCCGCTCTGTTGTCTTTGTGCTCAGATGATCGTATTTAAAATGTGATCCTCCTCATGTCTGTGGTACAGTTTAAATAAATCCTGCCGCTGTGTGTCCTGTAATTCCCCTCCAGCCCAAACGGTGGAGCAGAGGTACCAGAGGATCGACCACACGGCGGTGCTGCCTCACCTGCTCAACATGAGGATTGGACAGGGACGCTTCACCCCAGGGTGCTTCCCCAGTCTGCAGGGCGAGGTCCTGAATACGCCCCCAAACAGGTGAGGACACACTCCCAGACGGGTGAGAACACGCCCCCTCCCCAGACACGGCCCCTGACAGGTGAGGACACACCCCCAGAGAGGTGAGAACACGCCCCCCCAGACATGGCCCCTGACAGGTGACACCTCCAAACATGCCCTCAGACGGGTGAGAACATGCCCCCAGACAGGTGAGAAAACGCCCCCAAACACACCCCTGACAGTTGAGGACATGCCCCCTGACAGGTGAGAACACGCCCACTGACAGGTGAGAACACACCCCCAGACAGGTGAAAAGACAGACTAAACCAGGACCACAACCCGGCCTAAACCAGGACTAAACCCGGCCTAAACCTGCTGTTCTGTGGTTCCAGGTGGACACACAGAGCCACAGCGCCTCCTTCCAGCCCTCAGAGACAAACCCCGGCCCCGAGCCCCGCAGAGCCAGGCCTGGACAACGACCTGAGAGAGGTACAGGGCCCACAGCCGCCCGCCATCCTCCGCCGCTCATCTTCTCTTTATGTTGCATGATCTAAATGTCAAGGCTAATTTCTTTATTTTTGTCTCTGCCTGCTCCTCCTCCGCTTCTTTCCATCTGTTTCATGCTTTTATTTCTCCTCTCTGTATTTTCTGTCCATTTGCTCATCCTCTCCTCCCTTTTTTTTTCTTCTTGTTCTCTTTTTCTCGTCCTCCGCTCTACTCCTCATTTTCTCTTCTTATCCTCCTCTTCTTGTCCTCTTCTTCTCCTATGCTCGTTCTCTGCTCTTCTGGACCTCCTCCTCTTCTCGTTCTCTTCCCGTCCTATTCTTGTTCCCTTCTAATCCTCTTCTCCTCTTCTCGTCCCATCCTCGTCCACATCTCCACTTCCATCCTTCTCTCGTCTTCTTCTCTTCTCGTCTCATCCTGATCCCGTCCTTGTCTCTTCCTCCTCCCGTCCACGTCTCGTTCCCTCCTCCCCTCCTCCTCCCGTCCTCTTCTCCTCGTCTTCCCGTCCTCGTCCCGTGATCTTCTCTTCTTCCTCCTCTCGTCCTCATCTCGTCCTGGTCTCCTCCTCCTCCCGGCCACGTCTTGTCCCCTCCTCCTCCCATCCTCGTCTCTTCCTCCTCCTGTCCACGTCTCGTTCCCTCCCCTCCTCCCCTCCTCCTCCCGTCCTCGTCTCCTCCTCCTCCCGTCCTCGTCTGTTCCTCCTCCCGTCCTCCCCTCCTCCTCATCTCCTCCTCCCGTCCTCGGCTCGTCCTCCTCCTGTCCTCGTCTGTTCCTCCTCCCGTCCTCTGCTCGTCCTCCTCCCGTCCTCGTCTCCTCGTCCTCCTCCCGTCCCCTACTCGTCCTCGTCTCTGCCACCTCCCGTCCTTGGCTCGTCCTCCTCCCGTCCTCGGCTCGTCCTCCTCCCATCCTCGTCTCCTCCTCCTCCCATCGGGCCCGTGCAGTCGTTCTTAGCAGACGAATCAGAGCGCTCGTCTCTGCTGAACTCCATGGCGTTTTGGGAGTGGGACCACGGCGCTCCTCGGCAGACAAAGCCGCCCAAAAAGTCGGCGTCTGCCTCGTGTCTGGTACGTGACCTGTGCCCCGCCTGCTCCCGCACCTCCCGTGTTGTGGCTCTAATGTTTAGCTCAGTTCATGGCGACAGGCTAACCCAGGCACTTCCCTTTCCCTCTTTCTGTGACGTCCCTGTGGGTCAGAGTAACCTGGTCCTGCCAGATGAATTCTCATTGATATTTATGAGTTCACAAACCCTTGAGAAACCCTTGGATGCCCTCCCGCTGTTGGGTTTGAGCCTCTGTGTGCTAGACCAATCACAGCGCTGCATTGTAGTTTGGGCAGAAGTCAAAAGGATGAACCTAAACAAACATGGCGGCGCTGATGGACGTACTTTGGACATACTATTATTTCAACACATTATGGACTATTTTGAAAACGCGCCAAGTCTGTGCTTTTCTGTCATTTGGATTTCTTGATTTCTCAGCTTGTTCCACTTTTGCGCCTCAAAGTATTCTTTCCACCGTAAGACCATTTCCCCAGTCGACATCCACAGCTCTCCACCCGCTCTGCAAACTGTGTTGGTGAAGCCCTGTAAAAGGTGAAATGATGCTGATGATGGTTACGATGTTTTTAAAGCAGAACTAAGTAACTTCAGCGACAGAGCGCCCCCTGCTGCTCTCTTGCTGCTGGTGAAAAGACACAAAATGTTTTCTTTTTTATTGAAATAGGAAGTACAATCAAATACAAAGTGAGTACGTGAGGAGAGTTGTCTTCGGGTCGGTTTTGGCAAATGTAGCAAATGCAGCTGGTTTTCCGTCCAGAGACAACAGGGGGCGACGGCGGGATTCAAACACCCCACATATGCAACCACCGCACAGACTTGCAAAGACTTTAATAAGGAAAAATGTTACGTGGTTCTTCTTTAAGGTCATGAGTAGAAATCCTTTCCCCCAGCGAGGTGGCGTTCCACCCGGTCCTCTTTGCATCGACCCCTATGAAGACCTTGCGGGCAAAGACCCGGCGCTCATACACAGGCCCCAACCCACACCTGGCTCCCGGAGGGGCCCCGGCTGTGCCTCACGATTATTTATGTTGTTGTTTATATTTATACACCATCAACAAAAAATGACATTTGGATTAACCAATGCCCCCATTTCTCTGATAAGTTCTTTTCGTATGTGACGTTGTTTTGATTGTGATGAATCCTGCTCAGACTAATACCTCGCTCTTCTCTCTTTCTGGACCACAGCAGCTGCAGGAGGCTCGAGCTCTGGGGAAATCCCTTCGTCAGCCCAAACTCTCAGACCTGTCTCCAGCCGTCATCGCTCAGACCAACTGGAAGTTTGTGGAGGGGCTTCTCAAGGAGTGTCGCCTCAAGGTGGAGAAGAGTTCTCTCTGCATCCTCTGACCTTCTCCTCTAACCTTTTGTTCCTCTCTGCTGCTTCTCTGACCCTTTGACCTTGTCTCCTCTCAGACGAAGCGCCTCCTGGTGTCTAAAATGGGTCGCGAGGCGGTGGAGCTGGGCCATGGAGATGCCATGATCACAGGTCTGGAGGAGAACACTCTGATTGCGTCTCTGTGTGACCTTCTGGAGCGGATCTGGAGCCATGGGCTGCTCGTCAAACAGGTGAGAACAAACACTCTAAACACAGCAGCAGGAAAAACTGACTAACACTCTGAGACTGGAGGAACAAAGAACACGTCTTCAGACCAAATCATCTCAAACACAAAAAGAAGAAGAGATTTTTGTGGTAAAAGGCCTCTGATTTTTGAAGTTTTCAATCCAATTTATTTTGTTATGCACAAAATCCAAGCAGCAGTTCCTTCGGTGGGCGAATTTAAAGGTCCCATATTCTGCTATTTTGCCCTTTACACAGTCTATTCTAAGGGCTTTGTTGATAAATTTTTGCATTGTGTAATATCCATAACATAACAGTTTCCAAAAAACACCCATTTCTTGGACTGGCCCCCCTCCTTGCAAAAGCAAACGGCTCACTCTGAGATCTGACCCCCCCGAACAGAGAGCAGGCTGCTACCCGCGCGCCTCCCCCGCCCACCCCGCGCACCTCCCCTGCCCAACCCGCGCAGCTCCCCCTCCCAACCCATGACGAAGCCTAGAGCGGAGATGTTGCGCATGCGCCGTGTGCTCCGGTAAACAGCGATACACAAACACTGAATAAACATTTTATCCGTCCTGACGGTGCGTCGTGCTGAGTCCTACGTCCTGGATCTGACCTGGAGTTTGACGTGCTCCAGTGCCTCAACGACGGACGCTGCCGTTTGGTAAATAACAAGCTAACTCTTCTATCTATCGTATCCATCGTGTAATTACTGTGTAGCATTAGCATTAGCTGTTTTTATTCTGTGGCTGCGCGCTTCCTGGAGGCGTGGCTTAAACACCGCGTCATCCTGGTGAAGCCCCGTCATCCTGGTGATGAGCCCCCGTCTGCCTGCTCAGCCGAGGGGGACGGAAAAGACAGTTCTCTAGCGAAAGCATGAGGGAATCAATCAAAAAACCACTTTGGGCACAACATACGAGGCCCAAATAGCACTGTAGGAAGGTTAAAACCTCTGAAAAGTCGATTTTGCATGTTATGGGACCTTTAAAGTAAATTAAACACAGCAATGTAGTGGATGTTTTTGGCGTTGTTTTGGCTCTGTATGAGATTGAGGCACCACAAACAGTGTCGCAGCTCTGCCCTGAGCTCCGTACGGTGGCACAAACTCGTCTTGAGTTCCGTACAGTGGCACAGACTCGACGTACGGTGGCACAGACTCGACGTACAGTGGCACAGATTCGTCCTGAGCTCCGTACAGTGGCACAGACCCGTCGTACAGTGGCACAGACTGGTCCTGAGCTCCGTACGGTGGCACAGACTCATCGTACGGTGGCACAGACTCGTCATACGGTGGCACAGACTCGTCATACGGTGGCACAGACTGGTGGCTAACGCTAACTCCCCCACTGAAGAAGCCTAATGCATTTCCAAAGCTCCATGTGACTGCCTCTGATCACATCATGAGCTGAGGCGTGTGTTTGTCCAGGGGAAGTCGTCGCTGTGGTCTCACCTGCTCCACCATCAGGCCCGCGAGGAGCGACTGGAGCAGCAGGCGGCTCACAGCGCTCAGGGTAAGTCCAAGCATTCTCTCTGAGCTCAGAAGTTCTTTTTTATTGCGTAGTTGTTAGATTAGTTAGTTGTTTAGATTGATTCCTGCACGATGGAGTCAACCCTGTATTGTCCTGCATTTGAGTGTTCTCACCCACCCCCTATCCCCACCCACGTCTTGTACTTATTGTGATTATTGAAAACGGTTGTAAAAGTAGGCTCTTGACTTCGGTGTTGGACAACTGTGCACTAATGCAACATAGCACACATTCATGACGGTCCACTGCGGCCATTTTAGATCAATATTTTGTTTTACTGTGAACAAAATGTAAAATGTTGACATTCTACACATCCAACAGTTTGACACCAAGTACTAGAACGATAATGGCTCTTGTGTGTCCAGGGGATCAGGAGAGGAGGAGGTCCGACTGCAGTCCTCTGAACACGGCTCGCGTCTCTCTGCTCCGAGACATGAGGTGAACTTCTGCACACGCTCTGCTGCTGCGAGGAGTTTGTCTGAACCACACTCTGCTCCTGTTTGACTTATTTAAACTTTGGTGCTTCTTGGTTGTTCTATAGATTGGTGTTCATACTTTTAGCCTTTCCTGTTCCTCCTTCAGTTGGTTGTTGGTGATTGGTTTTTGCTGGTCTCGTTCCTCAGACACGTGCAGCTGATGTCAGAGATCAAGACGGACGTGGGTCGAGCTCGCGCCTGGATCCGCCTCTCTCTGGAGAAGAAGACACTCTCGCAGCATCTGAGGCAGCTCCTGTCCCGACAAGGCCTGACCAAGTGAGTGCAGACGCTTCTAATCCTCACACGCCACGCACCAGACGCACAGTGTATCGCAGGCAAATCCAAATCACAGTTTTATTTGATACAATTCTCAAATCGCAAAAGCTGCATTTACGTCCTCACACCTTCTGGAGGTCCTCACACGTTCAGTTCAATTTCAATTCAATTTATTTTTGTAGCACCCAGAATCACAACTACAGTTTCCTGGATGGGCCACAGGTAGAAAGCAGGTGAAATAAACAATGTTCCTTTATTTCTTTAAATTAGCAAAGGGATAGCTGTCCCAGAGCGCCCTCTGTCTGCAGAGCCTCCTTCTCTCAAGGAAAAACTACAAAAAAACCCTGTTGAAAAAAGTCTAAACCTGGAGGAGAAACACATGAAGGAGAGATCCTCCTCCCACAGACGGACAGGAACATCAGGAGGAAGGAAGGTGGATCATCTAGTGTAGAGAGAGTTCCTCCAGGCAGATGAGGAACAGTTAATACTGTTATCTTTGGGAGTATGTTCAATAACATTCAAATGTTACTCTAAAGGCTGATTACTTGAAAATTATGATGACTGTCATTTATATTGACTATATGGCAAAATCAGAGAAAAATATCATTTGCATAGTCATTTGGAACGCGATGCAGTGTAGAGAGAGTTCCTCTGGGGGGGACACATTCTGGTACATTCTCACATGTTCTGGTTTGTTCTGACACATTCTGGTGCGTTCTGGTGTTTCACAGAAAGCTGTACAAACGTTACGCCTTCCTTCGCTGCGAGGAGGAGAAGGAGCAGTTCCTCTTCCACCTGCTCTCGCTCAACGCCGTGGACTACTTCTGCTTCACCAGCGTCTACACCACCATCAGTGAGTCCACACGCTGCTCCAGGAAATCACCCTAAAACCTGTTCAGCTCTGATCATCTGGACACTTCATGCATGTTTTGTTGGAGTTTAGAGTGTTTTTCTTTAGCAACTAGAACCAATATGGCAGCAGGTGGCAAAAAAACATTGTGTCAACCTTTATTTATCGACAAAAACTAATACCTTAATATTTTTGGGGAATTTGGCGAAAAAAGAAATGTGTCCAAACATGTCTTTGAACATATTGAGGTTTTATTCTTACTCTCAAATGTGAAATGTCTTATAATTAAGGCGAGACGCTGCGGTGAATTGGAAAAAATCTCACATTTAAAGATATCAAGAAATTAAAGTTTGTGAGTTTACTCACATAAACGTAATAAAAATGTTTAAAAAAAAGTCATGTCATGTTTTCATGTAGAAATAAGGCAATTTTTGGATAAAAATGGCCAGAATTACACATATAAGGGACATTTAAACATAGACATAAACAATAGACAGAACCAGGCTTCATTTTCTAACATATTAGTAACAAAAAAAATGTACAGAGATTTTGGATTTATTATTTAGTTTTTGAGTAAACTAGATCTGACTGAAAATTTTCCTAAAAATTCAAATTTTATTAAATGTTTTGCCTTAAAATAATTCAATTCAATAAATCACTTTTAGAATTAAATATCAAAAAATCCTTCTGTACGTTTTGTCAAAATCTTGTTGAGTCCAGATTGTCCTGTTTGGTGTAGGATCTACTTTAAGGCTGATGTTTGTGTCCCAAGGGAGAAAAATGTGTTTTGATTGCATTTTTGTTCCACAGAGACATAAAGCCTTAAAGTAGATCCTACACCAATTACCAGTACCAGTACAATCTGACACAAGGATTTGACTAAAATTGTCAAAAATGCGACAAAAAGCATCGAAAAGGAGACTTAAAGCAACAAAAACATTACGAAAAATGGCAAAAATGTGACTAAAAGCAGGAAAAACTGGACTAAAAGTGACAAACAAATTAAGCTGACAAAAACATGACTATAAGCAACAAAAATGCGACAAAAACATGACTAAAAGCAACAAAAACGTGACTAAAAGCAACAAAATCGTGACTAAAAGTGCCAACAACGCAGCTTAAAGTGACAAAAAAGCGTCTTGAAGCGACAAAATCCCCTCTGTACGTTTTCATAACTAATATGCTACAAAAGGAAAGAAATTTAACCTGGTTCTGTCCATTTTTCAGATTTAAATGTTCCAAATATGTGACATTTCGGCCGTTTTTACACTTAAAATGCCTTATTTCTACATGATGAAAAATGTATATATTTTTTCTTACATTTATGTGAGTAAATACAAGAGAAGTTTACAATTGATATCTTTGAATAATTTTTGTTTTGTCTGTGTGTTTGTGCAGCGATCCCGTACCGCGTGGCCATCGTCCCCACCAAGAAGCTCGGCAACAGCCTCCTGACCTCCAACCCCTGGGTCTGCGTGTCCGGAGAGCACAGGGACTCCGGGGTCCGAGCCATCCCCAAGAACCTGCTGGAGATGGGCTTCGACGTGAGTGTTTTTATCACCATTAGCCACATCTTTGTCACTTCTAGCCTTGTTTTTTCCACTCATAGCCTCATTTTCGTCTCTTGAAGTCATGTTTTGTCACATTTAGCCGCAATTTTGTCATATTTTTAGTCACACTTAAGTCACTCTAGTCATGTTTTTGTCTCTATTGGCCACGTTTTTGCCACTTCTAGCCTTGTTTTTGTCACTAAGTCATGCTTTGTCAAGTTTAGCCACAATTTTGTCTCTTTAGTTGTTTTTGTCTCTTTCAGCCTAATTCCCTGTCTATATTTGTATCCTTAGTTTATGCTAATGTTTGTTAGCTTTAGCTCAGAGACTAGTGAAAAGAGTCTAAACTCATGGAGGTGAATAGGATGCTGGGACTGCATTAAAGTGATATATACATGAGACTGATGGAAAGACTGTAAAGGACAAATATATTCTTCAAAGTTCTTTTTAAACTTTTAACCCTGTTCCAACAATGTTCCGTCATCAAAAACAGACCTGGAGTTGCATTTAGCTTCATTCACGCGGTTTTGAGGAGTCCTAAAAATCCATCAAAAACACATTCCTTTGATATGTGATGTTCTCTCGATGTATGACGTCGCTCAAAGAATCAGTTTTTTGTTTTTATGTCCATAAATCATCCTCAGACTCGCCCTGAGGGTTTCTGCCTCTGAACATGATCATTAAAGCTGCTTCACGGCGCTGCACTCTCGCGTCGCAGAGCATTGTGTTTATACAAATGTGTGTAATTCTCTCTGCAGCCAGTAGATGGAGCCACAGCCAAGTTACTGTGGCGTCCCTCGTGGCTGTGCTTAAGTTCTGTTGTTCTTTTAGTTCTAAAACATGAGACGTCAAAGTAAAGTTACTCAAGAGTTTGTTTTAAAAGCAGAACAAATAATGCAGAATGTTTATCGTAGACTAGTTCTGTTTGTCACGTTTCAAAACAGTAAAAATCAGGTGCAAGGCCTTTAAAAGAACGTTACACGATGAAAAACTACATACATTTTTCTTCCATTTTTCTGAGTAAACTACAGGAGAGTGTTTAAATGTTAGAATTTTTCCTTTTCACCTGCTGTATCTGGCTTTAATCGTTACCAATCACTGTTAATCATCATAAATCATGGCTGTGCAGTTGATTTTTTTTTCTTTTGATTTTGTGTTGTGTCTCAGTCTGCGTTCAGGCCTCACTCGCACATCTCCACCATCTTCAAGGTCAGAGCTCTTTCTCTCGCTCTTCTTTGTTTCACGCAGCTCCTCTTTTCATTTATGGCTCTGTTGTTAAAGTGCGTTTGACAAATTTGTGATTTTCAAATTTTGACTTTGTATTAATACCTACTGTAAATATAAATTATAGTTTTACGCAAATCAGGTCGCTGTTTGTGGAGAAAGGTTGAAAAATCAGTTGAAAATGACAGGAAGTAAACACACTGATGACATCACAGAGGGCAGCCAAAGGTCGTGCGTCATTGACACAAAGTAAACCACTTTTTTGACCCTTTAAACCAGTGGTTCCCAACCTTTTTTGTCTCGTGTACCCACTAAGCTTTGTTTCACACTCACCCCTTAACTTGAATTTCGGGCAATTAAATGGGTTTACTAGTTGAATATAGTCAATTATTACTATTATATTCTTTTGTTTTATTTATATTTATGATCCAAGATACTTCAAAAAGATGCTAAATTTACAGCTAATGACACTTTTTATTCAGATCAAAGTACATTTCTTCTTCATCTAAAACCTGAAATAATTCCACGTGCCCCCTGGTCATCCCTCACGAAACCCCTAGGGGTCCCCATACCCCTGGTTGGGAAACTGCTTTAAACGTTACCTCAACAAAATAAAGGTGTTCACTTTTATTTTTGATTTGTCAAATAAAATAATCTGACATTAGAGGAGTTTTGGTGCAGTGTACAGGGTGGTTGCTATGGTAATTTCCTAGTGTGATGTCATCATTTACAACCAGGAAGTACAATTAAAAGCCATAAAAGAAGCTAAATTGGCATACAATTTGTAAAGAATTTTAGCAAATTTTGAAATATGGTTATCTTAACTGCAATTTAGTCAAATGAGCAGGTCGACCTGTCAGAGGCACTTTAACTCCTGATGTGTGTGTGTGTGTGTGTGTGTGTGTATCTGTGTGTGTAACTCACAGCGGTGTGTGTGTCTCAGTGCCAGAACCTGGGCCGCCTGACCACGCTGCAGATCGGACACGATAACGCCGGGCTTTTGGCCAAGTGGCTGGTGGACTGTGTTCTGGTCCGGAACGAGGTGACGGGACACACCTACAGGTCAGTCCTGACTCAACACTTCTGTTTGTCTCAATGTCAAAAGTTAGTGGAGACTGTAAAAGTGTGTGCTCCTTTTAAAAATTCTGTTCAAATGTGATTAAACCCACAAATGTTGTTACAGAAAATAGGACCTGCTTTAAAGGACAAACATTATAAACATTGACTTTAAGCTTTAACCTTGTTCTAACTTTGTTACATCATCAAAATAACACCATTTAGCTTCATTCACACTAGTTTGATGAATCTTGGATGAATCCTCTCCCTCCGACGTCAAAAACACTCCAGTCTGAATTCCCTCAATGTGTGATGTTTTTTCATAACTGACGTCATTTACCTGAGAATCTTCTTCTGGTTCAAGTCATCACAGACTGAGCATTTCTGCCTCTGAACACGACCCCTGCTCCTGCGTCACAGTCGGCACCAAACACTGTGAATGTACATGTGTAATTGCCCCTGCGGCCAGTAGATGGAGCCACAGCTGAGTTAATATGGCGTCTCCCAAAGCTGTGATGAAGTTATATTGTTCTGTACATGAAAAGTCAAAATAAAGACTGTTTAAAAGGACAATAACAGAACAAATGCAGAATATTTGTCCTTTCTCTGAAAACTGTTGCGCTTCAGATTCCCGTGCGGCCGGTGGCTGGGCAAAGGCGTGGACGACGGCAGCCTGGAGCGTGTGCTGATCGGAGAGCTGCTGCCCCCTGGTGGTGGCGCGGAAGAGGAGGCCGGACGTGGCGCCGGGACGCCTCCTCAGCAGAGTTCGCCCTCCCAGACTCGACGCATCAGCCTGAGCAGCATCACAGCCCGCGGGAACAGTGAGAACAAAACCTCCACAAAAACACGCAAAAAAACACAGACCCAGGCCGAACGAGGCGCAAAAAACACAGACTCAGGAAAAACGAGACGCAAAAGACACAGACCCAGGCCGAACGAGACGCAAAAAACACAGACCAGATACAAAAAACACAGACTCAGGAAAAATGAGACGCAAAAAACACAGACTCAGGCCGAACGAGACACAAAAAACACAGACCCAGGAAAAACGAGACGCAGAAAACACAGACTCAGGCCAAACGACAAACAAAAAACACAGACTCAGACCAAACAAGACGCAAATAACACAGACTCCGGCCAAACGAGACTCAAAAAACACAGAACGAGGCGCAAAAAACACAGACCCAGGCCAAACGAGACGCAAATAACACAGACTCAGGAAAAACAAGACGCAAAAAACACAGAAGAAGACACAAAAAAGACACACTCTGGCCAAACGAGACTCAAAAAACCCAGAACGAGACGCAAAAAACACAGACCCGGGCCAAAGGAGACGCAAAAAACACAGAACAAGACGCAAAGAACACAGACACACGCCAAACGAGACGCAAAAAACAGAACAAGACGCAAAAATCAGAGACTGAGGCGAGTGAGAGGTTGTAGACTAAGATTTATCTCTGTTTTCAGAACCCACATCGGGGCAGATCCAGGACGCAGTTGGAGAAGTGGTCAACAACATGATCCAACACTTTCATAAACCAGAAAAAGAGGTGTGTTTTATCTAAGCGACCTCTCTGTGTGTCAGATGCCCTCCCATCCATTCTACTGTCTGAATTATAACACTGCCAAAGTGAACATCGTTTCAAATTTCAAAATCCTTGAAACCGCCACCTTAACGTGGAGGAGGGGTTTGAACACCTGAAGGATCCTGGGAGCTCCTGTGGGTCACTCACAAACAGGTCCTGGGTGACGGGTCAGGCCAGGAGCGGTTCAGAAGCCCTTTATGACTAGTGTATCAACAAGGCCAGTTACGTCGCCTGGATTGGCGTCACGGAGCACAGTCCGACATGGGGCCGGAGAGATCCGGGCGGCAGTCGAAAGCGGGGGCCTCGACGACCGGATCTCCAGACACAGAAACGGGCTCTAGTGACCTGGAATGTCACCTCGCTGGGGGAGGAGCCTGAGCTAGTCACAGTTTGTCCAAAACGAACGCCATGTTCAATCACAAGGTCCATCAGTGCACGTGGCCCAAGGACACAGGCCGGAGGTCGATGATCGACTTTGTTGTCGTGTCTGACCTTCATGTGTGTCCTGGACACTCGGGTGAAGAGAGGGGCGGAGCTGTCAACCGATCACCACCTGGTGGTGAGTTGTATCCGCTGGCGAGGGAGGAAGCCGGACAGACTCGGCAGGCCCAAGCGTATCGTGAGGGTCTGCTGGGAACGTCTGGCAGAGCCCTCTGTCAACAGGTCTTCAACACACACCCCCGGGAGAACTTCTCCCAGATCCTGGGGGAGGCTGGGGACAGTGAGTCCCAGTGGACCATGTTCTCCACCTCCAATGTCGATGCGGCGGCTCGTCGCTGTGGTCACAAGGTCTCTGATGCCTGTCGCGGCGGCAAATCCCCGAACCCAGGGGTGGATGCTGGAGGCAAATGATGCCGTCAGGCTGAAGAAGGAGACCTACCAGGCCTTGTTGGCTTGTGGGACTCCTGAAGCAGCTGACAGGTACCGGTAGACCAAGAGAACTGCAGCCTGTGCGGTCACAGAGGCAAAAACTCAGGATTGGGAGGAGTTTGGAGAGGTCATGGAGGTGGACTATCTGTTGGCCTCAAAGAAATTCTGGCAAATCGTCCTCACTGTTTACGGTGCGGGTGGAGAGCTGTTGACCTCGACTGGGGATGTGGTCGCTGAAGTCTCCACTCTTGTTTCCAGTCTGACCCTGAAGTCTCCAATCTTGTTTCCTGTCTGACGCTGAGGTCTCCACACTTGTTTCTCTTGCAGAGGTCTAGCCTGACGGTGCTGCTCTGTGGAGAGAACAGCCTGGTCACGGCGCTGGAGCAGCTCTTCTGTCACGGCTTCAAATCCTCACGACTCTTTCAGAAAAACATCTTCGTCTGGGACTTCGTGGGTGAGTGGAGCCACAGCGCCACCTGCTGCACGCAGCACCATCTGCGAGTACTGCAGAGTCACACGTCATAAGAGTCAAAAACGATGAGTCGATAATGAGCAGTGAAATGTTTTTCTGTAAAAACTCAAAACAAATTATGCCGGGTTGTCCACAAACACGAGACACGAGAGTTCTTTTTAACTGACATTTACTGTAGTCTTTGCATTTTAAAACTTCTTTACAACTCACACCCATGGATGTATTAAATTAACTGGATAAGCCACGCCCCTCTGTGTCCCAGATTGATTAGTGGTCGTGCGAGGTACTGCAGCCTCTTGGACCCAGCCTTTTTCTATCATTGCACATCATAATTGCAGACAGGACTTAATTATTATCGGTATTTAAATAAAATAGAAGGAAAGGTTATTTTCTACCATTTCTAATATCACCGAAATTATCGTTTTTATATTGAGTAACATCACGATAAACATGTGTGAGCCGCGTGAACGAGTGTCGGACGATACAAACAGAAGCACGTGACAAGGCTAGACTAGCGATACCTGTAAGTTGTATTTTATTTCATTTCACATTTGATCTAACATCATGAACACAATTACAATCACACAAGCTAACGTTAACACAAAAACTTGCAGCTGCGTGATCGCTCCCTCAAAGCATCATGGGGGATTGTGGTCACGTGGTGTCCCTAAAGCAAAGATGGCCTCCTCCGTATCCGGAAGTAACGTGGAAGTAAAGAACTTTTTTGGGGTCATGAACCAATGAGCTCAGGCCAGAGGGAGGAACAGGGTGCCATTTTGGGTTCATCTTCCAGTTTTAATTATAGTTCTATGCTCACACCGTAGAACTAGCAAACAAATAAAATACAACATTAGCTTGACTCATATTACATATACATTCACATAAAATATACACAACAAACATAGATACCACTTTTGCCCGCTCGTACACAAACCGGTGAACTGAAAACTTCAATTTACTTTGTTAATTACTTCTTTAATTCGCGCTGTCGGGTCCGACTTCAACTTTTGCCTCGCGGTGAACCGGAAGGCAGGAAATGGCTTTAGCGACCTTAAACTAGACTGAACATTTTTAAATTTAGCTTAAATTGAAATATTATTGCTCTTATAGCCTTACAAATGCCACATAAACAATAAGAAAAATGAATCTAAAAATGTACAAAAAGAAACAAATCAAAAGCTTTCTCGTATATATTCCAAGTACGCCAGCGCCGTCTAGTGGTGAAACGAATGAACTGCAGCAAACATTGTCAACAGTTACACAAATGTTAAAGGACTGCTACGGTCGGAAACTGATTTAAGTTCAACATTAGTTTGTCTCTGAGCTGTAAAAAGAAAACAAAAAGAAAACTATTTTCAGCGTCTCTTGTATCTCAGATTTCTTACTGATTCAGACCATAGACATAAAAATAGTGGACAGACGGTTGTCGCTCCGCCCCATTCATGATAATGCGGCTCAGTCATGGAGAATTCAAAGCCCGCCTTCTTCATTAGATATGCATGAACTTTAAAAAATCACAGCGGCTAAACCAGCCTGGTTCAAAAAAATTCACCCCCCTCAGTGTTGTCACGGAGCCGTAAGCTAACGTTTGAGACCAAAGCTGTACTTTGAGCCAGGCTCTAAAGTAGGTTTTGAAACGTCTAACTCCCCATTGACTTGCATTGAATAATTCTACTTCCGCAGCCAGCCCCTAGCGGTCAGCAGCAGATTGCAAACGTGGCAGCCTACAGTCGGCGGCTCAATTTGAGCGCGGTAGCCTCGCCCACTGATTCAGACCGATGCACACAGTTGAACTCTGACCTTTCTTTTCTTAAAGTGCACATGACAGGTTTTCACAATTTTCTACTTTTGACTTTATTCAGTGTATTAATACCTGTTGTAAATATATTGTTTGTTTTACACCAATAAAGCAGCCGTTTGTAGAGAAAAGTTGAAAAATATGTTGAAAATTACAGGAAGTAAACAAACTGATGACATCACACTGGGGCGAAAAAGGTTATGAATAATTTACACAAAATAATTAACTTTTTTTGACCCTTTATGCATGAATTCAACAAAATAACGCTGTCACATGTGTTTTTATTTGTAAAATAAACAAACCTGTGACATCAGATATCAGATACAGGATGGTTGCTATGGTAATTTCCCAGTGTGATGTCATCATTTACAACCAGGAAATAAAACCAAAAAATGAAAATTGTTTAACCGCGATAAAAATTATTATAAAATTATTTTAACAATTATTTTAACAAAATATATTTATCTTAACTGCATTTTTGTCAAATGAGTGTCCGACCTGTCAGGGGCCCTTTAAGGCCAGACGCTGCAGGTGAAACAGGAAAAAATCTTAAATTTAAAGATATCAATGTTAAACTTCTCCTGTAGTTTACTCGCATAAATGTAAGAAATAAATGTATTACATGTTTTTCATCATGTCATGTTTTTATGTAGAAATAAGACGACGACCAAAAATCCACATATTTGGGACATTTAAATCTGAAAAATTGACATTTCTTGGTTCATTTTGTAACATATTAGTTATAAAAATGTACAGAGGGGATTTTGGATTTATTATTTCATTTCTGAGTAAACTAGACTGTACTCCAAATTGTCCAAATTTCGACTCATTTTTTTACTTAAAACTTTAATAAATCATTTTAAGCCTTAGATATCAAAAAACATGAAATATGATGAAAAACTTGTACTACATTTATTTCTTACATTTATGTGACTAAATTACAGGTGAAGTTTAACACTGATATCTTTAAATTTAAGTTTTTTTCGTTTTCACCTGCGGGGCCGGGTCGAACATAACTGACCTGACTCCGTTGTTTGGTCGCAGAGAAAGCCTGTGCCCAGCTGGACACCGTGGAGCGGGCGGCGGACCTCAGGGACCAGGACCAGGGCCGCTCCTCTTTCTGCCGATATGTTCAGGCCATAAACTCGTCGCCTCGGAGCGTCGGGAAGGACGGGAAGTTTCAGCTGCTCGTGTGCCTGGGAACGAGGTAGGACACTCCGTCCATCAGCGCAAAGTGAGGCGCGTTTGTAGCTTTTACGTGCGTTTTGTCACTTACAATAACGTTTTTGCCTCTTAATGGTGTTTTTGTCACTTTTAAGTGCGTTTTTGTCTCTTAATCACATTTTTGACGCTGTTTATTGCATTTTTGATACTTTTAGTCATGTTTTTGTCGCTTTTAGTTGCATTTTATCACGTTCAGTCACGTTTTTGTCGCAATTAGTTGTATTTTTGTTGCTTTTAATCACGTTTTAGTTTATTTTAATGGTGTTTTTGTCGCTTTTAATGGCGTTTTTGTCTCTTTTAGTCACGTATTTGACGCTCTGAATCGCATTTTTGTCACTTTCAGTCACATTTTTGTTGCAATTAGTTGTATTTTTGCTGCTTTTAAGTGCGTTTGTCACTTTTAATCATGTTTTTGTCGCTTTTAAACGCGTTTTTGTCAATTTTAATCACATTTTTTGACGTTCTTAATCGCGTTTGGCGCTTTCATTCACGTTTGTCGCTTTTAATCGCGGTTATGTCGCTTTTAATCGTGTTTTTGTCGCTTTCAGTCGCATTTTTGTTCCTTTTAATTGCGTTTTTGTCACTTTTAGTCACAATAAAAGGGTTTAAAATTTGCTCTTGAATTCTACATGTATGACCTGGATCATGAATGTTTTGAAGTAGCTCTGGTCTCAGGGTCAGACTGCACTTTTGTGAACGCCTCACGCACAGGACATTCCCACTCAAACCCTAATGTGTGTGTGCAGGGGCTGTGTGCTGGCTCGGTGGCTCCCCCTGCTGGCCTCTTGTCCTGTGACGTTGCAGTTCTACGAGGACTGGGCCCTGCTCCGGGACCTTTCCGCGGTTCAGAGTCTGAGCCAAGTCCTGGTCACGCTGGACGAGTTTCCCGTCACGCTGGAGGCTTCGCTGGTCAAAGGAATACGCTTATGAACCCAGAACTCAGCCAGGACTCAAGCTGGACCAAACCGGGCCTGAACCAGGACCAAACCAAGTCTACAGCAGGACTGAACGAGGCCTCGAGCAGGACAGAAGCAGGACTAAAACAGGACTAAACCAGGACTGAAGACAGGACTAAGGCAGGATTAAAACAGGACTAAAAGACAGGACTAAAGCAGGACTGAAGACGGGACTAAAGACAGGATTAAAACAGGACTAAAGCAGAACTAAAATAGGACTAAAGCAGGACTAAGAGACAGGACTAAAACAGGACTAAAACAGGACCAAAGCAGGACTAAAGCAGGACTAAAGACAAGACCAAAGCAGGACTAAAGACAGGACTAAAGACAAGACCAAAGCAGGACTAAAGACCGGACTAAAGACAAGACCAAAGCAGGACTAAAGACAGGACTAAAAGACAGAACTAAAGCAGGAATAAAAGACAGAACTAATGCCGGACTAAAACAGGACTAAAACAGACTAAAGACGTGACTAAAGCAGGAGTACAATTGGACTAAAAGCCAGGACTAAACCAGGACTAAAAACAGGACTATACTGGGACTACTCTGGGTCTGAACCAGGTCTACAACTGGTCTGAGCCATCTGAACCAGGACTAAAGTGGGACTAAAGCAGGAATGAAACTGGGCAGAACCAGGATTAACCCGGGACTAAAACGGAACTAAAACAGGACTAAAGCAGGACTAAAATACAACTTAAAACAGGACTAAAATCAAACTATAGAAAGGACTAAAACTGGACCAAAAGCAATATTAAACCAGGACTAAAACTGGGCAGAACAAGGACTTAAACAGGGCTGAATCTGGACTAAAGTAGAACTAAACCTGGATGTTTGAAGGTGACACTGGAGTCATGGCTGTGATTAAACTGAGACTAATCCTGAAACTAAACCTGGACCAAACAAAGTCTACGTCAGGATTAAACTGGGCTCAAACCAGGACCAAGTGAGAACGCCGCCTGAAGGACAAAAAGCACAAAGAGCAAAGTTCCATAAGGCTTTCATTCAACAATTCTAAACTAAACCTATAAAATTATTAACCAGGACTAAAGCAGGACTAAACCAGGACTATATACAGTA
The DNA here is from genome assembly GCA_019453435.1 of Rhinogobius similis. NCBI lineage: Eukaryota > Metazoa > Chordata > Actinopteri > Gobiiformes > Gobiidae > Rhinogobius > Rhinogobius similis. The sequence continues at coordinate 4,301,779 of CM033619.1, read as the reverse complement.
AGACCTATATTGATGTTTTCTCAGAGTTTGTGCGTTTCAGCGTCGGAAAAAACTACGAGCAGAACATCAGAGCATAAACTGTAACGAGTCGAATCAAACAATAAAACCCAAGAAGCTGCTCAAATCAACCCAAATATGGATTCATTTAAGTTCATTTATGAACCCGGACAGTGTTTTTACATCTGTTAGTTATAAATCAACATTTTTAAATGTGAATTTCTGCTTTTGTTGTTGTTAGCTTAGTGTCGACGTTAGCAACATTAGCATAACATTAGCATTTATAAGTGCAGAAGCTTCACTACAGCAGGGCCGAGGGATGAGATAGAAAGGCTTATTTCAGTTTTAAAATTAAAATGTTTAATCACAATTTAAATGTTAAAGTCATTTAAATGAATACATTTATATGTAGGTTTAAATTAAATGATTAATGAAATGTCAATTAAAATTATGGTTTTAATGTTTTAAAATTAAAATTTATGATTTGTTCACATGAGTTTGGGTGAACATGATCGTTAGATAAAGTACAAACACAAAAACAATCAATTATTAAAGTATTTGTTAAAAAATAACAATTAAAAAATAACAATTAAAAAGTCCCAGTGAGTTTGAGTCAGCTTATTTTGAGGCATAATGAACATTAAAATAGAATAAATGAATAACAAATAAGGCAGTCTTTACTTTTACTAATGATTGTTTAATTCATATTTTATGTTTAAATTAAACTAAGCATTAGCTGCAGTAAACTGTTAGCTTAGCCGTAAACTATTAGCTGGTTTAACCCTGGTTTAGACCTAGTTAGTCCTGGTTTAGTTCTGGAGAGCTGCACACATTATGTAAAGTGTTTTCTAAGTTTTTTTTGTGTAAATATGTGTGAATACTTTGTGAATCCTGCTGGAAATGTAAAGTTTATTTTTGTACTTGTGATTAAAACATGACAGTGGTTAGTTGTCTTAAAGTCTATATTTTCTATATTTTTTCATTATATTCAACGTATGGTTTAGTTTGGTGGGACGCACTTGTGGAAAATATCAGAGTTTTACATTTTTGAAGTAACAGTTCCAGAAGAAATTTTGATAAATAAAAGTTTAAAATGACAGGAAGTGATGCTGAGTTCTAAAATGGGATCCCCTCTGTGATGTCATCAAAAAGCGACGCACAGTTGAAAATAGACAGTTAATGCTCAACGGACACATTTTTCTGACAGTTTAAACCATCATTCAACAATATAAAGTGTTATCAGGGATTATTTAATGTCAAATCAAATGTATGTGGATGTGGGCCCTTGTTTACAGTCTGGTTGGACTCTGGTCTGGAGATAACAATCACACAAGACGTGACCCTGAGCCTCATACAACATGTGTCACAGAGATAACAATCACACAGACGTGACCCTGAGCCTCATACAACATGTGTCAGAGATAACAATCACACACATGACCCTGAGCCTCATACAACATGTGTCACAGAGATAACAATCACACAAGACGTGACCCTGAGCCTCATACAACATGTGTCAGAGATAACAATCACACACTTGACCCCGAGCCTCATACAACATGTGTCACAGAGATAACAATCACACACATGACCCTGAGCCTCATACAACATGTGTCACAGAGATAACAATCACACACATGACCCTGAGCCTCATACAACATGTGTCACAGAGATAACAATCACACACTTGACCCCGAGCCTCATACAACATGTGTCACAGAGATAACAATCACACACATGACCCTGAGCCTCATACAACATGTGTCACAGAGATAACAATCACACACAGGCGTGACCCTGAGCCTCATACAACATGTGTCACAGAGATAACAATCACACAAGACGTGACCCTGAGCCTCATACAACATGTGTCACAGAGATAACAATCACACACATGACCCTGAGCCTCATACAACATGTGTCACAGAGATAACAATCACACACATGACCCTGAGCCTCATACAACATGTGTCACAGAGATAACAATCACACAAGACGTGACCCTGAGCCTCATACAACATGTGTCACAGAGATAACAATCACACAAGACGTGACCCTGAGCCTCATACAACATGTGTCACAGAGATAACAATCACACACATGACCCTGAGCCTCATACAACATGTGTCACAGAGATAACAATCACACACATGACCCTGAGCCTCATACAACATGTGTCACAGAGATAACAATCACACACATGACCCTGAGCCTCATACAACATGTGTCACAGAGATAACAATCACACACATGACCCTGAGCCTCATACAACATGTGTCACAGAGATAACAATCACACACTTGACCCTGAGCCTCATACAACATGTGTCACAGAGATAACAATCACACACATGACCCTGAGCCTCATACAACATGTGTCACAGAGATAACAATCACACACATGACCCTGAGCCTCATACAACATGTGTCACAGAGATAACAATCACACACATGACCCTGAGCCTCATACAACATGTGTCACAGAGATAACAATCACACACATGACCCTGAGCCTCATACAACATGTGTCACAGAGATAACAATCACACAAGACGTGACCCCTGAGCCTCATACAACATGTGTCACAGAGATAACAATCACACACAAGTCCCATTGAGCCTCATACAACATGTGTCACAGAGATAACAATCACACACATGACCCTGAGCCTCATACAACATGTGTCACAGAGATAACAATCACACAAGACGTGACCCTGAGCCTCATACAACATGTGTCACAGAGATAACAATCACACACATGACCCTGAGCCTCATACAACATGTGTCACAGAGATAACAATCACACAAGACGTGACCCTGAGCCTCATACAACATGTGTCACAGAGATAACAATCACACAAGACGTGACCCTGAGCCTCATACAACATGTGTCACAGAGATAACAATCACACATGTGACCCCGAGCCTCATACAACATGTGTCACAGAGATAACAATCACACACATGACCCTGAGCCTCATACAACATGTGTCACAGAGATAACAATCACACACATGACCCTGAGCCTCATACAACATGTGTCACAGAGATAACAATCACACAAGACGTGACCCTGAGCCTCATACAACATGTGTCACAGAGATAACAATCACACATGTGACCCTGAGCCTCATACAACATGTGTCACAGAGATAACAATCACACAGACGTGACCCTGAGCCTCATACAACATGTGTCACAGAGATAACAATCACACACATGACCCTGAGCCTCATACAACATGTGTCACAGAGATAACAATCACACAAGACGTGACCCTGAGCCTCATACAACATGTGTCACAGAGATAACAATCACACGTGACCCTGAGCCTCATACAACATGTGTCACAGAGATAACAATCACACACGTGACCCTGAGCCTCATACAAAGGTTTAAACACAAACGATACGTGGCATTTGATTTTCGTTCTCGGGAAACTCGAAATCAAGAGTAATTGCTGTGAATAAAAAAAACAGGTGTCGTCTGAAATAAGAACAAAATTACTGGAATTTTGGCTTTTTTTCTTAAAATGATGACTCAGATATTCAGAGGTTATTATTTAAATGTAAAATATGACTCTCACAAAGTCCCTCCTTTAGTCCTAAACCAGGTCTAAAGGAGGACTTTCAGACTGTACATAGATCAGGTTTTTTGCATTCTGATGTAAACTTCTTTTTTGTTTGCTGATGTAAACAGGACTTTAAATATTTTAGAGACTGGAAATACAACGTTGTTTATTCTGCTAGTTGTAATATAGATGTGTTTAGTTTTTTATGATTTGGTTTGAATAATTTTGTTACGTTTTTGTTGTTTGAAGAAAGGAAAGAGGAATGACAGGTTTTACATAAGGAACTGGATTTAGGTCGAGACACAATTGAAAAATGTATTAAATTTAATTTAATTAGTCAACACCAAATGTTAAGGAAATATTCTGCATTTTTCATATTGTTATTAGCCTATTGTTATTAAGCTCTTGAGTGCCTTAAATTTGCCAGCTCATGTTTTCAAACCAAAAAAACACTTATTATGGACTAAATGGAACAATTTCTCTGCTGTGTGAACTCCAGCCAGCAGATGGCACCTATCGCTTACACAATGTAGTTGTTTTCCCTTTAAGAGGCGCCACAGTCAGGCCAGATCTTTAGAGGCAGAAATGCTCCAAACGAGTTTGTGATGATTTAAGGACTTTAACAGCAGAAGAGTCTCCGATAAACGACGTCACAAATGAACACATGGAGGAGTTCAGCAGGACGTGTGTTTGACGCTCCGAGGGAGAGGATTTTCAAACCAAGAGAAACGGCGTGAATGAAGCTAAATGTAACTCCAGGTGTGTTTTTGATGAAGAACATGGTTAGAACAGGGTTAACCACAGCCGCTCGGATCCGTTTTTCCTCAAACGTGTGACTAAAACGAGCCTCAAATGAAGCTGTTCCTGATCCTTTGGACACAAACTATTGTCTGACTCTTTGTGAAGCTCAGTCTCTGGAGTTTTGGGTCTGATTTACTCTGATTCCACTGAAACAAACTCTGCAAAGAGGAACATCAGGCTTTAAAGTCCAACTACATTTTCTTTGTTAAATCTATGAAGAAGCGAAGATGTGTTTGTAGGTTTTGTCTGATTGACTCTAGTTTTGGCTTTTGTTGGTTTTGACGATTCCTCTTTCAAAACTGAAGCTAATTTAACAAAAAAAATGTTTTAGGGACTTGTAATAAAGTTTTAAAAAAAAGTCCAGGTGGAATCCATATAAAATAGGTGTAATTTTTAAATTTGTGCTTGTAACAAAGCAGCGGTTTGTTACACATAGCACCTTCACTTCACTATAAGCACTTTAAATTGCATTTGATATTTTAATAGCACACAGCACTTTAACCAAATTGCACTTTAAAAAAAGACTATTGCACAAAACAATCTTAAATTTATTTATTGAATTAATGTCTGTCCTTTTAGTCCAATTTTAGATCCGGAGCACAGTGGCACTTTAATTGAAGCTGCTGGTCCTGGAGGAGAAAGGAGACAGCTAATTATAATGGGATATGTGCAATAGTAAGGCATTAACAGTGTTTAAGTGTTTGTGTGTTAGTGTAATTTTCTGTGTTTGTAGTGAATGGTTTTTATCATGTCTACTTACCTCCTGTCCTTGTGTCCAGGTGCCAAAGGGCTCCCCCCAGGAACGAGTCCCCTTAAGAAGGTTCCGGGCCAGACCAAGGCAGAGGAAGTGTAGGGGAGGCATGACAGGGTTTTTAAGGTGTTGAGGGTTTTAATTATAGGTAGTGGTGTTTGGTGGGGTTAGTGTGTGTGTATGTATATGTATAGTAGTTATGGTTTATGGTTTATTATGATTTCAGGGGATTTTAGAGGGGTGTTTGAAAGCTGGTATTTTAAGCATCCCTGCTCGTTAGAACTGGTTTTACCCAGTTAGTGGAGGAGTATAAAAGGCGCCTGGAAAACACCACTACGGTCTCTGCTGCTGGAGGAGAAACTGTCTCCTGCGTTTTGTCTTTGCACTATGCACTTTTGCACTTTTTGTTATTGGAAAAAAAGTAAAAAATTGTGGACCACCGTTTTGCTGCCTTGTTTGAGTTTTTAAACCTTCAACTGCGCTCCAACCCGCTCACGGCTCAACCTACATCACAGTGCTTTAGGAGTAAAAACTGACTCTAATTCATCCCAGAATGTTTGATTTGAGAGTTTCCTTTTTTTCAGAGTTTCAATTTTTTTATTTGACCTGCACCACCTGGAGCTCCATTCTTGCACTGAAGGAAAAAGCACCCCAGATCATTATGGCGCCCCCTCCCTGTGGTGTGTAGAAAACATCTCAGGTGGGGAATTGTCGTGTAACGTTTAAACCATCAGCATCAAGGTCCTTTTTTACTCATCAGAATAAAACTTTCTACCACCTTTCAGTGTGACAGAGTGTTACTATTAAATTGATTGTCTCACATTAGATCTAAATTCTATGGTTTGAAGTGTTTGTTGGGAAAAAGCAACACATTTGAATTTCCAGAGTAGAAAGGTCAGTTAGTTTGCTTTTCTGCAACAAACCATGGACAAAATACAGTTTTCTCGCCTTAAAATTTGTATTTTAGCTTCAAGAGAATCTAATTTATGGAACAGTATCTATTATATCTTTAGATAAAATGAAAAAGGATTGTGGGCTCAACATTTCTGTGAGTATTTTTCCAGTAAAACGCATAAATCTGGATTGTTCTTCATCAAAAATGCAAAGAGTTGATGATAATTTGCTCAAACATGATGTAAAATACAATAATAAATGTGTTTGAGCCTCTGATGTCACTCACATGTGTCTGAGGCTTTTACTGACACTAAATCATCCACATTTGTCACATTTTGTCACATTCTGAGGTTAATCCCAGTTTCTCAGTGAATCACATGTTCCACTGAAACTTTTGCCTCAGTTCTGGATTTAGAAGGTTTTTGTTACAGACGTTTAAAGGTTCTGTGGGAACAATCAAACACTTGAAAAATCAGACACATTATCCAAGAAAATCAGACAGGTTGAACACCTGTGTGAAGTTGGCCCCCCCGGAGTGCCCGATTCACCCCAAAATGTCCGATTCACCCCAAAATGGTGTCAAACGTTTGTGCATCGTTTGTGCACGTTTGTGCACACAATATCAGCGTTTGTGCACGCTTCGTTTTTGAGTATTGATCATTTATAGGTTTTGGATTGGCCGGAGTGTCCGATTGACCCCAAAATGGTGTCAAACGTTTGTGCATCATTTGTGCACGTTTGTGCATGCTTAGTTTTTGAGTTTTTGATCACTGATTGGCACAAGTATACAGTTACCCCAAACTGTACAATTTTGTGAGATATTGATTATGGATTATGGACATTTTGGAAATATGGGTAACCTCAATGCACTGCTTTCTCCATATACTGCATATATACATATACATTCAAGTTAGTCTTAAATAACAGTTTTATATAATATTCAGGTATTGACAGATTGTCCATAATAATAATAATAATTCAACAGCAATTCATCAACTTGTCACATCTGTCAGTTTAAAATTAATTTGATCCACCTATCATCTTATCAATTCTGTCTGTCTCAATCTTATCAATTAATAATGCACTTTTGGTGTTATTTGAAATAAAATTACTTTAGGGCCAAATGTAGACAATTAAAGAGTTAAGGGTATTTATTTAGACTATTTTAATTATTTTAACATATAAATCAAAAGGTGTGATCTTGATTGAACATATATGGACACATATGGACAATCTGTCAATACCTGAATATTATATAAAACTGTTATTTAAGACTAACTTGAATTCATATGTATATATGCAGTATATGTAGAAAGCAGTGCATTGAGGTTACCCATATTTCCAAAATGTCCATAATCCATAATCAATATCTCACAAAATTGGACAGTCTGGGGTAACTGTATACTTGTGCCAATCAGTGATCAATAACTCAAAAACTAAGCATGCACAAACGTGCACAAACAATGCACAAACGTTTGACACCATTTTGGGGTCAATCGGACACTCCGGGGGGGCCAACTTCACACAGGTGTATGACCTCGAATGAAAATGGAGGACTGAATATTCTTGACTTTGCAACCTTAAATAATACATGTAAAATAAACTGGATCGAATCTTATCTAAAAAATTCAAATTGAGGTGGTCTCGATTGTCTTTTGTAACTATAACGTCGTAAACACAACCTGCCGTGACTCCCAAACAATACGCCGTTCAAACACACTTTTTCTCCTGTTGTTTAGTCTCTGAGCAGATGACTTTATTCACCTCTTACACCAAAACGCAACTAAAAGCGACAAAAATGCATCTAAAAACTACAAAGACGTGACTAAAAGTGACAAAGACTCACTTAATTACAACAAACACAACTAAATGTGACAGAAATGTGACTAAAAGCGACTAAATCATGCTTAAAATGTGAATCGGAATAGAAAATCACAATCACAAAACTGGTCAGAAAAATCACAATTGTATATTTTTCCTAACTTGTGCAGCTCTATTAAGGCAACAGAAAAAACTAAGTGAAAACAAATCATGATAAAATCAAAATCATGATCTGGCCCCAAGAAAATCGTGATCATAATTTTTTGCCCTATCGCCCAGCCCTAACCCGTCCTGTCGACCGATTAATCAACTGTGGCAAAACTATGAAGTGTCTCTCTGCATTTGGCACTCAAACAAACCACAACTGCACCAGAGTTCACGCAAAACACAAACAATTCATACACAAATGTACCAGGAAAGTATTTATGTTAGATATAGATTCATCTCATGATTCACCCCAAAATCTTTAGCTAAACTCACTCCATATTGTAGCGATCCTGCAGTAATGTTCAGGACTTGTTCTAGTTGTTTATTGCATTGTTATTTTGTGTTCATGTCACTATGTAATGAGATAAGATAGGGGGGTTGGGCCCAGTGCGGGGGGAGGAGTCTGGTGGGGTGCGTGGGAGAAAGGAGGGAGAACCATGGATGTATTAAAAGAACTGGATAAGACACGCCCCCTCTGTCTGTGTCCCAGATTGATTTGTGGCCGTGCGAGGTACTGCAGCCTCTTGAAACCAGCCTTTTTCTAAAATTGCACATTATAATTGCAGACAGTACTGAATTATTATTGGTATTTAAATAAAATAGAAGGATCTGTTATTTTCTACAGTTTCTAAAATCACCGAAATTACCGTTTTTATATGAAGTGACGTCACCGCAAACATGTGCGAGTCACGTGAACGAGCGTCAGACGATACAAACAGAAGCTCGTGACAAGGCTAGACTAGTGATACCTGTAAGTTGTATTTTATTTCATTTCAGACGCTTTCATGTGTGTCTAACATGAAGAACACAATTACAATCACACAAGCTAACGTTAACACAAAAACTTGCAAGCTGCGTGGTCGCTCAAAGCATCATGGGGGATTGTCGTCACGTGGCGCCCTAAAGCAAAGATGTCAGCCTCCATATCAGGAAGTAAAGCAAAGATGTCAGCCTCCGTATCAGGAAGTAAAGCAAAGATGTCAGCCGCCGTATCAGGAAGTAAATGCGGAAGTAAGAAATTTTTTTGGGGTCATGCGCCAATGAGCACACTCCATAGGGATAAACAGGACGGCCATTTTGGATACATCTTCCAGGTTTTATTATAGTTCTATGGGGAGAACGCGCAGGCTGGGAGCCGGATAAGTTTTTGCTGTGTTGGAATGATTATTTGGCGTGGTTACCGCTGACAGTGACCGGTTCTGTTCTAACAATAAAACAGCAGTCTGTGAACAGCTCTGTCTCGTGCATTACCTCCGGTGAGATGCTACAATATCTTCACTTTTTGATGCTGCTGCTGTCTGCTGTCTTATAAATGCTTTTAATCAAAATAAAATAATTGGTCGACTAATAAATTGTTGGTCACTAAAACATCATCGACTGATTAATCGACTAAACGACAACAGCCCTAAACTGTGGTGCCCCCCATTTACAGTACAGCTGGTACAGTCCGTGCTGACGCTGTTGCACGTATTCTTTTTGGCGCTTTACGAAAAACGTACAGTAAAGATGGCGCCGCCCGAGTTTGCCCGAATGCACCATGAATCTTAACAAAACAGAGGATCCAAGATGGCGGAGTGAGCAGTCGCATCTTGCAGGCTCCGATAGAAAAGTTTTATTTTGTCCTTAAAATGTGATCAGTGTGCATGGTTCAAGTCAGAACAAGACACCTGTGGTAAACAACGTTTGTTAAAGGGTGCTTAAAGACAACTTTAGTGCAATTGTTTTTTGGTACAAAACTTGCTACCGGTAGCTATGATGGATAACCACGATTACAACCTGGCCGCTCCTGGAGAAGCGGGCGGTGACGAAGCTGTTGCTAGTATTGAAGTTGACGAGTTCTTACCCCACGAGAAGACAATTAACTTGGACCACACTCCTATGAAAGCTCCCAACCCAAAAAAGAAGAAAAGAGAGAAGCCTTATGATGAAAATGCCATGGAGTCCATCCTGAAAGCAGTAATTGAGGTGAAGGCGGCATTGGATAGGTAGTCGGAAAAGTTAGCCACTCAAAATGAGCTTTTAAAGAAGTTTGAGACTAGGGTGGAAGCCAACACTGTGGCGATTAAAGAGAACACCGACAACATCGTCTTACTGCAACAGAAAGTGAAGGAACTCCAAGGGGGAAATAAGAGTCTCAGAGAAGCGGTAGCTGAACATGCCCGGTACAAACGAAGATGGAACTAGCGGCTGAACCGTCTGCCCGAGAAGGATGGGGAAGACACCAGGGAGCTGGTCATTGGAATCCTGACAAGAGCGATACCTTTGTCCGTGGAGACACGGCTCTGGGACACGGTAGACACAGTTCATCGTCTTGGCAAAAAGGGCAATGCGGCAACTAGTAACAACACTCCGCGGTCAGTCATTATGCAGTTTGTGTCAAGGACGGTCCGGGATGACGTGTGGAAGAAGTCCAGAGATGCCCGAGTGTGTAAAGAGATGCACATCCACTTTAAAGAGGATTTCTCCAGAGAAGACAGAGCGGCGCGCGCAAAGCTGTGGCCTCTCGTCCAGGACGTGTGGAGAAGAGGGCAGAGAGCATTCCTGAAAGAAGGATATGCTTTGATCAACAACCAACGTGTAGACCCGGACTAGGATATGTCTAACAGGTGTTCTTCTGTTTTATATTTTATATAATTGTTTGCGATGTTCTGATTCTAAACCGCACAGTTTAAAAATGTTTGCTAAGGACACAGACAGTCTCATTCCTGCGCATCTTTGCACTTGCGCTACATTACCTACATTTCCAGGTATGTTGTCTCTTATTTCACTGAACACGAGGGGGCTTAAAAATATTGTGAAATGAAAAGCTATTTTTCTATTTTGTAAGGAGCAAAACGCCAATTTTGTTTGTCTTCAGGAAACTCATTCTAATGAGGAGGATGTAAAGTTTTGGAAGTTGCAATGGGGTGATTCTATTTATGCTAGCCATGGGACCTCACACTCTGCTGGGGTGATGATTTTGCTTAACAGATTTCTGGGTAAAGTCATTAATCATATTAGTGACTCTAATGGTCACTGGGTGATAGTAATTGCTGAAGTTAATGATGAAAAATTTGTTTTGGTATGTGTTTATGGATATAATGATAGGGGAAAAGACAAAGTCTTAATTGATGAATTATGCAAACAAATTTGTGATTGTGGAAATATATATTACTGATTATTATAACTGATAAAATTTTAGTTGGAGGTGATTTTAACCTGGTACCTGATTTATGGATGGACAGAAATCCTCCACGAGCATTATGCCACAAATATGATGACATAATTGTTAAATTAATGAATAGTGCAAATTTGATTGATTACTGGAGAGTTAAAAACCCTAGAACCTCTCAGTTTACCTGGTTCAATGCCTCAGGGAATGGTCAGAGTTCAAGAATTTATATTTGTAACTAAAACTAAATGTAACATATCAGCTTCTCCGTTAACGGACCATTGTGTGGTATCATTATCAATTTTGTTTTCCAAACCAAACCACAACCTGACTCGTATCTGGAAATTCAATAATTCCCTATTAAATAATTCTCATTTTTGTAAAAAAAAGTCAAGCAACTACTTCTAGAAATAGATCATTTGAAAATGGGTGCAGTAAGTAAATGGGAATGGCTAAAATACAGAGTAAAAGAACTTTCAATTCAGACAAGTAAATTCCTTTCAAATCTCAAAAAACGAAAATAGGGTTAGATAGATAGGGTATAAATCTTATTAATAATATTAACATATTATGTGAAAAGACACAATTATTGAAGAATTTAATAAACTGCAGTCTGAATTGGATGCACTCTACTTGGACAAAGCGAAGGGTGCATTTGTGAGATCTCGAGCCCGCTGGATAGAAGAAGGCAAAAAAGAACACCTCATATTTCTTTAACCTTGAAAAACAAAGGCAAATGAAAAAGAAAATTAATAAATTATCAATAAATGGATCTGTCGCTGAAGACCCTAATCTAATCGATAATGAAATACAATATTTTTACTCCCAATTATACAAATCAAACTATTCTGATTCTGATTGCCAAAATCTACTTGATGTGTTAAGTGAGTTTAATACATCAATTAACCAAGACTTCAAATTATCTATGGACGAAACCTTACAAATTGAAGAGTTTGATTTTGCTATATCTAAAATGTCCTCTGGTAAATCACCAGGCATAGATGGATTAACCATTGAACTTTATAAATTCTTTTGGAAGGATATGAGAGTGATGTTATATAAAGCTCTTATCGAATGCATTGCAACAGGTAATCTATCAAACACAATGAAACACGGAATTATTACTTTAATCCCAAAACCAAAAAAAGATTGCTTACATTTAGATAACAGGAGGCCAATCACCTTATTATGTAATGATTATCAAATTTTAGCCCATGTGTTTGCAGAGCGTCTAAACGGAGGACTTAGAGATATTATTGATGAATGTCAATGTGCTTTTAGCATTAACAGTCATATTAGATTAATACTTGATATGTTGGATTATAACGAATTTATTGACAGTGAAAGTATGGTATTATTTTTAGATTTTTACAAAGCGTTCGATACATTGGAACACTCTTTTTTGATTGAAGCCTTGGGTTTTTTTGGTTTTGGAAAACTTTTCTGTAACACGATCAAAATGTTTTACAATGATATTTATAGCTCAGTGTCCTTAAACCCAGGTCTCACTCCCAGATTCAAGGTACAGCGTGGCATTCGACAAGGTTGTCCTATTTCGCCCAAATTGTTTATTTTAGCAGATCAATTACTGACCCTCCTAATTAAAAATAATCCAGAATTAAAAGGAATATGTGTTTTTGACCATCAGTATAAAATAAGCCAATTTGCTGATGACACAGCATTGTTCTTACAAAATGGTTTAATGGTTGAAAAAGCACTCAATTCAATCTCATTGTTCGCAAAAGCATCAGGTTTAAAATTAAACATTAACAAATGTGAAATTCTTCCGATACATTCTTGTCAACATAAAAATATTATGTCAATCAAGTGAAGTATTTGAGAATACTGATCTCTAAAAACTCAGTCAGAAGAGAAGATGTCAATATCGCAGGCCGTTGGATATGGATATGAAAAAATGTCTTAGTCATTGGTTAACTAGGGATTTAACCATTTTTGGGAGAAACCTTTTGTCTAAAGCAGAGGGTGTCTCCAAAGTTGTTTATCCATGTCACTCCAAGTATATATCACCACAGAACATCAAAAAGGCCAACTCGATCATCTTTCAGTTTTTATGGAAAAATAAAACTCATTATGTTAAAAGATCCCAACTTGTTAAAGGGTATGATAAGGGCGGTATTAATGCACTAGACTGTGAAGCGATGATTGGTACTTTTAAGATTAAATGGCTGAAATCATTCTTCTAGAGTCGTAGAAGGTCCTCAGGAGCGGCCCTGTCACTCCAAAAGACCTGAGTCTCCTCAGGAGGTAGAGCCGACTCTGACTCTTCCTGTACAGTGCGTCTGTGTTATGAGTCCAGTCCAGTTTGTGGTTCAGATGAACACCCAGGTACTTGTATGAGTCCACTCTCTCAATGTCCCTTCCCGGATGTTCACTGGTGAGGGGGCAGTGGAGTGGCGTCTGCGGAAGTCCACCAGCATCTCCTTGGTCTTTCCCGCGTTGATGAGGAGGTGGTTCTGCTGACACCAGTCCACAAAGTCCTGCGTTAGTCCTCTGTACTCTGCATCATCGTCGTCCGTGACGAGTCCGATGATGGCAGAGTCGTCAGAGAACTTCTGCAGTACACAGCTGTCCGTGTTGTGTCTGAAGTCCGAGGTGTAGAGGGTGAAGAGGAAGGGCGTGAGGACAGTGCCCTGCGGCGCCCCCACACTGCAGGTCAGAGTGTCAGACACACAATCCCGGGCTCTCACAAACTGGGGTCTGTTCGTGAGGTAGTCCAGGATCCACTCTGCCAGGTCACAGTCCACACCAGCCGTCTCCAGCTTGTCCCTCAACAGCAGCGGCTGGATGGTGTTGAAGGCGCTGGAGAAATCAAAGAACAGGATTCTCACAGCGCTGCCAGGGTTCTCGAGGTGAGACAGAGAGCGGTGCAGCAGGAAGATGACGGCATCCTCCACTCCAATGCCAGGCCGGTACGCAAACTGCAGGGGATCCATGGCTGATCCAACAATTCCTGTTGTGCAGTGATTTTGAAATCAACAAAGTTCCCATTACGTTGTCTAAGTTTCATAAACAGTTTCTTCAGTTTTGGAAGATGATATTTAACCATAATTTCTCTCCACATGGGTCGATCCTTTGGAATAACAGAACAATACTGAGTAGAAGAAAATCAATCTTTAACCAGGACTGGTTAGACAAAAACATTATATTTGTTTAAGATCTAATGGACTGTGATGGTAATCTTTTGAACTTTCCCTATTTTGTTGGAAAATATGGCTTAAGTTGTGAATTCAGATTTTTTCAGAAGGTTTGCAAAGCAATTCCTTCATCATTAATTCATATGATCAAAAATACATTTCAGTTTTATAATGTAAGGATATCACTTCCCATTCTAAAAGTGAATAATTGGGATGTAACTGACTCTAAATTTAGCACTAAAGTTATCAATGAGGAAATAAGACAAAGGATTTATTTTGACTTCAACAGAACTTCTTTTAAAGATGTGCCCAGTTCAAACGATTATTCTATGAAAATTAAAGCATTCTCCAAATTTTTTAAATTGCCACTGTCTCCTAAAGTAAAGGAAACACATTTTAAAATAATTAATAACATATACCCAGTGGGCCTGCTTCTTAAAAGAAGATTCAAATTTATGGTTGAACCTTGTACCTTTTGTAATCTAAAAGAAGAATCTCTGGAACATGTTTTTAAATTGTCAATACTCCCAGGTTTTCTGGTCAGATGTCAGAAATGGGCTAAATTTAAAAATGGAAATCCCCCATTCAAAATTACTCACATTCTATTTTATTTAGACCAGTTGGATTTGGCTTCAGAAACTATTGTAAACACTGTATTTCTTTTGGCAAAATATCACATTCATTGTAGTAAATGGAGAGAAAATAAGTCCTCATTTTCTTTTGTCATGAATGAATTTAAGTTGTTTTATAGCTCTCTGATTACTATTAAGAATTGGAAATCTGCAAATAAAACCTCCCACCTGATTTCTAAATTTCTTGTTTTGAAGGTGTGCTCCATGTTTATATATAATGCGACTACATTGTTTGCAGTGTTGAGGGGAAAGCTGAATGGCTGCACTGATTTATGTTTTGAAAATTTGTCCATTGCCTTAGCGCTTGTATTGTAATCAGTAACTTCTCAACACTGATTGATTGTATTTAAGTTATTTTATATAGACTTACGCCCCCTAGCGTGTTTATTTTATTATCTTGTTTTGTTTTTGTTTTAATTGTTGTCCTCTACGAGTGTTTGTAAGCATTTGTTCAAATTTTAAAAAAAAGTTTCTTGCAAGGAAAAAAAAAAAAAAGTCTTAACAAAACACTGCAGGGTTTACACTTACGGTCAAACTGGGGACAAATAGGCCAAATATTTGGTAAAATCTTAAATACAATCATATTCACTACATTTTAGTCAAACGTGTGCCTAACCGTCATAGACTTTAAACAGCGGAGTCGCTAGCGTTAGCCGCTCACCTTTAGCTTGAGCTGTGGATCAAAAATGTCCGGCAAAAGTCGAATAGTCCAGTCCGTTTGGTGTTTCACTGTGATCCACGAGGAACGAAACTTGTGACATTATTAGTCCATAAATATGTGTCGGAGGATTTGCTCCACATTCATTACAGAAGTCAGTTTTTATTGGAGTTTTGTCACTTTATCCTTCCAGACGCCAGAGTCACGTGACCCGCGGCGACGAGTCTGATCCATGAACATAAAGCCACGGGTCCCTGCGGCTGCGCGCGCACACAGGCAGGTGACAGGTGTGACCCGGAAGAGCCCGGCGCGCGCGTGAGGACGTAAAGCCGTGGTGTCGTCGCGCGCGTGGCCTCAGAGCTTCTCGCCTGTGGACCGCGTGGACCGGAGCTCATCCCCGGCCTGTTCCGCTGCTGTACCGGGACCGGCGCGCAAGGTGGGCTGCTCCGCGTGAGGGGCGCGTGTTTGCGCAGAAGTGCTGCGGCTGCGCGACATCGAACTTGATTTAAAGTGTTTGCGTCATTTTGAAACGTGTGATAAGACGCGCGGATCCCATTGGCTTCAATGATAAACCTCTGTGGGGCCATTATCCGTGTGGGCCGCTGTCTTTATGGCGTGAACAAAACACGATCAAGAAAGAAACACAATGATGGACAGTCTTAATAGCCTTAAAAAAGAGTTTAACGTGGAGAATCTTTTTCAGCAACACCCAAAAAGTTCCAGCTTCAAAATAATAATTCGATTTTTGAAATAGACAGGTTTAATTCATAGTATTTAAATGTATTTATTTATTTTTACGTTTTTGGTGATTCTTGAGTAATATGTTCCAGTGCACACTCCTTATCAGTAGGTGGCGGTAATGCACAATTAAGTTGTTTGCTAACCACCAGTAAAAAAAAGACTTTCACCTAAGACTGGAAGGACCTGAACCAGGGGCCGGGACCAGATCTAAGCCAATAACGACAGGTTAAACTACACGTTTGACTAAAACGTAATGAATATGATTATATTTAAGATTTTACTAAACAGTTTGCCTATTTGTTTCCAGTTTGACAATTTTCGTAATTTTTATTAAGGCCCAAAATTCATATAAATTACACAATGGTTATGATTTGACAAATAATAACACCTGATAACCTGATTTTGTTGAATGAGCATTTCAACTATCAGAAAAATGTTTTTTGCACCTGTTGCGTTTACATGGAGGAATTGTAAGAGCAAAAATTGAAAATGTTTTATTTTTTTCCCAGCCTTGTTTATTTGTATCTTTTCGTCCCAAAAACCCGTCTGAAACCCACCTTCACTGAGCCTCTTTTCTAGAGTTTGGGAGCCATCATGGTGCAGCTGCCCATGATCCCGCCCCCTAATCCCTGTCACCACGACGACCACCTGCAGGAGCGTCACATGACCAGTCCAACGGGGGGGTCGCCCGAGCGGGGGCCGGAGCAGACCGAGACGTTCCCCGGGTACGAGAGCTACATCGAGAACGGCCTGATCTGCCTCAAGCACAAGGTCCGCAACCTGGAGAAGAAGAAGGTACGAGAGACCTTTAACCCTTAAACCCTGAAGAAGGTATGAGAAACCTTTGACCTTTAACCCTTAAACCATGAAGAAGGTATGAGAGACCTTTAACGTCAAACCTTTAAACTCTGAAGAAGGTACGAGACCTTTGACCTTTAACCCTTAAACCCTGAAGAAGGTACGAGAGACCTTTAACCTCAAACCTTTAAACTCTGAAGAAGGTACGAGATCTTTGACCCTTAACCCCAAACCCTTAAACCCTAGAGAAGGTATGAGAGACCTTTAACCTTTAACCCTTAAACCCTGAAGAAGGTACGAGAGACCTTTTAACCTCAAACCTTTAAACTCTGAAGAAGGTACGAGAGACATTTATTTTCCTGAAACTCAAGTTGAAGTCTATACGACAGGTTAAACGTCGCAATTCACTAAAATATAGATGATTATATTTAAGATTCTACTCATAGAACTATAATAAAACCTGGAAGATGAATCCAAAATGGCCGCCCTGTTTATCCCTATGGAGAGTGCTCATTGGCGCATGACCCCAAAAAAGTTTCTTACTTCCGCATTTACTTCCTGAAACGATGGCTGCCATCTTTGTTTTACTTCCTGAAACGATGGCTGCCATCTTTGTTTTACTTCCTGAAACGATGGCTGCCATCTTTGTTTTACTTCCTGAAACGATGGCTGCCATCTTTGTTTTACTTCCTGAAACGATGGCTGCCATCTTTGTTTTACTTCCTGAAACGATGGCTGCCATCTTTGTTTTACTTCCTGAAACGATGGCTGCCATCTTTGTTTTACTTCCTGAAACGATGGCTGCCATCTTTGTTTTACTTCCTGATACGGAGGCTGACATCTTTGTTTTACTTCCTGATACGGAGGCTGCCATCTTTGCTTTAGGGCGCCACGTGACGACAATCCCCCACTTCATATAAAAACGGTAATTTCGGTGATTTTAGAAACGGTAGAAAAGAACATTTCCTTCTATTTTATTTAAATACCGATAATAATTCAGTCCTGTCTGCAATTATAATTAGCAATTTTAGAAAAAGGCTGGTTCCAAGAGGCTGCAGTACCTCACACGGCCACAAATCAATCTGGGACCACAGTCAGAGGGGGCGTACCTTATCCAGTTCATTTAATACATCCATGATTCTACTGCGCATTGTTCCTGTTTGTCCCCAGTTTTACTATTTTTGTAAAGTTTATAATGTCACTTCCTGGTTGGACACTGGCTGCAAATATGTTACCATAGCAACCAGACTGTAAACAAGGGCCAAAACCCACATAAATAACACAATAGTTATGATTTGACGAATGATGATACCAGACGACACCTTTATTTTACTGAACGATGGTTTAAAATGTATCATTCGAGCGTTAACTGTCTGTTTATTTTCAAAATGTGCGTCGCTTTTTGATGACATCACAGAGGGATTCCATTTTAGACCTCGGCACTGCATCCTGTAACGTTAAACTTTTATTTTCCAAGTTGTCTTAACAAACTGCTACTTCACAGACGTAAAACTGTGATCAATATTTAACACAGGTGCCCTCCCATCGAACGAAGTCGGTGTTGGAGAAACACGAGAACCTGAAATATGGACTTTAAGGGTCCTGTGAGTCTAAAACAAAGCTTAGGGCCTTGATTTTCCTCCTGTGCCGGGGAACACCAGTGTGCCTTGAGGTTTTGCCAGACGTACTTTGAAAAAAATGTCCAGTTGAGTTAACAGATTGACAAATGTGGATGTGATTGACCTTTTTGGAGCGTCCTGAGCTACTTCTGCACTAAAAAAGAACCTAAAACCATAACTTTTACCAAAGTTAAAGAACCAGACAGTGGCACAAACATGAGTCGGCTTGTTCTAAACCATATTTTTTAACTAAATAGTCCGATTTGGTAATGTTTTTGTAGTAGGTGGTAGGGCTGCACAATATGTCAAAAATATGCAATGTGCAAATCGCAAAGATGCACGATCGTTCCTACTGATTAAACCTTAAATGTTCGCCCTCAAAAGCACCATTTTGCGAAGGACCGAAACGGCAAGTGAATATTAAAGTCTTTTATTGTTAAAGCTCTTTCTTAAAATCATTTTGTTTCCACTGTTTCATACAGACATAAATGAAGGTGAATAAAGTGTCAGAAATGTTTAAAATGTCTTTTTTAAATGTCTCCAACGAAATATTTGTACCTAAGCTAACTAACTATATTTTAAAGTAAGAGTTGAGTACTTAATTATTGTTGTTTATACCTGGAAAAGAAATGAAAAATTTATGCAAACGAGGGAAAAACATCACAATAATATCGTTCTTGCACACTTGACGCCCGTGTCACACTGGGACCACGGAGTAAGACTCGCCGAAAAAGCCGTGCGTGTGTCCACAGGTCAAACTGGAGGAGTACAGACTGAGGCTGGAGCGAGGGGACGTCCTGAACAGAGACCAGAGGGTGAGCGCCGCCTCCTGAGCCGCACGTTTGTCCCGTGGGTTTGTACTAAAGCCGTGTGTGGCAGGCGTCGGTGCAGAAGTACGAGGAGGTGCTCCATCACCTGTCGCTGGCCCAGGAGCTGCAGCGCTCCCTGGACACTCTCACTCAGAGCGTAAGAACCTCGGGCCCGTCCCGACAGATCAAAGCGCCTCAACCAACTTTACTTCACTTGCCCTTCTCCTCTTTATGCCTTTTCCTCTTTTCTTCATTATCTTTGCCTTTTTTCCTCCCTTTGTTCCTGCCTTTTCTGCTTTTCCCCCGTTTCTTTCCCTTGTCTTTTCTTCTCTCGTTCCTACTTTTTCCTGTCCTTCCCCTCCCTTTCTTTCCTTTTCCTCTTTTCCTTCTTTTCTTTCTCTAATCTTTTACTCATTTCTTTCCCTATTTTTCTTTCTTTCATCTTTCTTTGTCCTCCTTTTCCTTTCTTTTTCCTCCCGATTCCCACTTTTCTTTCCCTCTTTGCTCTTTTCTGCCTTTTTCCCTCCTCTTTCCTTCCTTTTCCTCTTTTTTTCCTCCGGATTCTCACTTTCTCTCCTTTACCCCTTTTCCCTTGCTTTTCTTTACCTATGTCATTCTTTTTTTTACTCCTTTACCACTTTTTCCTCTATCCCCTCTTCTTTTTCTTCCCGGTCCCACATTTCTCTACCCCCTCCCTCCCCCTCTCTTCCTCTCCCCCCTCTCTCTTCCTCTCCCCCCTCCACCTCCCCTCTCTCCCCTCCGTCTTCTCCTCTCCCGCCCCTCCCTCTTCCCCCTCTCTCCCCCCTCTCTCTCTCCCCTCTCTCTACCCCCCCCCCTCTCTTCCCCTTCCCCTCTCCCCCTCTCTCTCCCCTCTCTTCCCTCTCTCCCTCCCTCTCTCTCCTCCCTCTCTCTCCCCTCTTCCCCCCTCTCTCCCTCTCTCTCCCCCCTCCCCTCCCTCTCTCCTCTCTTTCTCCCCCTCTCCTCTCCCTGTTCTCCCTCCCTCTCTCCCCTCTCTCTCTCCCTTCTCTCCTCTCTTCCCTCCCTCTCTCTCTCCCCTCTCTCTCCCCCCTCTCTCTCCTGTCCCTCTCTCTTCCCCCTCTCTCGTCCCCTCCCTCTCTCCTCTCCCCCTTCTCCCCTCTCCTCTCCCTGTTCTCTCTCTCCCCTCTCTCTCTCCCTTCACTTCTCTCTTCCCTCTCTCTCCCTCTCCCCCCTCCTCCCCCTCTCTCTCCCCCTCTCTCCCCCAGTTGCTGCGCTCTCAGAGGAAGGCGGTGAAGAGGGAGCAGCTCTTGCGCTCTGATCTGGAGCGCGCTCGTCTGGCCTTCGTCCTGCGCCTGCAGCGGCTCCTTCAGAGTCTGGACCGGGACCGGGTCCAGTCCGACCTGGTCTCAGGACTCAACCAGGCCCCCAAAGTCCCGGTCCAGACCCTGCAGAGCCTGATCCAGCTGAGACCTCTGCTGGGACTGACCCGGGACCCCGCGCTCAGGTGAAGCACCAGACTCTGGGCATAATATACGGAATATTAAAGAAAAAAATGACTATTTTGTAAATAATCTGACGGGTTTCTGTTTAAAGTCTGTACAACAGGTTCAACGCTTCACTAAAACGTCGTGAACATGGTTATATTTAAGATTTCACTAAACATTTGTCCTGTTTGTCACAGTTTGACAGTTTGTGTAAAGTTTATCATGTCACTTCCTGGTTGGTCATGAGCACTAATATGACATAGGTAATTCTACAACTGTTACCATAGCAACCAGACTGTAAACAAGGCCCAAAATCCATAAATTAAACAATAGTTATGATCTGACAAATAATAAAACCAGACAACACCTTTATTTTGTTGAATGATGGTTTAAACTTTCAGAAAAATGTTTCAGTTGAGTGTTAACCGTCTGTTTATTTTCATCTGTGCGTCTCTTTTTGATGACATCACAGAGGGATTCCAATTTAGAACTCGGCACTACTTCCTGTCATTTAAAACTTTTATTTTTCAAATTTCTTCACAAACTGCAACCTCACAAATGTAAAACTGTTTAACACAGATGCCCTCCCACCAAACTAAGTCACTATTAAAGAAAAATGAGAACCATTCATTCAACCAGTCATTTAGACTTTAAGCCGTATTTCCCACTTGGTTTTGTCACATTTTTGTTCTGACAGTTTGTCGAAAGGATCACAATTGTCACATTTTTAAAAATAGTTTTTATTCTGACCTGTTTTTCATCAAACATTTCACTAAAATGAGCCTCAAACTGAAGCTGTTTCTGATCCTTTGGACACAAACTATTGTCTGACTCTTTGTGAAGCTCAGACTCTGGAGTTTTGTGTCTTATTTACTCTGATTCCACTGAAACAAGCTCCGCCCACAGGAACAGGACTAGAACCAGGACTAGACACTGACCGGGTCTGAGCCAGGACTAGAATCAAACCACGGCAAAGCAGAAATAAACCAGGACCAAATCAGGTTTAAAGTCTGACAGGATCAACACATTTGACTAAAACGCACTGAAGATGAGTCTAAGATCTGACTAAACGTTTGTCCTGTTTGTCCAGTTTGACAGTTTGTGAAGTTTATGATGTCACTTCCTGTTGAACACCAATGACACGGTCTGTGCCTGAATGTCCACACTGTCCCCTGTAGGGGGCGCTGTACTGTGGTCACTGTGTTTAGTGCTGTCAGAGTGTCCAGCTGTGAAAAAGTAGTGCACTCAAAATTTCCCAGAATGCATCTTGAAATATAGTGTCCAGCGCTGGTCACTAGAGGTCAATATTGACCACAATGCATTGCGAGAGTTGTGTGGGGACTTTGTGTGGCGTTTGCATGTTCTCCCAGTGTCTGTGGGTGTCTCTAGAGCTGTTGCTGTGTTTCAGTTTGAGCGAGCAGACGGAACGGGCCGCCCGGCTCTTCATGGACCTGCTGGACGCCAAAGACGAGCCTGTGGTCGGCTCCACGTGTGAGTGACCTGCAGCACGGCCCACGTTTACACACACACGGCCCACGTTTACACACACACACGGCCCACGTTTACACACACACACGGCCCACGTTTACACACACACGGCCCACGTTTACACACACGGCCCATGTTTACACACGAGCGGGAGACACACGGCCCTCGTTTGAACACACGGCCCACGTTTACACACACGGCCCATGTTTACACACGAGCGGGAGACACACGGCCCTCGTTTGAACACACGGCCCTCGTTTGAACACACGGCCCTCGTTTGAACACACGGCCCTCGTTTGAACACACGGCCCTCGTTTGAACACACGGCCCTCGTTTGAACACACGGCCCTCGTTTGAACACACGGCCCTCGTTTGAACACACGGCCCTCGTTTGAACACACGGCCCTCGTTTGAACACACGGCCCTCGTTTGAACACACGGCCCTCGTTTGAACACACGGCCCTCGTTTGAACACACGGCCCTCGTTTGAACACACGCCCTCGTTTGAACACACGGCCCTCGTTTGAACACACGCCCTCGTTTGAACACACGGCCCTCGTTTGAACACACGGCCCTCGTTTGAACACACGGCCCTCGTTTGAACACACGACCTCGCTTGAACACACGGCCCTCGTTTGAACACACGCCCTCGTTTTAACACACGGCCCTCGTTTGAACACACGGCCCTCGTTTGAACACACACGGCCCACGTTTACACACGAGTGCGAGACACACGGCCCACATTTGAACACACGGCCCACGTTTACACACACACGGCCCACGTTTACACACGAGTGCGAGACACACGGCCCACGTTTACACATGACCCACGTTTACACACACGGCCCACGTTTACACACACGGCCCACGTTTACACACACGGCCCACGTTTACACACACGGCCCACGTTTACACACACGCCCACGCTACACACACACGCCCACGCTACACACACGGCCCACGCTACACACACGCCCACGCTACACACGCCCTCGCTTTGAACACGACCTCGCTTGAACACGCGCCCTCGCTTGAACACGGCCCTCGCTTGAACACGCCCTCGCTTGAACACGCACGCCCTCGTTTGAACACTCGGCCCTCGTTTGAACACGCGGCCCTCGTTTGAACACGCGGCCCTCGTTTGAACACGCGGCCCTCGTTTGAACACGCGGCCCTCGTTTGAACACGCGGCCCTCGTTTGAACACGCGGCCCTCGTTTGAACACGCGGCCCTCGTTTGAACACGCGGCCCTCGTTTGAACACGCGGCCCTCGTTTACACACGCGGCCCTCGTTTACACATGCGGCCCTCGTTTACACACACGGCCCACGTTTACACACGAGTGGGAGACACACGGCCCACGTTTACACACGAGTGGGAGACACACGGCCCACGTTTGAACACACGGCCCACGTTTGAACACACGGCCCACGTTTGAACACACGGCCCACGTTTGAACACACGGCCCACGTTTGAACACACGGCCCACGTTTGAACACACACGGCCCACGGTTACACACACAGATTGAACACGAGCGGGAGACACTTGGCCCACGTTTGAACACTTGGCCCACGTTTGAACACTTGGCCCACGTTTGAACACTTGGCCCACGTTTGAACACTTGGCCCACGTTTGAACACTTGGCCCACGTTTGAACACTTGGCCCACGTTTGAACACACGGCCCACGTTTGAACACATGGCCCACAGTTACACACACAGATTGAACACGAGCGGGAGACACTTGGCCCACGTTTGAACACGGCCCTCGTTTGAACACACGGCCCTCGTTTGAACACATGGCCCTCGTTTGAACACACGGCCCTCGTTTGAACACACGGCCCTCGTTTGAACACACGGCCCTCGTTTGAACACACGGCCCACGTTTGAACACACGGCCCACGTTTGAACACACGGCCCACGTTTGAACACACGGCCCACGTTTGAACACACGGCCCACGTTTGAACACACGGCCCACGTTTGAACACATGGCCCACGGTTACACACACAGATTGAACACGAGCGGGAGACACTTGGCCCACGTTTGAACACACGGCCCACGTTTGAACACACGGCCCACGTTTGAACACACGGCCCACGTTTGAACACACGGCCCACGTTTGAACACACGGCCCACGTTTGAACACACGGCCCACGTTTGAACACACGGCCCACGTTTGAACACGGCGGGACACAAGGCCCATGTTTACACACACGGCCCACATTTGAACACATGGTCCCGTTTACACACGGCCCACGGTGAACGTGGGACATAAAGCGGCTGGAGTCAAAGTGTTTCTGGACGACAAACGTTCACTGGTCGATAATAAAAGACGTATTAAATAACGATCAAACTAATGCAGCAAATGGACCACCGTCCCACAGCGCCCCGTCCTGGACCCTTCAACTTTTTGAGTGAATCAGAATGTTAAAGGAGAACGTTCCCCAGTGACTCTTTATTCACGTTGGCCGTTCTAATCGTTCAGACCTGTTTTTTTCCAGTCAAAGCGCTGAAGGAGGAGCTGGACGTTCTGCTGGAAAGTCCGTACTTCAGCGCTCTGCCCCCGGAGCCCCAACCCGACCTCCAAAAGACCGACCTCCAAAAGACCGACCTGCAAAAGACCGACTGCAACCACGCACCGGACGAACGCTGTGAGTGCACGAGTCTGAAGAGCGCCCCCCTGTGGTGACGTGAGCAGGCAGACCGTTTAGTTAAAAATTGTGTAAATAATGAGGCAAATCATGTCTGTGGCACTGTCTAGTTTTTTTTTGTGTTCTTTTTTTGGTGAATATGTTGCTCAGGATACTCAACAACATTTTGTTGTTTGTGGAAGGCTAAACAACAGGAGAAAAAGTGCGTTTGAACAGACAGCTTCATTAAAGAGCCAAAATCACGATACAACGGTTTCACAAAAACAGATTGTCCCAGGCACGAGCTCACGGTTCGATCCCGGCCCTGGGATCGGGTTAAAAGGCAGATTTGTACAGTGTCACACGAGTCGCTGAGAGAAACACTTTTGTGAATTTACCTTTGAGAGATTTCACGTAGGTCTGGGCGATACGGTGATAAAAATCAAACCGGGAGCTCATCCCTGTGACAATCTATTTTTATGACATCGTCGTGTCGTGATTGATTTAGATATTTGGGGGCCCATTCTGATGTGAAATGTTGTTCTGGTGATTGACTGTTTGTGTCTTTAATGCAGCTGTCTGTTCAAACACACTTTTTCTCCTGTTGTTTAGCCTCTGAGGCCTCTGAACAGATGACTTTATTCACCTCTCACACCTCTTAAGTGCAATAATTCAACTCAATGCACCAAAACGCGACAAAAATGCGACTGAAAACTACAAAGACTCATTTAATTACAACAGACACAACTGAATGTGACAAAAATGGGACTAAAAGTGACAAAATTATGCTTAAAATGTGAATCTGAACAGAAAATCTAATCACAATCGCGAAACTGCTCAGAAAAATTACAATGACATATTTTTCTTAAATGGTGCAGCTCTATTAAAGGCAAGAAAAAACAAAGTGAACACAAATCATGAGAGAATCGAAATCATGATCTGGCCCCAAGAAACCCGTGATTATAATTTTTCGCCGTATGGCCAAGACCTGACGCAAACGACAAAGAGATGTGTCTCCGTCTGGGGTTACGATGTCATTACATTCTAGAACGTGAACGCAGCCCATTTCCACAAACGGTCTGTGACAAAAACGTTCTAAACCCAGAACGGAGGCAAAAGTGAGGAACGTCATGTGATTTCACTGAGAAACTGGGATTAACCTCAGAATGTGACAAAATGTGACAAATGTGTCTGGTTCAGTGTCAGAGCCTCAGACACATGTGAGTGACATCAGAGCGGTGTAAACACATTTATTATTGGATTTTACATCATGTTTGAGCAAATTATCATCAACTCTTTGCATTTTTGATGAAGAACAATCCAGATTTATGGGTTTTACTGGAAATATACTCACAGAAATGTTGAGCCCACAATCATTTTTCATTTTATCTAGAGATATATTAGATACTGTTCCATAAATTAGATTCTCTTGAAGCTAAAATACACTTTTAAGGCGAGAAAACTGTACTTTGTCCATTGTTTGTTACAGAAAAGCAAACTAACTGACCTTTGTACTCTGGAAATTCAAATGTGTTGCTTTTTTCCAACAAACACTTCAAACCATAGAATTTAGATCTAATGTGAGACAATCATTCAAACATTAACAGTCGACTTCATTTTGCCTCCAGTCGCCTCCTACTGGACATTTTGATGACGTCACATTTTAAAGTTTATATTTAAAGTCCCTCTGACAGGTTCAACGACACATTTCACTAAAACGTAGTGAACATGATTCTATTTAAGATTTTACGAAACATTTTGCCCATTTATCCCCAGTTTGACACTTTTTGTAAAGTTTATAATGTCACTTCCTGGTTGAACATGAGCACAAAGATGACACAGTTAGAGGTAATTCTACAGCTGTTTCCATAGCAACAATTTTGAAAACAAGCGCCAAAACCCACATAAATGACAGTTATGATTTTACAAATAATACCCAGTAACAACTTTATTTTGTGACACTTTAAAGGTCCCATATTCTTCTATTTTCCCCTTTACACAGTCTATTCTAAGGGCTTTGTTGATAAAATTTTGTGTTGTGCAATATCCATAACATAACAGTTTCCAAAAAACACCCATTTCTTGGACTGGCCCCCCTCCTTGCAAAAGCAAACGGCTCACTCTGAGATCTGACCCCCCCGAACAGAGAGCAGGCTGCCTCCCCCGCCCAACTCGTGCCGAAGCCTAGAGCGGAGATAGTGCGCATGCGCCGTGTGCTCCGGTAAACAGCGATACACAAACACGGGAATAAACATTTTCTCCGTCCTGACGGTGCGTCGTGCTGAGTCCTACGTCCTGGATCTGACCTGGAGTTTGACGTGCTTCAGTACCTCGACGACGGACGTTGCCGTTTGGTAAATAACAAGCTAACTCTTCGATCTGTCGTATCCATCGTGTAATTACTGTGTAGCATTAGCATTAGCTGTTTTTATTATTGCGGCTGCGCGCTTCCCGGAGGCGTGGCTTAAACACCGCGTCATCCTTGGGAAGCGCGTCATCCTTGTGAGGAGCCCCCGTCTGCTGCTCAGCCGAGGGGGACGGAATGCGAAAACATGCGGGAATCAATCAAAAAACCACTTTGGGCACAACATACGAGGCCCAAATAGCACTGTAGGAAGGTTAAAACCTCTGAAAAGTCGATTTTGCATGTTATGGGACCTTTAAAGTCTCAAACGTTGTGTCAGTCGTCTGTAAATTGTATTTTTATGGCGCGTCACTTTTTGATGACATCACAGGGGGATTCCATTCCTTCCTGTCATTTTAAACTTTTATTTTTCTACATTTCTTCACAAACTGCAACGTCACAGATGCAAAACTATAGTAAATAATTGCCACAGGTGCCCTCCCACCAAACTAAGTCAGAATTAGAACATTTTGAGACCCGTCATATGGACCCTTTAATGCAGCGTTTGTTTTAAAGAAGTCACTAACACGTGTTTCCTCCTCAGCTTCGTCCAAGTCCGACCACAAACAGGTGAGTGCACACACCTCTTTTATTATTTTTCTTTACATTTTCTCAACACTGAATACTCTTTTCTTTGTCGAAGCCTCCACCAGAAAAGTTCCACCCTGCACCTTTTCATTTACAGCCAAAGTCTATGGTTCTTTAGTTCCAGGTTCCGGGACTGGAACCTCACTCTGGGACTGCTTTAGCTCCTCTGTAGAACCTTTTATTAAAACAAGTGTGTTTAACTTTATTGGGAATATGTTTCGTTCACTTTCTGACTTTGACAAACTGAACAGAAGCTCCAGAAATGCAGTTTTTAATCGGCGAGTAGGATCAAAAACTGAGACACTGCTCCATTTTGGGTTTTGTTTGTGCAGAGCGTTGAATGCAGGTGAACGGGGTGTGAGGAGCAGGACGGAGGCAATCATTTCCTCCACAAGCAACAAAACATCCTGTTCTGTTCTGTTCTGCATGAAAGCTGCTGAGCCTGTGGTTTAGATTTGTTAAAACATGTTCTGAAACCAGTGACAAAACAGGACTAAAAGCTACAAAATGCAACAAAGTGAACAAAAGGTCTAGAACACTGCAAAAAAAAAAAGTGTCCACAATCATTGGAGCAGAATGTGTGTCCTTTAAAGCAGTGGTCCCCAACATGAAATTATAATAATAATAAACATGAATCCACTGTGTGCAGCTTCAGCAGCAGCCCCCAGGTGCTTGGTGTCTGAGTGAAGCCGCTCTGATGGCGTTGCCTCGTTAGAGCCGGTCGTTCATTCTGCGGAGCTCGGTGTGCGTGCGGGCAGCGCCCGTCGTAAATCCATATTTTATGTAGTACACCTGCTGTTAAGTTTTCTTTTGTTCTGTCTCTTCTGGGCCTTTTCACCTTCGCAAAGAAACTTTCCAAAGACGTCTGTTTCTCACTCATTTTGTTGCTTGTGGGTTAAATTTTAGCTCAAGGGAGATCCGAGAGAATGCGGTCATTTTTCAAAATAGAAGGTTTTGCAAAATAAAATAATTATTATTAAATAAATCAATAAAACAAATCATTATTTGTTGTACAGCCTGGTCTCCGGCCCAGTTATTCAAGAATCTTCTATTTTAGTCCTTTTAATCATCGCAGATCATGGATCTATTAAGTTAAGCTGTACCTGCCAGTTTAACTCATTTCACAAAGGCTCGAGTGCTATGGTTCGCTCGTTAGCCTGGTTAGCTTAGCAGTGCCAGGAAAACGGAACCAGGTACTGATGGTCATTTTCTTTTTTATAAACCTTTTTTTTAGTTCTAAAACATGAGATGCCAAAGTGAGGGTCGCAAAGCATAAGCCGAGGGTCACGAGTTAATTTCAAGATGTAATAATAAAGTTATAATACTGTGTTTTTAGTTTTTTAAAACAGTATATTAAAAAAAAAAGTGAAATATAGTAAAATTATGGTGACACAATATGTTACTAAAAATACAGACAATTTAACCTAATTGTAAATGGTTTTAATCTTGAAATTATTACAGGTGTATATATTTTTGCTGTGGGGTTCAGAGTCTGTTTTATGGTTAATTAACAGGAAACTGTTGGTGTGATTTTTGGAGCTACAAAATAATTTGAATTAATATCATTTGGGGGAAGTGGAGAGTTTGAAAAGTTTGGGAGCTCCTACATTAAAGGCTTGTACTTGATTTTTACTGTTTTGAAACGTGAAAAGCAGAACTAGTTTAAGTTAAACTCTTACATCAGTCTCAGCATCATAAATATTCACCTCCAGGAGTTTACAAGCACTTTTCACCAGACTCTGAGCTAAAGCTAACAAACATTAGCAAATATCTGAGCTGGAGCCACACAGGTTTGACTTTATTACAGGCCCTTTAAAGCATGTTTAAAGGCTAATAACAATAGAAAAAAATGCATAATATTGTTCCTTTAAAGTGTTCTACAAATAAAGTTGCATTGTATTTTTCTGATTCCTGTGATTGTTTGCAGCACATTAAACCCCAGTCGGCCCCAGCTCTGGTCCCGGTCCCGGTCCTGGTCCAGACCCAGGCCTGGGACTCGGACTTGGGGTCTCTGAAGGACCGAGAGCCTCCGGACCACTGGGACTCTGCGTACACCGAGCCGGCCCCCGACGAGAGGCGGGACCCGGGCGACAAACCCTGGAGAGGAGGAGCCGCTCTGGTGCCCAAGAACCAGGCGTGTCCGCGGAAACGAGCCGACGGCAAGCGGAAGCCGAGGAAAGTCCGGAGAGAGGAGCACTTCAGACCGGTGCGTGGGCTTCTGTTTTAGGCCAGTTTTCTCTGACAGACTGTGCTTTGTGTATAAACCTTTTAAATAAATCCTGTCACCAGAGTCCAGCGTTTCATATTGGAGGCAAAAGGAAGTCTATCATGACACATTTTAACCGACAAATCAGATCAAATGCTAATGGTTTTAAGTCTTTATAACAGAAAATGAGCAACGATTTTGAGTGGACTTGCCTTCAAACAGATTTAATTTAATAAATATACAAGTTTTTAATAACACCACCCCACAATGTTTTGTTTTTTTGTTTGTTTTTGTTTTGTTTTTTATCCATTTTACTCAATTCTTATCATTTTAAAAGGCGATTTTAATCTGCACAAGGACAACTTTTTAGACCCTGTTTCACATTATTTTTAACATGTTCTTAAAGGTGTCCCTCCTGCAGTGTGTAAACGTGTACTTTATGCCTTTTTTACATATACTTCAGTAATAGTAATAGTTTTTAATATTGCACGTATCGTTTTTAGCAACCCCACAATTTTATGCATGGCAGTCTACAAACCTCCAAAAAAGAGCAAAGTTTTTCTAACAGACAGCCTTTTAGATCTTGTTGCAAATTAATTTTAAAATGTTGTGTAGTTTTTTTAAGCCTCTTCTGCAGGATGTGGACTTGTGCTTGAAGCCTCTTCTCTCCTGCAGGGTGTGGACCTGGACCTGCAGATGCCTGTGGAGGTTCTGTCTCTGCCCAAAGACCCGGAGCTGCGCCGACAGAGGCTGGAGGAGCTTCTGAGCCTCACCCACGGCGCCTTCAGCTTCATGCAGGTCTGACACCGCCCCGAGTCTCTGTACTGGACTCAAGTCGTTTTTGCAGCGGGTTAGAGCTGCACGATTTGGTAAAAATATCTAATTGCGATTTTTCTGATCAGTTTTGCGATTAGATTTGCATTTTTTGTTTTAATAAAGATTCTGTCCAAAGTTCACGATTTAAACGTGTCCAGGAGAAAAGACAAATCTAAAACTGAAAACGAATTAATAAAAGAATCAAATTTTTCTGAAACTACAGTGTTGCCAGTTTTGATGCAGGAGAAAACGGATTTTGTTGTTTGAGGAAGGAATGGTACCTTTGCCCTTTCGATTTGATTTGGACACTTTCTTGTTTTACTTTACGTTTGAGAGCAGGGATCTGTGCTTTCTACTGCACTACATTTTGAACTGGACTAGTAAAAATAATAGTACAATTTTTAGCCTTTTCATGGATTTTGAGCAAAACAAATTACACAAAATTCACTTGAAAAACGATGAAATGGATTTATCCCAATTCATGATCAAAATCTCTACATGTAACAGTTCTAAAAATCTGTGTGACACTTTCTTTATTCTCCTAAAGTACATTTTAATCGGGCGCTTCAACCCGTTTCCTTTGGTACATGTGTTGTTTGTGTAGAGGTGTGAGCTGATGTTGGAGGTGTTTGTGTCCAGGACTCTGTGCTGGACGGTGACCCCTCGCCCTCCAGGCCTCACCACAGACTGAGACGACGAGCCTCTGGGTGCCCTTCTCCCCTCGGTATCCACTCCTACTATGACTGTAACCTTAGTGTGACACAGAGCTGCGACTGACCGTTAGTTTAGTGTCCGACGTCGACTGATTATTTCTGTTGTACATTGAGATGTTTTAAAGGACACAGATTCTGCTGCAGTGACTTTTTTTGAGCTTTTAATCCTGTTCTAACAATGTTCCGTCATCAAAAACACTGTTTTGAGAAATGTTTATTAGAAAATCCTCGCGTCAAACACACTTCCTGCTAAACTTCCTGTTTCTGGGACGTATTTTCAGATTTCATACCTCATTTATCTGAGAATCTTCTGCTGCTATTAGTCCTTAAATCACAGACTCGTCCTGAGCATGTTTGCCTCTAAACACGGTAACAGCTGCTGCTAAATTACACCGCAATATTGGTTGACGGCTAACTTCACTAAACTGTGAGCGCTAGGTGCCTAGTGGCTGGATGCACTCAGTAAGTCTTTTGACAAAGGCTGATAAAACTTGTCATTGAACGGAAAAATATTCTGCATTTTTCATATTGTTTTTAGCCTTTAAACATGCTTTTGAGTGCCTTCAATTTGCATCTCATGTTTTAAAGCAAAACAAAAAGGATTATTCTTTAAATGACAGGTTTTATCAGCCTTTGTCAAAAGCCAGAGTGTCATCAGATCAGTTTGAGGTCTAAAGCCGCTGTGAGTTTGATCTCAGTGTGTTTTTGCGTCTCTGTCTCAGCTCAGTCCGACGTCCGGAGCTCAGGAAGTCCTCGGCACAAGACGCTGCACGTAAGACTCGCTCCAGGTCCCTTGTGCCCTTCATGAAGCCTCTTTACAGTGTGTGTTTCCCCCTCAGTCCACGCCGCTCCCGACCAGACGCCCAGAGCCCAACGCTGCGCTCCCGAACGGAGACCTGAGCCTGGACCAAGACCTGGAGCCGCCTAAAGACCCTCAGGTCAGACTGCACAGAACACGTGTTTGTTTGGTCGACTAAAATGCATCTATCATACTTTATATTGACTCAAGCTAAATAAAATGTAAATCTAAAGTATCATAATGACAAAAAACTAAACATTAATGAAAAGGATTCAGTTGAGACCAGATCCACGTTCCATTTTTCAGTCCCAGAGACTCAAACCAAAGCAGAAACAAACTCGACGTCTGAATCAGTGACTGAAATATCTGTGGTACGTTGCATATTGATGAAATGTCAATTTTAAATGTTTTACATTTCTTCACCAACTGCAACTAAATTAGTTTGACCAGACGTCCTTATTTTCCCGGGACAGTCCCAGTTTTGAGCCCTGTGTCCAAAACCATTGATTTGTCCCGGTTTTACACAAGTCACGTCCCAATTGTCCCAGTTTTTGATCAATTTGATACCAGCCCACAACAAAGAGGAAGAAATCGACGAAACTGACAAAACTGCCCTTGAAAACGAGAACACAAAAAATGCACAAATAGAAGTTTCTCATGTTACAGTTCACTGAAGTCGAATGAGCCGTGAATGGACCAAGTGTGTAATATTGCGCTTAATTATCTGCTCTTTTTACAATTGTACTGTAACTCCACACTTTCCAGCCCGGTGTGTCCCAGTTTTTAATTTTGAAAATCACCCTGAACTAAATTAATCTAAAACGATGATAAACATTTACCACAGGTGCCCTCCCGCCAAACTAATGCGGCGTTCCAGGTAATTGAGAAGTTATTTCCCACTTGACACTTACAAGTTCCTACGCTTTTTTGCTGAACTATATACAGTAAACAATGTGGCTAATGCTAACTGTAAATACCAGATCATTGTTTCCATGGTTTCTGTGGTGGTTCATGGCTCAGGTTCATGTATTGTGGTGATTATTATCTCTGTGACGCGTCAGTTTGATCTCGTGAGTGAAGCGTCTCTCGACCAGCTCCAGGTCACAAAAGGACTTACAGCTCGACTCGTGTTCCAGAGCATTTGTTCAAGTCGGAGGTGGGAAATATCCCAGTGACCAGTCGCCTGAACGCACCATAAATTATAGTTAGAAACAACAGGAGAATCTGTCATATAGACTTATGTACTTCTACTGGCAAATTAATTTTCCTAAGATAAATTGTCTCATAATCACTGAAAAATATCTTGAAACCAGTGAAGTAATCTGCAGCAATTTAATCTTGAGTCAAAACTACTCAAACTGTTGTAGGTTGCACTTTTACTGCCAGAGCTAGGTCCGTGTTTGTAATTGTGTATCGAGAATGACGATGGAACGACTTCTACAAATTGAGTAAAAAGGAAAAAAAAAACAGGTTTCCATGTGGCTCTGGTCTCTTCTGCAGAAGTGTGAGGGCTTTCCTTCTCCTCTGTATCGCCCCGATCCGACGCTCTCAGCCGCCGCCGATGACAAACGCTCGCCACAGGTTCGACAAAACTCACGGAAAATACGTCACTGCGTCTCCAATGGGTCTGATTCTGTCTGAAAGCGGCCGACCCTTTAGTTTGGACCTTTTCTACTCGAGTCATACTCTTCTGGTGTCTCCTCTGCTTCTGTCCGACATGTTTTCTTCCTCTGCTTCGGTTTAACGTGGTGTTTTCTTGGGTCTAATGTGGTGTTTTCTTGGGTCTAATGTGTTCTTTTCTTGTATTTAACATGTTTTCTTGTGCTTAACGTGTTCTTGTGTCTAACATGGTGTTTTCTTGGGTCTAACTTGTTTTCTTGTGTCTAACGTGTTCTTTTCTTGTGTTTAACGTGTTCTTTTCTTGTGTTTAACGTGTTCTTGTGTCTAACGTGTTGTTTTCGTCCTCTGCTACAGTTCGGTCGCTCTCCTCAGAGTCCTGCGCTGGTCTCGGTGAAGCCGGCTCTGACCCGTTCGTCTCCTGCAGCACAAACCTTCACGACTCCGCCCTCCAGGAGAGCGCTGCCCCCCGCACACTTCGGCCACATCCACACGGCACGTCCACACCAGCCTGAATCATTCATTAATTTTCTCCCGCTCGTTCCTGTTTGGGGTCGTGGGTGACTGCAGTCTGTCCCAGTGACTTTGGGCCCTTGGCAGGTGCACCCTGGACAGGGGCCAGTCTCAGGGTTAACAGACATGAAAACTATTCACTCTCACATTCATTTGATTTTCAGAGTTACCAAATACTGCAACTCACTGAACACCAACAGCAAATCAAAACATGAAGGACACATTCTGCCACAGGGACTTTTTTTTAGCTTTAACCCTGTTCTAACAATGTTCCTCATCATAAACACACCTGGAGCAGCGTTCAGCTACGTATTTTCAGACTTCATACGTCACTCCTCAGAGAATTCTCCGCTGTTTTAAGTCCTTAAAGCAGCCCTGGACTCACTCTGAGCATTTTTGCCTCTGAACACATGAGCTGCTGCTGCTCGGCTAAAGCTTGTGTTTTCAGCTGCGCTGTAAGAGTGTATTATATATGAGAGTGTATTGTAAGAGTACTGCGGTCCAGCCACTTGACGGCGAGGCGCCATCTTGTGGCTGGATGCACTCACTGCGTGTCAGTGAACAGTGCAATCAATTCCTGTTAGTAAGAACATAATACACTTTTTTTTTTTTCCAAAGATGGCAAATTTAAGGCACTCAAGAGCATGTTTAAAGGGTTATAACAATATGAAAAATGCAGAATATTTTCCCTTTAACATGTACACATGTGTAATTCCATCTGCAGCCAGTAGATGGAATTACACATGTAAGTTACTCTGGTGTCCCAAGGCTATGATAAATTTACTTATTTTTATATTTAGTTCTAAAACATGAGACATCAAAGTAAAGATGCTCGAGAGTTTGTCTATGGACAATAACACACAAAGAATGCATAATATTTGTCCTTTAACGGTTCTTAAAATACTTCTTTACAAGTACATTTTTCAACTGGGGGAGAGAGAATTGCACAACTGTTACCATAGCAACCAGACTATAAACAAGGGCCCACATCCACATACATTACACAATAGTTATGATGGGACAAATAATCCCTGATAACACTTTATTTTGTTGAATGATGGTTTAAACTGTCAGAAAAATGTGTGGCTGTGAACTGTTTGTGTTTTCAATGGTATGTCACTTTTTGATCACATCACATCACATTCAGCTCCACGTCACAAACTGCACCTTCTTGAATGTAAAAGTTAGAATAAGTAAAGGGAAACAGGAGCTGGGTACTGTTTGCGTCCCGTTTGTCGGAGTCTGAGGTGTAAATGGTGTTTGCTTGTGCTGCAGGTGTTTAAGGTGAAGCGCACACCGCCCCCTGCTGACCTTTGTACGGCGCTGGAGCTCAGGCCCGGAGTGAGCAGCACCAGCACACAGACACCGCCAGAATTTGCACCCCCGGAGGACGACATGGGTACTACAGCACTGCAAAACATCACATTAAACTCACTCGGCCAGATTTTCAGATGGTTTTGTCCTCGGGACCAGAAACCGGGACTGAACCACAGACCGTACATATCGATGGACTCTGGGAATGTGACGTCATAGCGTTTGGCTCCAGCCAAATCTAGCCAATCGCGGCTAGTAGTTATAGCGGCTAAAGTGGAGCCAGACTCCATATTTAAATCTGAGTGCGCATCGTGGTAACCACACCGACCAATCAGGAGCGAGGTTGTTAACGGTTTCCGCCCCTCGGTGGGAGGAGACGGCGTCAACGTGCGGCGCTAGCTGTCAATCAAACCTGTAGCTAACACGCGCGAAGCCGGCCCCTGGAAAAGGAAGCACCTTATTGGTCAGTTATTATTGTAATAAATTGATTTATGAACAACCAACGAGAAAAAAACACAGGATCATGTGGAGTGTGTCAGACGGACATTTTAGTTCCAGATGTAAGTTTGACCAAAACAAGTTACAGAGTAAAGACAACTGTGTCCCCATAGAAAGTGAATGGCAGCTCAGCTCGATGGAGCCAGGAGCCTCCATGAACTCTGGCAAGGCAAGTTTATTTGTAGAGCACAATTCGTACACAGGGCAATTCAAAGTGCTTTACATAAACAGGAAAAGTGGCATTAAAATCACAAAACACAAAAAGACACACAGAATCATTTTAAAATCATTTTAAAATAAAGTGCTTTAAAAGAGAAGAGTGCAGATAGATCTTTCAGTCGTATGCACGTCTAAAGAGAACAGTTTTTAGCCTGGATTTAAACATTGTCAGAGTGGAGGCCTGTCTCACATCTTCAGGGAGACTGTTCCAGATTTTAGCTGCAAAAAACTGAAATGCTGATTCCCCATGTTTAGTCCTGACTCTAGGCACCTGCAGGAGGCCGGTCCCTGAGGTCCTCAGAGTGCGAGATGGTTCATATGGCACTAACATGTCAGAGATGTACTTTGGTGCTTGGCCGTGGAGAGACTTGAACACAAGCAGAGCTGCTTTAAAGTCAATTCTCTGAGCCACAGGAAGCCAGTGCAGTGACCTGAGCACAGGACTAATGTGATCGTACTTCCTGGTTCTAGTCAGGACCCGAGCAGCAGCATTCTGGATGTACTGCAGCTGTTTTACAGCTCGTTTGGAGAGGCCAGTGAACAGGCCGTTGCAGTAGTCTAACCTACTGGAGACAAATGCATGGATAAGTCTCTCCAAGTCTGGTTTAGACACTATACCTTTAATTTTGGCAATGTTTTTTAGGTGGTAAAAGGCTGCTGATGTTATTGATTTGATGTGGCTGTTAAAGTTCAGGTCTGAGTCCATTCTTACCCCCAGATTTCTAACTTGATTTGTCGGTTTTAGAGCGAGAGACTGGAGGTGACTGCTGACACTTTCTCTCTGTTTCTGCGGCCCAAAGACGATGATTTCAGTCTTGTCTGAGTTTAGCTGAAGAAAATTGTTTTGCATCCACACGCTGATCTGTTGGATGCAGTGACAGAGTGAATCCACTGGTCCATATTCACCTGCCGTCAGTGAGACATAGATCTGAGTGTCGTCTGCGTAGTTGTGATAAGACACATTTGTACTGAGTATTAACTGACCTAAGGGCAGCATATACAGGTTGAACAGAAGGGGTCCCAGGATTGACCCTTGGGGCACCCCACAGGTCAAGCTCACGTGGTCTGAGACACAGTTACCAATCTCAACAAAGTACTCCCTATCCTCAAGGTAGGACTTCCAGGTAATTTAGGGCAGTGCCAGTGATGCCCACCCAGTCCTCTAGTCTCTGTAGGAGGATCCCATGATCGACAGTGTCAAAAGCAGCGCTCAGATCTAACAGAATTAAGACTGAGGCTTTGCCCGCGTCAGTGTTCAGGCGGATGTCATTTGTCACCTTGATAAGGGCAGTCTCAGTGCTGTGATGAGGTCTAAAACCTGACTGGAAAACATCAAATGAGTTGTTTATTAAGAGGAAGTCAGTGAGCTGTTGGTAAACAACCTTTTCGAGGACTTTGCCTAAAAATGGCAGATTTGAGATGGGCCGATAATTTTTCAGTTCTGAGGCATCAAGACTGCTCTTCTTTAGGAGAGGCTTAATGACCGCAGTTTTCAAGGCCCTTGGGAATGTTCCAGATTGAAGCGACATGTTAACTATGTGAGTGAGTGGTGCTAACAAAGTGCTCAGAACAGACTTTAGAAATCTGGTGGGTAACACATCGAGGCAGCATGTAGAAGAACTCAGACTGGTGATGATCTCTTGGACAGTTTTGTCAGTTACAGGTGCAAAGTGAGTCAGCTCTAAATGTGGAGGTGGTTTTAAAGTTATTATTTGCACTGTGGAATTTATGGCATTTTTAATGCCTGAACCTTGTCATTAAAGAATACTGCAAACTCATTGCACTTAACTGTGGAAATTAGTTCTAACGGCAGCTGAATTGGAGGGTTTGTTAGTCTGTTTACTGTTGCAAACAGAACGAGTTATTACTGCAATTTCCAATTATTTCAGAAAAAAATCCTTCCCTTGTTTTACATAAAATGAGGTTGTACATGTACAACCTTTCTCTATAAATCTCTTTATGAATCTGGAGCTTTGACTTGCGCCATTTTCGCTCAGCCCTGCGGCACTCCCTTTTCTGTGCCCTGACTGTCTCATTATTCCTCCATGGCGCCTTCTGCTTATTTTTAACCATTTTAACCTTCATAGGAGCAATGGTGTCCAGAACATTCAAGATATTAGATGTAACAGAATTTAAAAACTCGTCAACATTTGAACATGAAGGATTTTCAAAGTTTATCATTTCCATGAAGAGTGCACTTGTGCTGTCATTTATGTGTCTCCTCCGAACAACTGCAGGACCAGTCGGTGATTTGGGAATAACCGACAGGTCAAAGAAAACACAGAAATGATCAGACAGTGCCACATCGACCACACTGACGTTTGAAATATTAACCCCTTTAGTAATTAGCAGGTCCAGAGTGTGCCCTCTGCTGTGAGTGGGGCCACTCACATGCTGAGTAAGACCAAAGGTTTCAAGGACAGCATCAAGCTCTTAAGCGTTTCTGTCGCAAACATTATCCACATGAACATTGAAATCACCTGTAATGACCAAACCGTCAAAGTCTGTGCATACGACTGAAAGCATCTCAGTAAAATCATCAATAAAACCTTGGCAGTGTTTGGGAGGCTTGTACAGGACAATGTAGAGTATGGAGGGAGACTGTTTTAGCTCCATTTTAAAAGATAAATACTCAAATGATGAAAACACCCCAAAAGACAACCTCTGGGTAACTATTTTATCTCTAAAAACTGCACAGACACCTCCACCCTTTTTGTCGTCGCGTGTTTCAGATTCAAACTTGAAGCTCGGTGGAGTCGCTTCTATTAGAACTACATCCCCCGTGTTTTTGTCAAGCCATGTTTCAGTTAAAAACATAAAATCAAGATTATAAGAAGATATAAAATCATTAATTAAAAGTGATTTGTTACATAAGGATCTGACATTAAGCACAGCAAGTTTCAGATTGGTTTCAATGTGACTGGACGTTATCTTTTCACAGGGAATATGAATTAAATTTCTAAGATTGGACAGTCTAACTGTCCTTCTGTTCTCCAGTCTGTGTGACGTGACTACAGATATAACACAGGGCCCCGGGTTTGTTTGACCATTTTCATGACCATAAGTCCCGGCAACGCTGAGACCCACTGCATCCTAGCTATTGGAGATAACAGTTCTGGGGGGAGGTGGGGGAGGGCGGCGAAGGGGGAGACCTGGAGGGGGTTATTCCCCCTCCAGGTCTTATTCCGGAAGTTGCCGTACGCGCCGCCATCTTGTTTCCGTTGTAGTTCACTGGGCAGACGAGCTCAACACAAAATAAGCTCTACTTGGACTAAAAAAAGTTTTCAGGAGTCGGAGCATGTGACGTGTTGTTGCTCGTGTTCATTAAACATTTTACACAAATCAATCGACTTTATGTAACGTTTTAATGGCAAGACTTTTCCCTCGTTTGTCATTAGCTTTAACAGAGTTCTCCTCAAACAGAAGTGCATTTACAACAGAATGTGATCTGTGGCAAAAAGAGGCAAAAGTGGGCGGGGCCCAATGAGATGAATATGACTAAAATAAGCAACTATTTTATATTTCCAGGGTAGAAATGTCAGTTGGCTTTTTCTATTACAAAAGATGGAAAAATGTAATCTTATCTCAAATGTGTATTTGAGGTTCACACTTGAATGCAATATATCTGTAGATTTAAAATGCAGATAGTTGGTCATCATTTCTGTTTATATTTGATTGTTTTCATTTGACAAAAACACTGAGTATTTTCACCAAAGAAACGGGGTCTAACCTCAGAGTATCATCCATGTTCCACTTCACTTTTGCCTCCATCACTGAATTTAGGGTGTTTTTGTTCACAAACTGTTAAAGCGTCGTACGAAGCGCTCGTCGCGTTCATGAGGCCCGGGTTTGTTCCTCAGTCCAGGTTTTCTCAGTTTGTTTTTGTAAATGTGGTTCTCTCTTCAGTTTATGCAGATTACAGCCCAGTCAGCTTCCTGTCTCCGAGCCAATCAGGAGCAAGACCCGCCCACTTTCAGAGACCTGTGAGAGGTAAGACAGGAGGGAGGGAGAGGGGGTGTGGGGGGAGGAAAATACATAGACTTTATATAATGCTTTTCACAAACTGAGGTCACAAAGTGCTTCACAAAAGGTTCAGTCAAAACAGTTTGTCCAAAATCACAAACAAAAGACGACAATAAAATGTGTAAAGGGTTAAAATGCTTGTTTTGAGCCCCACAATGGGACTCACTTTATGGAGTTTATCTGGGTTTTTTTTTTTTTGGGGGGGAGGGGTATTATTTCTGATAAACTTAAAACAAAAACATAGATTGGCGTGAACAAAATTAATAATTTTATATTTAATTTAATTTCTCTTTAAAACAATGAATATGGCTCTGAGTTCATGAACATAAACACTTTTCACTAAAGTCTGGACTCCACACGTTTCACACGTCGTCTTTGGGTTAAAAAACTCAATTTGATTAAAGGTTTGACTTTTCCCTCCTGCAGGAGCCCCACAGGCGCCGCTCCGGGGCCCGGGACACTTCTACGCAGTAAGTCACCCCTCAACCATATGCTGTGTGGTTCAGATCCTTCTGTTGTGTCCTGCAGCAAGACACTTGGTCCGCCTCGTCTGTGTCTGCAGCCTCAGCTCCTCTGTCCATCGAAACAGATGAAGCTCAGGGCAGATCCTTCACAAACCTCAACATGGATCCGTTTTGACAGGTTCCTCCCTCAGAGGTCGAGGATCCTGGGCAGACGAGGCGTTTCATCTGGACAGTTTGAAAAACGTGTCGACTTCATCTGAAAGTAATTTTCAATCTGAGGAGCTTTTCATAAACTTGGCTTTAAATTGTTCAAGGCTGACTAAGCCCCGCCCTCTGGGAGGAGTTTCACATGAACGCACCAATTTGATCAAAACAAACCTCATCTGCTCAGTGTTTAACAGACTAATAAGGCTGTAATAACAGGTGTAACAGTAACAAAGGCGGGGTGTTTTCAGGTGACACTCCTCCCACAGGGCGGGGCTTTGTCAGCTCTGAGAAGTAGTTTCTCTGATAAAGACCTTCAGACTGAAAATGACTTGTGGAAGTCAATGTCATGTTTGTAAAAGTGTCCAGATCAAACGTGTCAGACGTCGTCTTTGAAGAGCCTCCGCTTTGACTCAGACGACCTTTAACTCGGGTCAAGGTCAGGACAAAGTGGGCCAATTCACCAAGAGCCGAACGGGTAGAACAAGTGTGTGAGGGCCATAGTTTGGACACCCCTGGTTTAGAGCTCCGAGGCTTGTTAAAGATGCACTATATAACTTTCCTGAGGGGGATCTGCCTCCTGCTCGTCTCAGATCCTCTGCTTTACCGGCAATGTTCCACAGTGTGGCATTATCTCCATGGAGACGAGCAGGTCACCAGGGCAACTTAGAATGTTCAATGGATTTTTGTCAAATAAAA
Source organism: Rhinogobius similis (assembly GCA_019453435.1). Lineage (NCBI taxonomy): Eukaryota > Metazoa > Chordata > Actinopteri > Gobiiformes > Gobiidae > Rhinogobius > Rhinogobius similis. The sequence goes on along the minus strand of CM033619.1, from coordinate 4,259,515 downwards.
CCTGGAACTGAACAAACGCTCCATGGATCCTTTAAATACTGCACGACTATTTATGAAGCGCGTGTTGTGAATAAATACAATCGACAAAGAGCGGAACAAGAAGAAACAAGTCATTATTAAAAGCAAGAACTCTGAAACATCTCGCTCAGTTAAACAGTGAAGAAGGTGGCTTTAATACTGTGGAACATTCCAGACAGATATAATGTGATAGTTGCACAGGAGGTTTGGCTCTGATCCTCGTGTCCCTCGTTGTTTTCAGGACGGAGAATACGAGTTGAGCTTCAGAGGAAACGACAGCAGCGGTAAAACCACAGTCAGTCTTTGACTCCACACAGAGCATTTGTGAGTCTTGTGTCGTCCACAGCCGCCTGGAGCGACTCGTCTCTGGGCCACAGTCCGGAGCGCTCGGCCTTCGTCCTGGACTCTGGGCAGGGAGACTCGCTGGCCCTGTCCGCTCTGCACAGGTACCAGCTCCTCACATTCATGTCCCACAGACTACGCCACATCCAGGGTTCTGGCTGTGAGTTATGAACCCGTACGTCAGGTGAGAGCGATGACGCTTCCTCCTGTAAAAGCTCAAAACACAAATAAAATGTGAAAGAGCTGCTATAGTCTGATAACAAACATAAGTCTACAACTCTGATAGTTTGTTTCTAACATCTAAAAAAAACTAAAAATCAAGTAAAAAGTTGTATAAATCAGATTTCCAGCGCCCCCTGCAGCTCACATTTGTCACTGACAGACTTTGATCACACACAGTTCTCATGACCTTTCTCTCCTTAAAGAACATGTTTCTGAGTCAGAGTGTTGAGACAGTTCACTATTGTGATAAAGTGTCCTTTATCTCCAACTGCTGTAAGCAAACAAGCTAGGCTCTGCACAGTCGCAGCAACAACGAGAAACTACTTTCACTTACATTTTACCATTTTAAAGTTGATTTAAGCCAAACAAAAGTACATTTGATCAATTGTTAAACTGTCGGAATGTTGATTTTTGAGTGAAAATGATGGTGAATAACTTCTGTCCATGGGTTTCAGAATGAAATATTAGGACAGTTGCCATAGCAATTAACAATTTAAAACCAAATATATATTTTAATGGTAGTATTTTGACGTTCCATTAATCCATAGACATCCACGACCCAAAATCTCTGCTTTTTGCTCAAACACTTTGCTGCCAATGTTCCTGGACAGGGGCGGACCTACCATTAACAAACAGGCCACAATTGCCTTGGGGCCCCCCAACCTAAAGGGGCCCAATAAGATGCCCCCCACATCATCATAGTTGTAGTAGTAGTACCCTGTCACCACACATAAAAAACAAACGCTTCCTTCAAGAACTATTCAAGAGACCCTCTTGATGTGTGACCTGGACTTGGGCCCCAGATTCTTGGGTCACCACTGCTCCGGGACAAACCGAGCGCTCCTTCACAAACGAAAGTGGAGCCACTATCCATTTTAAAATAAATAATACTTTTACTGCATGATGTTTGTGTCTGAGCTCAGTCACATGAAGGTGTTCAGTGAAGCTGAACTCACGACAGACATCTGTCACGTGACTCGTCGACACAGACTTCACTCTGAGCGAGACACAAGCGCCGATGCAGTCACCACAAGCTCATGCACCACAGATTGAGAAACACAGTTGACGTGGTGTAAATGTGTCTCTGCAGCGCCAGCTCAGCAGATGCCTCGGCCGGGCCCCACGATGGGTCCCACGCGGCGCCCGTCCTGCCCCTGCCGCTGTACCCACTGCCCAGGCCCCTGCGCGTGGCCTTCACTGCGGCGCGCACCGCCAACTTTGCCCCGGGAAACTTGGACCAGCCCATCGTGTTCGACCAGCTCCACAGCAACCTGGGCGAGGCGTACGGGCCGCTGGTGGGCCGCTTCTCCTGCCCCGCTGCCGGCACCTACGTGTTCCTCTTCAGCATCCTCAAGCTCGCCGTCAACGTGCCGCTCTACGTCAACCTCATGCGCAACGACGAGGTGATGGTGTCCGCCTACGCCAACGACGGAGCGCCCGACCACGAGACCGCCAGCAACCACGCCGTGCTGCCGCTGTACCCGGGCGACCAGGTGTGGCTCCGCCTGCACCGCGGCGCCATCTACGGCAGCTCCTGGAAGTACAGCACCTTCTCCGGCTTCCTGCTCTACCAGGACTGAAGCAGACGTCTGTGGGCCGGGTCTGGAGCTCTGCAGACGTCTGTGGGCCGGGTCTGGAGCTCTGCAGACGACTGTGGGCCGGGTCTGGAGCTCTGCAGACGTCTGTGGGCCGGGTCTGGAGCTCTGCAGACGTCTCTGGAGCTCTGCAGACGTCTCTGGAGCTCTGCAGACGTCTGTGGGCCGGGTCTGGAGCTCTGCAGACGTCTGTGGGCCGGGTCTGGAGCTCTGCAGACGTCTGTGGGCCGGGTCTGGAGCTCTGCAGATGTCTCTGGAGCTCTGCAGACGTCTGTGGGCCGGGTCTGGAGCTCTGCAGACGTCTGTGGGCCAGGTCTGGAGCTCTGCAGACGTCTCTGGAGCTCTGCAGACGTCTGTGGGCCGGGTCTGGAGCTCTGCAGACGTCTCTGGAGCTCTGCAGACGTCTGTGGGCCGGGTCTGGAGCTCTGCAGACGTCTGTGGGCCGGCTCTGGAGCTCTGCAGACGTCTGTGGGCCGGCTCTGGAGCTCTGCAGACGTCTCTGGAGCTCTGCAGACGTCTGTGGGCCGGGTCTGGAGCTCTGCAGACGTCTCTGGAGCTCTGCAGACGCGTCTGTGGGCCGGGTCTGGAGCTCTGCAGGCGTCTCTGGAGCTCTGCAGACGTCTGTGGGCGGGTCTGGAGCTCTGCAGGCGTCTGTGGGCGGCTCTGGAGCTCTGCAGGCGTCTGTGGGCGGCTCTGGAGCTCTGCAGACGTCTCTGGAGCTCTGCAGACGTCTGTGGGCCGGGTCTGGAGCTCTGCAGACGTCTGTTGGGCTCTGCAGACGTCTGGACCAGCTGCCTCAGTTAACGGTCATTTTGCAAACAATATTTTACAAAAAACGCCAAAATGGAAGCTGAAACTTTAATGTGTGCTGCGTATTTTTCTGTTTTCCTTTGTCTTGCTATAATACATTATTTTTGCAACATTTTTGTATTTATTTTTGTCTTTTTTTATGCTTTATAGAAATGTAGCTCCCTGGATTTTTTATTTACCTTTGACCAAAAACGGCACCAAAGAAAAGAACGCCCTTTCAGTCACTTCCTCAATTTTCTACTAAACGTTTTGACATGAACTTCTTAAATACTGCAAAAATAAATGCATGATTGTTAACAAAAAACAAAAGACAAACGGGAAGCTGAAAGTGTAATACGTTTAGTGCCTCTTTTTTTGGTTTTCCTTTTGGATTTTGGATTTATCATTGACCAAAAATGTCAACCAAAAACTTTATTGGAACAATTACCGGTCATGAAATAACGTTTGTAAACAATATTTTACCCAAAATTCCAAAATAGAAGCTTGAAAGTTGAATGTTTAGTGCCTCTTTTTTGTTTTCCTTTGTCTAGCTGTAAAATGTTTTACTTTTGCAACAGTACGGCATTTATTTATGTCATTTTGGTGTTTTATTTTGATCAAAAATGTTGTAAAACTCCTTTCCTCCTTCTTGTTATTCTTGTAATTTGAAAATGAAACGACCGAATGAACTGAGCCGTCTCGATGTAAACACAAACTCTGGATAAAGGTGGAGTTTTCTCTGGTGGAGGGACGAGGTGTGAGCACGAGGCCAAAACTGGTACCAAAATGGACCGGACCAAAGGAAAAGTCCAAAAAAAAGTGCCAAAAATAAAACATGAGCAAACGATTCTGGTCTGGTGGAGTTTATTTTATTATTTTTGTGTTTGTTAATAACTTAGAAAAATGACAAAACCGTAGAATAAGACTTACAATAATGCACGATTATTCAACTTTTATTCTTTTTTTTTTTTTTTTACTTTTTACAACTGCCAGATTTTCTGAAGGGCCATGGCCAGTACGTTTAACAAAATACGGGATCACACGACATTCTCTTGACCTCTTGACCTCTCACCGTTCCAGCCATTTTTCCCCAAAAATCTTGACTAAACTGAAGCTGTTTCTGAACCTTTGGACACAAACTGTCTCAGAAAATGAGACAAAATTTGAATTTCAAATTTACTCAAACTAAAAACAAATCCAAAAGGGCCTCTGTACGTTTTACAATTAAGGCCAGACTCTACAGGCAAAACGCATTTATTTTCGTTTTTTGTTCAGTTTTCTCAACATATCGACTTTGGACACGTTTGTTTCCACATCAATCTGATGTTTGATTCTTCTATTGAATCCACTTCATCCATAGATTTCTCTGACATTGTTTTCTTCAAATCCATTTTTGTTCCTTCGAGACATAAAGATCAGCCTTAAAGTAGATCCTACAGCAAACTGTACAATCTGGACTCAACAGATTTAGACCAAACACAAGAATTTAAGATCGGATACTGACACACATTTATGGAAGTTTGAAGTAAAAAAACTGGGGCGAAATTTGAATTTTTAGGACTATTTTCAGTCCAGTCTAGTTTACTTAAAACTGAATAATAAATCTAAATCCCCTCTGTACATTTTTATAACTAAATGCCTTATTTCTACATGAAAACATGACATGATGAAAAACGTGTAATACTACGACGGAGTATAAGGGCCAACTGAAAAAAAAAAATGCGGACATTACGAGAAAAAACTCGTAACATTTCGACATTAAACTCGTAATTGTATGACTTTTTCTGGCTTCGACTTTATTCTCATACATTTACGAGATTAAAAGTCGTAATATTACGAGAATAAAGTCGTAATATTACGACTTTTAATCTCTTAATATTACGAGATTAAAAGTCGTAATATTACGAGAATAAAGTCGTAATATTACGAGATTAAAAGTCGTAATATTACGACTTTTAATCTCGTAATATTACGAAAAGAAGCTATTTCTTCCAAATCTGTTTGGTTCTTCCGACGAAACAAACCCAAGCGTCTGCATTGTCGCTTCAAAGTCCTTAAACTAATGATAATGTGGTGATGCTGTGCTAAAAGACACAGTATTTCTTCGTGTGTAAACCCTAGTTCAAAGTATAACCGCACAAAATGCTCCATATCTCCATAACACAGGTACTGGCTTCATACACATTTTCGACTGTATTCTCGTAATATTACGACTTTTAATCTCGTAATATTACAATTTTTAATCTCGTAATATTACGACTTTTTATCTCGTAATATTACGACTTTATTCCTCGTAATATTACAATTTTTAATCTCGTAATATTACGACTTTATTCTAAATAATATTACGACTTTTTCTCGTAATATTACGACTTTATTCTCGTAAATGTATGAGAATAAAGTCGAATCCAGAAAAAGTCATACAATTACGAGTTTAATGTCGAAATTTTACGAGTTTATTCTCGTAATGTCCGCATTTTTATTTTTTTCCCCCAAATGGCCCTTATACTCTGTCGTATAATACATTTTCTTACATTTATGTGAATAAACTACAGGAGAAGTTTAATATTAAACTTGAAATTTTTCCCCTGTTTAGAAGTTGAACCAAGACTAACTATAATTGTGAATCTAAACCAGGAAACCTTGCCATGGATTCTAAGCTGACGTCAGGAGTTCTGCGTAGAGCCGCTGCTCCTCACACGGAGCTCAGACTGTGAACTGACTCTGTGGTCGAGCTGCATCAAGTGTCATTTCCTCTTTTGGAGACTCTGGATTCAGTTCCTGCGTCTGAGTCCGAGGCTCGTTGAGCGGCGAAGGTGAGTCCCACCATCTGCAAACAAATTTGAATCTGACGTGAAATCTGAGGAAACACAGCCAGACCTCGACTGATGAACGAGTGAAACGATCAACTGTAATGAACCTCGTGTTCTTGTAACCGTTGCACTTCTGCGTTGTGTAGATTTTTGCGTGTGGTGCATAAGGAGCACATGACACAGTGGAACGTTTGGAGGCGCGCTCCGTTTAATCTGGTTGACAATAATAGGGATATGATTAACGTATGTTTAAGTGTCGATCCAGCCCAAAACGACAGGAAAAGACAAGTGACACTGTTAGCATTCCACGCATACCTTCTTCCAATCAAAGTACCATGACGGAACGGAATTGATGCTCAATATAAACTTAAGTGGCAGTATAACAGTGCAGTAATGATAAATTAGGACAAAATAATAACAGAAATACACTTAAAACAGAGGATTACACATGATGACTTATCTCTTCCCAACACAGGGTTTGCAAAAGGGAAGAGGAGGTCGCGACCCTCGTATTTCTACAGGTGCACCCGGGGGACACACGAAAAAGAAATAAAACAAAAATACAGAAGAAGGCTGGAGGACCAAAGCAGCACAGCAAAACAAAACCCAGATATGAACTGTAACAAATAAAATAACAATTTTGTGTAATTATACTAAACATAATGAGCATGTTACATTCTTTTGATTCAGAGAAGGATAAAAAACCACTGTCACTTTCACTTCTGCTTTTTCTGGTCCGACTGAACCAGTGACCTTAAAGTCTGACAGAGTGAACCGCACATTTGACCAAAATGCAGTGAAAATTATATTTAAGATTTTACTAAACATTTTGAGCACTGACTTTAAATGCCGGTTTGAAAAAGAAAAGTCAGTATATTGGAGCACATTTTTAAATGTTTTAGTGTACATTAGATTACAATAAAAAAGTCACGCTTTAGACCTGTGGAGAAAAATGCATTTGGAAAACACTGTCTTTGAAGGTACAAAGTCCCAGAGAAATCTACTGGTCATGTTAGTAGTTTCCAGATGAAAGAAAACAGACTCCAGCGCAAACATGAGCTCACATGCAGTGGCGGACTCACCATCAGAAAACAGGCCACACTAGCCTTGGGCCCCTGACCTGAAGAGGCCCCCAATAAGATGCCCTTCCCGATCATCAAACAGTTGCGTGCCCTCTGTATCAGTAAAATAGTGAAGTGTACTTTTAAACAAGAAAAAGACCAATGAAAAGCTAAATATAACATTTAAATGAGCTGAACATGTGTTAAAATACAGGAAATATGGTCTGATTTCTTAAATATTCTTCTGGGAAAGGAGCTCCAAACCCCAGGTTTAAAGCTCTTTAGAGCATGTAGCTGTTGCACATGTGAATTAGAATTTTACAATTGTTCACTTACCACTTACCAGCCCAGATCCAGGAGCCTCCACACGTTCAAAACAAAAGCAAAACAAAGTCACACTTGATGAGGAGATGCCTGTACTTCCTGTGGCCCTTAGATTCCCAGGTCCGCCTCTGCGCATGTGAGCAGTGTGTTCGGGCCGGACACAGAAAGCGTCCCGTGTGTCAGACCCGTCTGTCCGGCTGAGGCTGTGCTCACGTCCTGTTGTGTGTTTCAGGGGCTCAGGATGGACCGGCTCGTGTCGTTGATGGCTCTGATGCTTCTGCCTCGTGCCGCGTGGCTTTACTCCCTGCACAACTGCACCTTAGACTTCGACGACCCTCAGAGCGTTTACTGCAGCCACCCAGAGTTAACCGCCATCCCGTCCGACGTCCCTAAATCGGCGGTGTTTCTTCGAGTGTCGATGAGTCACTTGCAGACGATTCATAAGAGAAATTTCACCGGATTCGACAAACTCCAGGCGTTGGACCTTAACCAGAACCTGATCGCTCACGTTCAGGACGGCGCCTTTTCAGATCTTTCGGTTTTGACGCTGCTCAGTTTAATGAAGAACCAGCTCACAGCGTTGACCGACGGCACGTTTGACGGACTGTGCAACCTCACTGTTCTGCTGTTAGGGCACAACAAAATCCACCACATTTCACGGTTTGCGTTTGCTCCGTTGGGAAAGCTTCAGAAGGTGGATCTGTCTAACAACCTCCTGTCCAGCCCGGGCAACGTCGCGAGCATCGCTTCGTTCTCTCCGTCGTTAAAGGAGGTGGATCTGAGCTACAATCCACTCGCTTCATTTGAAAACCCTTTGGTTCCTTTGAACTTGACAGATCTGAGTCTTGACTCCGCTCCTCTGCGCAGCTTCAGGATTCGCTCCAACACGTTTCCGCATTTACAATCGCTTTATTTGTCCTCCGTCGACTCCGAGCTTCAGTGGGACGTCTCGGAAAAAGCCTTTCTTACAAGTCTCAGGACCCTGGATTTGAGCTGGACCGAATTTAAAATGAAGACATACGAGTTAATCTTCCAGAGCGTGGACATGTTGGAGACCCTCATTCTTCGAGGTGTGGGCCGTTTGGACAGAGATCTTTTAGAATCGGCCTGTAAGATTCCGTCTTTGCAGGAGTTAGGTCTAAGTTTAAACATGATTTCCGACTTCCCATCTTCTTTTCTTCAGTCGTGCTCTCGGCTCACTCGACTGGACCTTTCCAAGAACCATCTGAGAGACTCCTCGCCGCTCGCTCTGGGGATGTTAACGCGTCTGGCGAAGCTGGATATCGGCTCAAACCTTCTGAGCCGCGTCCCACCGACCGTCAGGAACCTGTCCTCCCTCACGACTCTGTCGCTGGGCTCAAACCTCCTCCGACAAATCCAGTGTTCGGACTTTTCTAACCTGCGTCTGTTGACAGAGCTCAACCTCAGCGACAATAAACTGCGCGAGTTGAAAGGGTCTCCAGAGTCTCCAGAAGCTTAATATCGAATCCAACGCCATTCGCCGCCTCAACGGTACTTTCGACACCGGTTTGCCCAACCTGCTGGTGTTAACTGCATCTGGGAATAAAATTGGCAGGATTCAGACAAGACAATTTAAAAACCTGTGGCGTTTGACAGATTTAGAGTTGGATTCGAAAGTTGGGGCGGTTTTGGAGAAAGGTGCGTTCGATGGCCTCACTGAGCTGAGAAGCTTGAGTTGCTCTCCTCGTACACGCCTCCGTCCCTCCACCAACTCCACCCAACATCAGCAGATCTTCAATCTCCCGTCCCTGCAAAAGTTGAGGCTCCCTGTGTCCGATTGTTCCTTGTTCCCTCAAGATTTCCTCGCAGGCTTGGACAATCTACTGGTGTTTTCATCGAACCAATTTTACTGTATATCTCACAAAGCCAAAACCTTCCGTCACACGCCGAGTTTGTTGAACCTTGAGTTGAGGTATAATCAAATGTGGAGTCCAGATCCGGAGCTTTTTCAGCCAATCTCGGCGCTGCAGACTCTGGACTTGTCTGAAAACGAGGTCCGATCGCTAGACTTTCTCGCCGAGGCCAATCTGACTCAGCTGCAGAGGTTGATCTTGAAGAACAATCAGCTCAGTGTCATAAACGAGAGGGTTTTTGAGGCGCTCCCTTCGCTGCAGTACCTGGACCTGTCGCAGAACCTGTTTGCCTGTAACTGCTCTAACGTTGGCTTCGTTCACTGGGCCATCTTTAACCGACAGGTGTTTGTGGATGGGGCGTTCCAGTACCGGTGTGCCTCCCCTCCGGCTCACGAGGGCCTCCTCCTGCTGGAATTTGACTTCAGGTGGTGCTGGGAGTCCGCCGGCCTCCTGTGTTTCGTGTCCAGCTCTGCTTTGGTGCTGCTCACCCTCCTCTGCTGCTTCGTCCATCACTTCCTCAGGTTCTCGCTGCTCTACACGTTCTACCTGCTGCGGGCCTTCCTGTTCCACCGGCAGAAGCAGAGGCGGGGCTGCGCTCAGGTCTACGACGCCTTCGTGTCCTACAACGTCCACGACGAGGAGTGGGTTTACCGAGAGCTGGTGCCGGAGCTGGAGCAGCGGCAGGGCTGGAAGCTGTGCCTGCACCACCGCGACTTCCAGCCAGGTGAGAGCAGGACGTCCGGTCCGGTCCGGATGTTCTGGTCCGATGTCTCATCCTTTTGGTGTCGCTGTGTTCAGGCAAAGCCATCCTGGAGAATATCACCGACGCCATCTACAGCAGCAGGAAGACCCTGTGTGTGATCAGCCAGCACTACCTGCACAGCGAGTGGTGCTCCCGTGAGATCCAGATGGCCAGGTACTGAGGACCTGGTCCAGACCTGCTCCAGAACTGGTTTAGAGTGAAGAGACAAAACTGAGATTAAATCAAGGCTAATTAAGTCTGAATAAGGGAAAACATAAAATTAACTTAATGAGGGGTGCACGGTGGCAGAGCGGCTAGAGCTTCTGCCTCTCAATAAGGAGATCGTGGGTTCGAATCCCAGACCACCCCAACATCGTGGTTTCGAATTCCAAACCACCCTAACATCACATGATCTCTCTGGGTGGAGTCTGCATGTCCTCCCCGTGTTACCGTGGGTTCTCTCCGGGTTCTCCGGCTTCCTCCCACCGTCCAAAGACATGACTGTGTAGGTTAATTGAGAACTCTAAATTGTCCCTAGTGAATGAATGTGAGAGTGAATGGTTGTCTGTCCTTGTCTCTGTCTCTCTGTGTTAGCCCTGCGACGAGTTGGCCACTGTCCAGGGTGTACCCCGCCTAAGGCCCAAAGTCACTGGGATAGGCTCCAGTCACCCGCGACCCCTAACGGGAATAAGCGGTAGAAAATGAATGAATGAGTTGGTGTAATCGCTCATTCGTTCAGAGTCCAACACTTCATGAAGACCTTGGTCTCAGAAACAACAGTCGTATCGTTTGCTAACAGCTAACAGTAGCACAGCTCTCACAGGAACAAGAGGGAGCAAACAAACAGTTTAACAAAGACCGACCATTATCAGAGACTCCTCCCTGTGGGTGGGGCTTACACAGCTCAGACAGAGGAGCACATAGACGTTCTCACTGATTGAAAATGACTTTCAGATGGAAGTCCTGACGTCTTTATGTCCAGATGACGAACTTTGAAACCATTTCTGGAACCTTTTTTAAGGTATTTTAGACACAGTACATTTCTGTCAGCTGGACCGTGGGGTTGTTGGTATGTTATGTTTTTTGCTGTATCAATTATTCAATCAGTCAAACTTTATTTATAGAACCCTCTACAACAACAGATAGAAAATTAGACCTGGTTCAGACCTGGTCCAGTCCTGGTCCTGTCCTGGTCCAGTTCTGGTTCAGTCCTGGTCCTGTCCTGGTCCAGTTCTGGTCCAGTCCTGGTCCTGTCCTGGTCTAGACCTGGTCCAGACCTGGTTCAGTCCTGGTCCAGTTCTGGTCCTGTCCTGGTCCTGGTGCCAGTTCTGGTCCTGTCCTGGTCCAGTCCTGGTCCAGTCCTGGTCCAGTCCTGATCCAGTCCTGATCCAGTCCTGATCCAGTCCTGGTTCAGTCCTGGTTCAGTCCTGGTTAAGTCCTGGTCATGTTCTCGTCTCCAGTTTCCGCCTGTTGGATGAGAAGAAGGATGTGCTGGTCTTGCTGTTCCTGGAGGAGCTCTCGTCCAATCAGCTGAGCCCGTTCTTCAGGATGAGGAGGCTCCTGAGGAGGCGCACGTACGTGAGCTGGAGCGGGGCCCGGGGCCACGGGGGCCTGTTCTGGGAGCGGGTCCGCCACGCGCTGCTGTCCGGGGCCGAGCTGCCAGCGGACGCTCTTCTGCCGGCGGACCACTGACCAGCAGAGGGCGTAAACACCACTGTATGACACATGACCACTGACCAGCAGAGGGCGTAAACACCACTGTATGACACATGACCACTGACCAGCAGAGGGCGCAAGCACCACTGTACGACACATGACCACTGACCAGCAGAGGGCGCTAACACCACTGTATGACACATGACCACTGACCAGCAGAGGGCGTAAACACCACTGTACGACACATGACCACTGACCAGCAGAGGGCGTAAACACCACTGTACGACACATGACCACAGTGACCATCAGGGGGCGCTAACACCACTGTACGACACATGACCACTGACCAGCAGAGGGCGCAAACACCACTGTACAACACATGACCACTGACCAGCAGAGGGCGCTAACACCACTGTACGACACATGACCACTGACCAGCAGAGGGCGTAAACACCACTGTACGACACATGACCACTGACCAGCAGAGGGCGCAAGCACCACTGTACGACACATGACCACAGTGACCATCAGGGGGCGCTAACACCACTGTACGACACATGACCACTGACCAGCAGAGGGCGCAAGCACCACTGTACGACACATGACCACAGTGACCATCAGGGGGCGCTAACACCACTGTACGACACATGACCACAGTGACCATCAGGGGGCGCTAACACCACTGTACGACACATGACCACTGACCAGCAGAGGGCGCAAACACCACTGTACAACACATGACCACTGACCAGCAGAGGGCGCTAACACCACTGTACGACACATGACCACTGACCAGCAGGGGGCGCTAACACCACTGTACGACACATGACCACTGACCAGCAGAGGGCGCAAGCACCACTGTACGACACATGACCACAGTGACCATCAGGGGGCGCTAACACCACTGTACGACACATGACCACAGTGACCATCAGGGGGCGCTAACACCACTGTACGACACATGACCACTGACCAGCAGAGGGCGCAAACACCACTGTACGACACATGACCACTGACCAGCAGAGGGCGCTAACACCACTGTATGACACATGACCACTGACCAGCAGAGGGCGCAAACACCACTGTACGACACATGACCACTGACCAGCAGAGGGCGCAAACACCACTGTACGACACATGACCACTGACCAGCAGGGGGCGCAAACACCACTGTACGACACATGACCACTGACCAGCAGGGGGCGCTAACACCACTGTATGACACATGACCACTGACCAGCAGGGGGCGCTAACACCACTGTACGACACATGACCACATACCAGCAGAGGGCGCAAACACCACTGTACAACACATGACCACTGACCAGCAGAGGGCGCAAACACCACTGTACAACACATGACCACATACCAGCAGAGGGCGCAAACACCACTGTACGACACATGACCACTGACCAGCAGAGGGCGCAAACACCACTGTACGACACATGACCACAGTGACCAGCAGAGGGGCGCTAACACCACTGTACGACACATGACCACTGACCAGCAGAGGGCGCAAACACCACTGTACGACACATGACCACAGTGACCAGCAGAGGGGCGCTAACACCACTGTACGACACATGACCACTGACCAGCAGAGGGCGCAAACACCACTGTACGACACATGACCACAGTGACCAGCAGAGGGGCGCTAACACCACTGTACGACACATGACCACTGACCAGCAGGGGCGAAACACCACTATGTACGACATACATGACCACTGACCAGCAGGGGGCGCTAACACCACTGTACGACACATGACCACTGACCAGCAGAGGGCGCAAACACACCAGTACAACACATGACCACATACAATCAGAGGGCGCAAACACCACTGAACGAAACATGACCACTGACCAGCAGAGGGCGCAATCACCACTGTACGACACATGACCACAGTGACCAGCAGAGGGCGCTAACACCACTGTATGACACATGACCACAGTGACCATCAGGGGGCGCTAACACCACTGTACGACACATGACCACAGTGACCAGCAGGGGGCGCTAACACCACTGTACGACACATGACCACTGACCAGCAGGGGGCGCTAACACCACTGTACGACACATGACCACATACCAGCAGAGGGCGCAAACACCACTGTACGACACATGACCACTGACCAGCAGAGGGCTCAAACACCACTGTACGACACTTGACCACTGACCAGCAGAGGGCGCTGTCGCTGCCGCGTGTGTCGGGGAACATCAGTGAAAAAATGTGAGATTCAGAGATAATCATATTCAGAGTAATTTTCGATGATGATTATGATGATGATTTTTCTTTATTTAGTGCTTTTCCACCTCACAGTCGCTCAAAGTGCTTTACAATCCGTGAACTACAGTTGCGTCACGACATCACACACAGTTACACTTATAGACCATAAACAAACACACAGCTGTAGCTACAGTTGCGTCACAAACACACAGTAAACAGTACATCGCAGGTAGCTGTTCTGTTTTGGAGCGTCTTAAGCAGCTTCTTCTCCAAACAGGAAACCAAAGCAATCACGACTCGGTGGCTTTTGTGCGGACGTTTTTGGCAACATTAAATTCCACTTTTTTCCCAAAATGGTGTGATTTGACAAAATTTCAGTAGGTGTTGTGCTTAAAACACTGCTGTGGAGACGCGGGGCATTGATTCTTCAGCTTTTACTCGTCTGTGAAGAGGGTCTGGGGGTCCTCACCAAGAAAATCTGTATCCGTGATATTGGGCTTGTTTTAGTGTTAATTTTTGCTCCAGGCATTTTTCTGATAACACATACTTTTGTGATTTAGTTATTATAGTTATTATAATCCTAATCCTATTATAATCCTAATGACTGAAATTAATAAACTTTAATAAAATTGTTTTATAACTTGGGTCTTGTTCTGTTTATTACTTTAGTTCTTGTATTTATTTTTAAAGGTAATGGATTAATGACTAACATGACATCACCCAGTGGTTCTGAAAGTGGGGTCCTGCGCCCCCTGTTTTCTTCAGAGTCACTGCAGGGGCCTCTAATCACACAACAACAAGCATAAAATAAAATATAGTTTAACATCAACTTAATTTATTTGTTTAATTTACTTTAAATTTGTATAAAGCTAACAGTCATTATAATACGTTTGTTTTCACATAAATCTGAGAGAAAACAAAGTGACCTGACAGTTGTTTTGAGCCGAGGGTGGATTATTATTGGGGCCCAATCCATCTTCAAGAACCGCTCACATCAGAGAGAAAGAAATCCTACGGCTCCATCGTCTTAAAGAACCACATCTGCCTCAAAAAACTTTGGAATTTGTTGGTTTAATGCAGGCCTAAAACTGTGGCCCAGGGGCCAAATGTGGCCGTCAGCCTCCAGGTGAATCGGTCCAAGATCAGAAGCAGCAGAAGACCTTTTATGGTTTTTTATGCTGTTTAGCTCCTCAGCCTGAATGAAGCTCTGGCTGAGTCTAACCTCAGATAAATGCCGCTCGGCATTTCCTGCTGATGTTTAAAGTCTCTCCTGGTTTATTGTTTGAACGTCACGCACTCGGACACTCGTGTCACGTGATGGACGCTGGAGTCGTTTGCGCTGACTCCTGGAGGGGTGTGTTCTGAGTCCCGTCCACAGCGCGGCGCTCGCGCGGAAGCGGAGAATCGCAAGCGTGCAGTGTTTACTTTTGTTTTACGCCACTTCGTCCTGCTCTACGGCAGAGAGTCAAGCTTCACGAGCTGCGGACGCGTTTCCTCCAAACGGCACGAGCCGCCTCCGTCCGAGGGCCGCGCGCCTCTTTTACTGTGAAGCCCAGAGCAGGAAGCGCGTGCGCAGTGCGCCGTGTCCGGAGCTGCTCCGGAACAACGTCAGGCCGCCGCCGCTGCGCACGAACCCGCGGCCGAACACAGCGCAGGTCCCGCTCCACCGAAGCCCAATGGACCCGAACCGGATCGTGCAGGCGCTGAAGGGCACCATCGACCCGAACCTGCGCCTGGCGGCCGAGAATGAGCTCAACCAGGTGCGTACGGGCCCGGGACACGGAGCCGGAGAGCGCGGAGGCTCCGGCGGGGACACCGTGATCCAGGAGCGGGCCAGGCTGCGGGAGCGGGAGGTGCGGGGGGCCGTGGAAGTGTCCTGACCCGGGGAGAGGCGCGGGGGGCACCGGGAGCACCGGGAGAGCCGCGCGTAAAGAGGAACAAAAGAGCCGCGGTGCCGGGGTCCAAGTTCTGCCAAGAAGAGGTCCTGCAGCGCTGCTCTTCCCCGGTCCCTGGTCCGGCTCTGCCCCGGTTTTGACCCGGTTTAGTTCAGTCCTGTTTGGTGTTTATTTCTTTAGTTTCGGTTTGTAATTGGTGCCGCTGGAGGATGTGTTTTGTGATAATTTACTGTATGTTTTTGTGAACTTCCAAAACATCGGCTCAAACTGAAACGATTGTTGTTCATTGATGGAGTTTTGAAATCTTTGGAGTTTCTGAAGACGCTAAATGCAGCTGTCAAACTATTACTTCTTGAGATTTGGAAATCGAGGTTGAAATATGGGACTGAAGCTGAAGAGAGAGAATATTTATGAACAAAGCGCGCTATCAATAAAATCTGAACATCTTATTTGAATCATGCCACTGTCTTTGTTTTTAAAGTCTTTTCCTGTGAGTTTAGAGTCTGTTCAGTCCAGAGAGGATCAAAATACAACTGTGATCATTAGTGGTAGTCGGTTAATCGTTGAGTTCTGCATGTTGTCATTGTTTCCTTGAGCAAAACACTTCACTCGTGTCCTTTTCCTCTTTGCTCTTTTCATCTCACCGTGAAGGCCAGACTCGGCGCACGAGGAACAAATCTGAAACTCACTCTTGAACTTGAACTCTACATGAACATACACAAGTTATTTATTGTGTATGTTCATGTAGAAATAACGCTTTTTTGTGTAAAAATGTCACAGATTTGAAAAATGGACAGAACCAGGTGTACATTTCTTGGTTCATAAAAAATTCTTCTTGGTAATAAAACATGTCCAGAGGGGATTGGTGGTCAGTTTGGTGCAGGAGCTGCTTTAAGGCTCATCTTTATGTCTCTGGGACAAAAATACATTTGGAAAAAATGGCCTGTGGAGTTAGTCGCTTTTAGTCACGTTTTTGTTGCTTGTAGTAGCGTTTTTGTTAATTTTAGTCAGGGTTTTGTCACTTTTAGTCACGTTTTCGACGCTATTTGTCGCGTTTTATCGCTTTTAGTTGTGTTTTTGTTGCTTTTCTTGCATTTTTGTTGCTTGTAGTCGCATTTTTGTCACATAGTCATTTTTCATCATTTTTAGTCACGTTTTTGTTGCTTTTAGTCGAATCCTTTTTCCGTTGTGTCAGATTGTACAGTTTGGTGCAGGAGTTACTTCAAGGCTCATCTTTATGTCTCTGGGACAAAAATACATTTGGACAAAACATTTCCCCGAGAAATCTGAGGATGAAGTGGATTCAGGGGAAGAATAAAGATCGGACACGTTTGTTGTTGATGAAAAGTGTGTGTGAGAAGCTGGTGTTCTGCTGCAGCGTCTCGCCTTAAATCCTTTTCTTTCTGGTTTGTTTTCAGTCGTATAAAATCATCAACTTTGCTCCGACGCTGCTGCAGATCATCGTGTCGGAGCAGGTGGAGTTCCCCGTCCGTCAGGCCGGTCAGAACTGCTTTATTTATTCAGCACATTTTATGTTCCTCATTAAGTTGAACATGTTATTATTTATCTTTATTATTACCTGGTTTAGCCCTGGTTTAGCCCTGGTTCAGTCCTGGTTTAGTCCTGGTTTAGACCTGGTTTAGTCTTGGTTTAGTCCTGGTTTAGACCTGGTTTAGTCCTGGTTTAGTCCTGGTTTAGACCTGGTTTAGTCCTGGTTTAGCCCTGGTTTAGCCCTGGTTTAGCCCTGGTTTAGACCTGGTTTAGCCCTGGTTTAGCCCTGGTTTATGGATGTGAGTTTGGACTGCAGAGGAACTACATAGACCATGATGCTTTGCAGTTTTTTATTTAAATCCTTGTGAATACAACAGTCACAAAGCAGCACAGGCTCAGATCTGTGCAAAGTGTTGAATGAAAAAACCTTTACTCTCGGTTAAAAGAAATATATTCTGTGTTTAGTGTTTGTATAAACCCTTAAAGTGTGACATTTTGAAGTGTATTTGAGTTATTCTTAAATATTAAAACAGTTCAGTTCATTCAGTGCGGTTTGTGCTGAAGACGAGCCACAGGGAAGCTTCAGATTCATGATTCCACCTGATTATTTTCCCGGTTGGAGTCGGTCGTTGTTTAACCGTCGTGTTTTCCCTGAAGCGGCGATTTACCTGAAGAACATGGTGAGTCAGTACTGGCAGGACCGAGAGCCTGCCGCCGGAGAAGTGCTGTTCCCCTTCAACATCCACGAGAACGACCGGCAGCAGATCAGGGAGAACATCGTGGAGGGGATCATCCGCTGCCCCGAGTCCATCAGGTACGGCACCTGTCACTGCGCCTGTCCCTGCACCTGTCACCTGTCACTGCACCTGTCACCTGTCACTGCGCCTGTCACCTGTCACTGTACCTGTCACTGTGCCTGTCACTGCACCTGTCAGTGTCACTGCGCCTGTCACTGCTCCTGTCGCCTGTCACTGCTCCTGTCGCCTGTCACTGCTCCTGTCGCCTGTCACTGCTCCTGTCACCTGTCACTGCACCTGTCACTGTACCTGTCACTGCACCTGTCACTGCTCCTGTCACCTGTCATTGCACCTGTCACTGTACCTGTCTGTGCCCCTGTCACTGCTCCTGTCATTGTTCCTGTCACTGCACCTGTCTGCCCCTGTGACTCTCAAAGTTTCCCCCATTTTCTATTTGTGGAAAATATGTGCATGTTTTGAGAAAATGTGTAGACAATTAGTAAGTTACATGTTTTACATGTTTTCCACCAATTTCTCCTCCAGAAATATGTCTAATGTCTAATTTCTCTGCTCGTTTTGCTCTCTTCCACTATTTTCCCGCCATTTCCCCACAATTTCCCCACCATTTTCCACCAATATTTTACTAATATTTCACTAATATTCCACAAATTTTCTGCAAATCATCCACAATTTGTTTTCAGCAAATTTTACATGTTTCACATAAGCTTTCCTTCAGTTTTATAGCTATTTTTCCCTCCAATTTCTCTGCTCCTCTGGCTCTCATATTTCCCATAAAATTTCCTCCACTTTTTCACAAAATCTCCACTGATTTGTCCGCAAATTTTCGTCAAGAATTTCCAACAATTTTACCACAATTTTCTACCATTGTTAACCTTCCTCTTCTTCTTCATGGTTCTTTTCTGTCTCTTCTGTCTCCTTTGTCTCTTCCTCTGCTTGTTCTCCTGTCTCTTCTTCTGCTTCTCCTCTGTCTCTTCTTCACGATGCTTGTTCTCCTGTCTCTTCTTCTGCTTGTTCTCCTGTCTCCTCTTCATGATGCTTGCTCTCCTGTCTCCTCTTCACGATGCTTGCTCTCCTGTCTCTTCTTCACGATGCTTGTTCTCCTGTCTCTTCTTCATGATGCTTGCTCTCCTGTCTCCTCTTCTCGATGCTTCTTCTCCTGTCTCTTCTTCTGCTTCTTCTCCTGTCTCTTCTCCTCTGTCTCTTCTTCTTCACGATGCTTGCTCTCCCGTCTCCTCTTCTCGATGCTTCTTCTCCTGTCTCTTCTCCTCTGTCTCTTCTTCTTCACGATGCTTGCTCTCCTGTCTCCTCTTCTCAATGCTTCTTCTCCTGTCTCCTCTTCTCGATGCTTCCTCTCCTGTCTCCTCTTCATGATGCTTGCTCTCCTGTCTCCTCTTCACGATGCTTCTTCTCTGTCTCCTCTTCACGATGCTTCCTCTCCTGTCTCCTCTTCATGATGCTTGCTCTCCTGTCTCCTCTTCACGATGCTTGCTCTCCTGTCTCTTCTTCACGATGCTTGCTCTCCTGTCTCCTCTTCTCGATGCTTCTTCTCCTGTCTCTTCTTCTTCACGATGCTTGCTCTCCTGTCTCCTCTTCACGATGCTTCTTCTCCTGTCTCCTCTTCACGATGCTTGCTCTCCTGTCTCCTCTTCTCGATGCTTCTTCTCTGTCTCCTCTTCACGATGCTTGCTCTCCTGTCTCCTCTTCACGATGCTTGCTCTCCTGTCTCCTCTTCACGATGCTTGCTCTCCTGTCTCCTCTTCACGATGCTTGCTCTCCTGTCTCCTCTTCATGATGCTTGCTCTCCTGTCTCCTCTTCACGATGCTTGCTCTCCTGTCTCCTCTTCACGATGCTTGCTCTCCTGTCTCCTCTTCACGATGCTTCTTCTCCTGTCTCCTCTTCACGATGCTTGCTCTCCGGTCTCCTCTTCTCGATGCTTCTTCTCTGTCTCCTCTTCACGATGCTTGCTCTCCTGTCTCCTCTTCACGATGCTTGCTCTCCTGTCTCCTCTTCACGATGCTTGCTCTCCTGTCTCCTCTTCACGATGCTTGCTCTCCTGTCTCCTCTTCATGATGCTTGCTCTCCTGTCTCCTCTTCTCGATGCTTCTTCTCTGTCTCTTCTTCACGATGCTTGCTCTCCTGTCTCTTCTTCATGATGCTTGCTCTCCTGTCTCCTCTTCTCGATGCTTCTTCTCCTGTCTCCTCTTCACGATGCTTGCTCTCCGGTCTCCTCTTCTCGATGCTTCTTCTTTGTCTCCTCTTCACGATGCTTGCTCTCCTGTCTCCTCTTCATGATGCTTGTTCTCCCGTCTCCTCTTCATGATGCTTGCTCTCCTGTCTCCTCTTCTCGATGCTTCTTCTCTGTCTCTTCTTCATGATGCTTGTTCTCCTGTCTCTTCTTCATGATGCTTGCTCTCCTGTCTCCTCTTCTCGATGCTTCTTCTCCTGTCTCTTCTTCTGCTTCTTCTCCTGTCTCTTCTCCTCTGTCTCTTCTTCTTCACGATGCTTGCTCTCCTGTCTCCTCTTCTCGATGCTTCTTCTCCTGTCTCTTCTCCTCTGTCTCTTCTTCTTCACGATGCTTGCTCTCTTGTCTCCTCTTCACGATGCTTGCTCTCCTGTCTCCTCTTCTCGATGCTTCTTCTCCTGTCTCCTCTTCATGATGCTTGCTCTCCTGTCTCCTCTTCATGATGCTTCTTCTCCTGTCTCCTCTTCACGATGCTTGCTCTCCTGTCTCCTCTTCACGATGCTTGCTCTCCTGTCTCCTCTTCACGATGCTTGCTCTCCTGTCTCCTCTTCATGATGCTTGCTCTCCTGTCTCCTCTTCTCGATGCTTCTTCTCTGTCTCTTCTTCACGATGCTTGCTCTCCTGTCTCTTCTTCATGATGCTTGCTCTCCTGTCTCCTCTTCTCGATGCTTGCTCTCCTGTCTCCTCTTCTCGATGCTTCTTCTCCTGTCTCCTCTTCACGATGCTTGCTCTCCGGTCTCCTCTTCTCGATGCTTCTTCTTTGTCTCCTCTTCACGATGCTTGCTCTCCTGTCTCCTCTTCATGATGCTTGCTCTCCTGTCTCCTCTTCATGATGCTTGCTCTCCTGTCTCCTCTTCTCGATGCTTCTTCTCTGTCTCTTCTTCATGATGCTTGTTCTCCTGTCTCTTCTTCATGATGCTTGCTCTCCTGTCTCCTCTTCTCGATGCTTCTTCTCCTGTCTCTTCTTCTGCTTCTTCTCCTGTCTCTTCTCCTCTGTCTCTTCTTCTTCACGATGCTTGCTCTCCTGTCTCCTCTTCTCGATGCTTCTTCTCCTGTCTCTTCTCCTCTGTCTCTTCTTCTTCACGATGCTTGCTCTCCTGTCTCCTCTTCACGATGCTTGCTCTCCTGTCTCCTCTTCTCGATGCTTCTTCTCCTGTCTCCTCTTCATGATGCTTGCTCTCCTGTCTCCTCTTCATGATGCTTGCTCTCCTGTCTCCTCTTCACGATGCTTGCTCTCCTGTCTCCTCTTCATGATGCTTGCTCTCCTGTCTCCTCTTCACGATGCTTGTTCTCCCGTCTCCTCTTCATGATGCTTGCTCTCCTGTCTCCTCTTCTCGATGCTTCTTCTCTGTCTCTTCTTCACGATGCTTGCTCTCCTGTCTCTTCTTCATGATGCTTGCTCTCCTGTCTCCTCTTCTCGATGCTTCTTCTCCTGTCTCCTCTTCACGATGCTTGCTCTCCGGTCTCCTCTTCTCGATGCTTCTTCTTTGTCTCCTCTTCACGATGCTTGCTCTCCTGTCTCCTCTTCACGATGCTTGCTCTCCTGTCTCCTCTTCACGATGCTTGTTCTCCCGTCTCCTCTTCATGATGCTTGCTCTCCTGTCTCCTCTTCTCGATGCTTCTTCTCCTGTCTCTTCTCCTCTGTCTCTTCTTCTTCACGATGCTTGCTCTCCTGTCTCCTCTTCTCGATGCTTCTTCTCTGTCTCCTCTTCACGATGCTTGCTCTCCTGTCTCCTCTTCTCGATGCTTCTTCTCCTGTCTCCTCTTCATGATGCTTGCTCTCCTGTCTCCTCTTCATGATGCTTGCTCTCCTGTCTCCTCTTCACGATGCTTGCTCTCCTGTCTCCTCTTCATGATGCTTGCTCTCCTGTCTCCTCTTCACGATGCTTGCTCTCCTGTCTCCTCTTCACGATGCTTGTTCTCCCGTCTCCTCTTCACGATGCTTGCTCTCCTGTCTCCTCTTCTCGATGCTTCTTCTCTGTCTCTTCTTCACGATGCTTGCTCTCCTGTCTCTTCTTCATGATGCTTGCTCTCCTGTCTCCTCTTCTCGATGCTTCTTCTCCTGTCTCCTCTTCACGATGCTTGCTCTCCGGTCTCCTCTTCTCGATGCTTCTTCTCTGTCTCCTCTTCACGATGCTTGCTCTCCTGTCTCCTCTTCATGATGCTTGTTCTCCCGTCTCCTCTTCATGATGCTTGCTCTCCTGTCTCCTCTTCTCGATGCTTCTTCTCTGTCTCTTCTTCATGATGCTTGTTCTCCTGTCTCTTCTTCTGCTTCTTCTCCTGTCTCTTCTCCGCTGTCTCTTCTTCTTCACGATGCTTGCTCTCCTGTCTCCTCTTCTCGATGCTTCTTCTCCTGTCTCTTCTCCTCTGTCTCTTCTTCTTCACGATGCTTGCTCTCCTGTCTCCTCTTCTCGATGCTTCTTCTCCTGTCTCCTCTTCACGATGCTTGCTCTCCTGTCTCCTCTTCACGATGCTTGCTCTCCTGTCTCCTCTTCTCGATGCTTCTTCTCTGTCTCCTCTTCACGATGCTTGCTCTCCTGTCTCCTCTTCATGATGCTTGCTCTCCTGTCTCCTCTTCATGATGCTTGCTCTCCTGTCCCCTCTTCACGATGCTTGCTCTCCTGTCTCCTCTTCATGATGCTTGCTCTCCTGTCTCCTCTTCACGATGCTTGCTCTCCTGTCTCCTCTTCACGATGCTTGCTCTCCTGTCTCCTCTTCTCGATGCTTCTTCTCTGTCTCCTCTTCACGATGCTTCTTCTCCTCTGGTTCTTCTCCTCTGTCTCTTCTTCTTCACGATGCTTCTTCTCCTGTCCCCTCTTCTCGATGCTTCTTCTCTGTCTCTTCTTCACGATGCTTGTTCTCCTCCCCCAGGGCTCAGCTGACAATGTGCCTCAGAGCCATCATCCGTCACGACTTCCCGGGGCGATGGCCGGGCGTCGTGGACAAACTGCAGGTGTATCTTCGCGCCCAGAACAGCAGCGGCTGGTACGGCGCGCTGCTCGCTCTGTACCAGCTCGTCAAGACCTACGAGTGAGTGTTCTCCTCCTGTCGCCCCGAAAAGACACCGCCGTCAAAAAATAATAACGATACGGCAAAAAATGATCATCACGATTTTCTTGAAGCCAGATCATGATTACGATTTTATCAAGAGTCGTCTTCACTTTGGATTTTTCTATTGTCTTTAACAGAGCTGCACGATTTAGGAAAAACATCGAATTGTGATTTTTCTGACCAGAGCGACTGAGATTAGATTTGCGATTTGTTTTAATAATAGAATTCTGCTCAAAATCACATTTTAAACACAATTTTGTCGTGTTTTTATTTGCGTTTTTGTCACGTTGAGTTGCGTTTGTCATATTTTAAACCTGCGTTTGTCATATTTAAACCTGTCTTTGTCACTTTAAGTCGCGTTTTTGTTGCGTTTTGGTGCATCGTGTCATGTTTATGGCGCTTTTGAACGTATCTTTGTCGCTTTTTGGCGCGTTTTGATGCATCGAGTGTCGATTTTTTAAGGCATTTTTATCACTTTTGGTTACATTTTTGTCAATTCAGAATATGTTTGTCCAAATCCAAACTGCAGTATTATCAGTTTTTATTAAAATCAAAGCAAGGCATTTTGTTGTTTGTGGAAGGCTAAACAACAGGAGAAAAAGTGCGTTTGAACAGACAGCTTCATTAAAGAGCCAAAATCATGATACAACGGTCTCACAAAAACAGCAGATTGTCCCAGGCACGAGCTCGCGGGTCGATTTTTATCACCGTGTCGCCCAGACCTAGTATTTTGTTGAACCGCCTTTAGCTCTGATCAGACTCACTCACCGTTGTTCACTTCTGCAAAGTCACAAGATTTATTTCCATCCAGTGTTGCATCATTTTTCACCCCCTGTCCTTGATCCTCCTCCTTGTGGGGAAAAAGTGAGTTCCTCCTGGAAAATGGGAACATCCAGGTCAGGGTTGTGGGATGGAAGAAAAAACATGTGAACAGCACTGAACGGACCACAGTTGATCTAAAACTGTAGACACCACAGCGGCTGCTCCAGTGATGAATCCCTTGTGTGTGTGTGTGGGCTTTAAACCACGTGGGGGCCACCGCAGGACATTTGGTGTTGTATATTTGTCCCAACAGTTTCAAGTTCCTACGCTTTATTATAGGCCTGATCTAGTGACGCAAATGAGGCGTATTAAAGATAAAGGCCGTCTCTGACTAAAACTGTGTGTGTGTGTGTGTGTGTGTGTGTGTGTGTGTGTGTGTGTGCCTCATATGTGTGTGTTTTATATATGTACATATGTGTTGTGTGTGTTTCATGTGTGTACATGTGTTGTTTTTGTGCAGATACAGAAAAGCGGAGGAGCGAGAGCCTCTTTTAGCTGCCATGACGCTGTTTCTGCCTCGAGTTCAACAACTTCTGCTTCAACTTCTGTCAGACGGAACCATCTTCTCCGTCCTGATCCAGAAGCAGGTGCTCAAGATCTTCTACTCACTCGTACAGGTACTTCTACTGCAAATACTACGACTACTCACTTGTACAGGTACTTTTCCTCCTCGTTGTCTTCCTAACCCTGTACTCTGTGTATCGGCAGTACTCGGATAAATAATATTTATGTACTTGCAGTACTCTGTAGTACTCTCTCTGTGCAGTACTCTGTAGTCCTCTCTCTGTGCAGTACTCTGTAGTCCTCTCTCTGTGCAGTACTCTGTAGTACTCTCTCTGTGCAGTACTCTGTAGTACTCTCTCTGTGTACTTGCAGTACTCTGTAATACTCTCTCTGTGTACTTGCAGTACTCGCTCCCTCTCAGACTCATCGATAACCCGGTGATGACGCAGTGGATGGAGGTTCTACGACAGATCATGGACCGAGACGTGCCTGCGGTACTGACCCTGTCCTGTTTTAGTCCCTGGTTTAGTCCTGGTTTAGACCTGGTTTAGTCCTGGTTTAGTCCTGTTTTAGTCCCTGGTTTAGTCCCTGGTTTAGTCCTGGTTTAGTCCTGGTTTAGTCCTGGTTTAGTCCTGCTTTTCCTCTGTATTTAACCCGGACTCTCGTGGACAGGAGACCCTGGAGGTGGACGAAGACGACCGGCCAGAGCTCGCTTGGTGGAAATGCAAGAAATGGGCCATGAGGATCATAACCAGACTCTTCGAACGGTACGGGACCTTCACTGAGACTGGTTTAGTTCTGGCTTAGTCCTTTACAGCACATATTCACCTTATTCTGCCCCGCCCATTTTAGCTTCTTTTTGCCACAGATACATTTCTGTTATAAACGCACTTCTGTTTGACGAGAACTCCGTTAAAGCAAATGACGAAGGAAAAATCTCCCCGCTAAAACGTTACATAAAGTCGATTGATTTGTATAAAATGTTTAATAAACACGAGCAACAACACGTCACATGCACCGACTCCTGAAAACGTCTTTTTAGTTGAGTAGAAAATCTTTTCTGTTGAGCTCTGCCCCGTGTGAACTACAACGAAACAAGATGGCGGCGCCCACGACAACTTCAGGAATAAGGAGAATAGTACAGTTATTTTGAGGGTAAAAAAATGGGGAAACGACGCCATCTAGTGAAATGAACAAGCAACTGCAGTCTCAGGCTGTGTCCGAATGTCCCACTCACTCTTTACCCCTCGTTCACTCACAGTCCTGCCCTGTTCAGTGACTTAACACTCCCTCAATCACGTCCGGGAGAAAAAAAGTTGGCAAAACTATGGATCAAATCCGTCTGACACGTATTTATGGACTAATAATCATCTTACAACTTTTATCAACTATGGATCGCACGTTAAACATCAAACAGACCGGATTATTCAACTTTTTGCCAGAGATTTGCGTTGACCTCTAGTGACCATCGCTGGACACTACTTTTAAAGGTGCACTATTTCAGTGCACTAGTTTTTCACCTGCTAGACATTTGGACAGCACTAAAAATGGCGTTACCCCTGTACAGCGCCCTCTACAGAGGACAGTGTGGACATTCGGACACAGCCTCAGACGAGTACAAAATGACAAATACGTCGTACGTAACTCATAAAAACAATGATTGAATGCTTTGCGGGCCGGATCAAAATGCCCAAAGGGCCGCACGTGTCCCCCGGGCCTCGGTTTGCCCCTCTGCTCTGACCGGGTCACACCGGAGCACAGAGAACCTAAAAACACAAGCTAAAAACCCCGACTTTGTTGTGTTTTTACGGCAGATACGGGAGTCCAGGGAACGTCACCAAAGAGTACGCCGAGTTCGCCGACTTCTTCCTGAAAACGTACGCTGTGGGTCTGCAGCAGGTAAAGCCCGCCCCCGCCCGAAGTCTGATCCTGTGCCACGGAGCAAGGCACACAGCACTGAAAGCAGAATTTCCCTAAAAATCCTGACTGCGATTCTGTTTTGAACGTCGGGAGTTTAAATGATGGCTCTGTTTCAGACGCTGTTGAAGGTGGTGGATCAGTATCGACAGAAACAGTACGTGACGCCTCGAGTTCTGCAGCAGTGTCTCCTTTACCTGAGCCAAGGCCTGTCGCACTCACTGACCTGGAAGCACCTCAAGCCTCATGTGCAGGTAAAAACACATCTGTGCGGGCAAAAACACACATGTATGGGTAAAAACACACCTGTATGGGTTAAAACATACATAAAAACACACATGTACGGGTAAAAACACACGTAAAAACACACATGTACAAGTTTCAAATTAATTTGAAATAAAATTCAAATGTGCTGCATGAATGTTTAAATATTGTTGTCTTGATGTTTCAGATCCTGAACCAGGAGGTGATCTTTCCTCTGATGTGCTACAAAGACGAGGACGAGAAACTGTGGCAGGAGGATCCTTACGAGTATATACGCATGAAGTTCAGTGAGTACTACTACTACTACGAGTATATACACATGAAGTTCAGTGAGTACTACTACTACTACGAGTATATACGCATGAAGTGTCAGTGAGTACTACTACTACTATGAGTATATACGCATGAAGTTCAGTGAGTACTACTACTACTACGAGTATATACGCATGAAGTTCAGTGAGTACTACTACGACTACGAGTATATACGCATGAAGTTCAGTGAGTACCACTCCTTCCTCTTTACTTCTCTCTTCTTACTTTCTTGTGTATTTTCTTCTATTCTTTCAGACTTGTACGATGATCACGCTCTGCCGGCCACAGCTGCTCAAGGCCTGCTGTGTAAAGCTGCTCGCAAACGCAAAGAGGTGACGCCACGATTCTACAGGTTCCATCCATTCAGTTCAGGGCAACAAGTAGAAAAGCAGGTTAAATAAACAATGTTCAAAAGAAATGAACCCAATGTCCCAGAACAGGGACAGGGGGCTGTCCTGGACCTCCTTCTCTCAACGAAAAACTACAAAAAACCCTGTGGGAAAAAGTCCTGGAGGAGAACCACATGAAGGATAGATCCTACTCCAATGGACAATCAGGACCACCAGGAGGAAGGTGGATCATCTAGTGTAGAGAGAGTTCCTCCAGGCAGATGAGGAACAGTTCATCCAGTGTAGAGAGAGTTTCTCCAGGCAGATGAGGAACATCCAGGTCACAGGTCAGGGTCGTGAGATGGGGGGTCATCACTGGAGCAGTCGCTGCAGTGTCTCCAATCCCAGAGGGAAGTGAAAGAGAAAAAACATGTGAACAGCAATGAACAGACTACAGTTTAACTAAAATCTTAAATCTAAGCTATTTCAAAAGGACCGTTTTGAGCCTGGTCCTAAATGTAGAGACTGTGTCGACCTCTTTAACATCAGCTGGTTCCATCACAGCTGAATCACTAAACCCTTTCCAGTCCAGGGGTCTCATTTACAAAACTTAACGTGGACTAAACACAAACTCCCAAACACGCCCTCCAACACGCTCATGTCACGTCTTTCTGAGCTTTTATTGTTCTTTCTCGTGTCTGAAAGCTCCAATGC
The DNA here is from genome assembly GCA_019453435.1 of Rhinogobius similis. Classification (NCBI taxonomy): domain Eukaryota; kingdom Metazoa; phylum Chordata; class Actinopteri; order Gobiiformes; family Gobiidae; genus Rhinogobius; species Rhinogobius similis. Next base: position 4,231,551 of record CM033619.1, on the reverse strand, counting down.
ACAAAGTTCAGAGTTTTTGGACAGAACCGCTCATTTCCTCGTCAAGTTGTCTTTTGATTGATCACAAACTTGGAACGTGGAAAGTCACCCACGCAACATTTTTGTACGTACACAATCTTTATAAATAAGACCCCAGAGCAGCAAACTGTAGAATCATCTGCAGACAAAATAAAATTAAGACCATCAAACCTTAATGAATATAATTTATATACAACAGAAATAATGTAGGGCCCAAAACAGAACCCTGTGGAACCCCACAATAAACTCCACAAACAAAACTCAACAACACAAGAACTGATAAACATAAACTGAAAATGTGTTTTTTTGTGTCAGGTTCTTCCTCAGATGATGGAGTTCTGCCATCAGATGCTCATGGACCCCTCTGCTGACCCCCGCAGGAAGGACGGAGCACTGCACTGTGTGGGCGCATTGGCTGAGCTCCTCCTCAAGGTACAGTGCCCCCTGTGACTGGGACCCCACACTGCAGCGCCTCCTGTGACCCAGACTCCCCTGTGACTGGGACCCCACACTGCAGCGCCCCCTGTGACTGGGACCCCACACTGCAGCGCCCCCTGTGACTGGGACCCCACACTGCAGTGACCCCTGTGACTCAGACCCCACACTGCAGCGCCCCCTGTGACCCAGACCCCACACTGCAGTGCCCCCTGTGACCCAGACCCCACAGTGCAGCGCCCCCTGTGACCCAGACCCCACACTGCAGTGACCCCTGTGACTCAGACCCCACACTGCAGCGCCCCCTGTGACCCAGACCCCACACTGCAGTGCCCCCTGTGACCCAGACCCCACACTGCAGCGCCTCCTGTTACCCAGACCCCCCTGTGACTGGGACCCCACACTGCAGCGCCCCCTGTGACTGGGACCCCACACTGCAGCGCCCCCTGTGACTGGGACCCCACACTGCAGCGCCCCCTGTGACTGGGACCCCACACTGCAGCGCTCCCTGTGACCCAGCCCCCACACTACAGCGCTCCCTGTGACCCAGACCCCTCACTGCAGCGCCCTCTGTGACCCAGACCCCACACTGCAGCACCCCCTGTGACCCAAACCCCTCACTGCAGCGCCCCCTGTGACAGGGACCCCTCACTGCAGCGCCCTCTGTGACAGGGACCCCACACTGCAGCACCCCCTGTGGTCATCATCAGAGCAAAGCCTGGTGTGAGACTTAACCCTTTCCACTCTTCTCTCTGACAGAAGCGGGCGTACAGGGAGCAGATGGAGATGATGTTACAGAACTACGTGTTTCCGCTGCTGAACTCTCCTCTGGGATACCTGCGCGCACGAGTGAGTGATTACACGCCATAGAAGAAGAAAAGGGCGTTGGATTGTTTTTGGCTCAGCGCTGCATCAGGCTAATGTACAAATGTTGTTCCTTTAACTTCTTCATCTCTGGCCCAGAACCTCAGTGTTAGCTTAGTATTAGCTCAGTGTTAGCTCAGTGATAGCTCATTGTTTGCTCAGTGCTAGCTCAGTGTTAGCTCAGTGCTAGCTCAGTGCAACCTCAGTGTTAGCTCAATGCTAGCTCAGTGTTAGCTCAGTGTTAGCTCAGTGTTAGCTCAGTGTTAGCTCAGTGTTTGCTCAGTGCTAGCTCAGTGTTTGCTCAGTGCTAGCTCAGTGTTTGCTCAGTGCTAGCTCAGTGTTAGCTCAGTGCTAGCTCAGTGCAACCTCAGTGTTAGCTCAATGATAGCTCAGTGTTAGCTCAGTGTTAGCGCCAGTACTTCCTGTCTAATTCTATCTATTCACCTTATTCCGGAAGTTGCTGTACGCGCCGCCGTCTTGTTTCGTTCTAGTTCACACGGAGCAGACGAGCTCAACAGAAAATAAGTTCTACTCGACTAAAAAAAGACGTTTTCAGACCTCAGCAAATCGGTGCGTTGTTGACTTGTTGTTGCTCGTGTTCATTAAACATTTTACACAAATCATTCTACTTTATGTAACATTTTAGCGGCAAGACTTTTCCCTCGTTCGTCATTAGCTTTAACGGAGTTCTCGTCAAATGGTGCATTTACAACAAAAGTGCGTATCTGTGGCAAAAAACGGCAAAAGTGGGCTGGGCAGAATGAGGTGAAATGGGTTTTGTTTGTTTTTCAGTCGTGCTAGTGTATGTTTCAGTCGTGTGTATATGTTTCAGTCGTGCTGGTGTATGTTTTAGTCTTGTATATATATGTTTCAGTCCTTTCAGTGTATGTTTCAGTCGTTTCGGTGTGTGTTTCAGTCATGTTTCAGTCCTTTCAGTGTGTGTTTCAGTCGTTTCGGTGTGTTTGTATTTCATTGTCTCGTTCTGACTGTTTTTCGTCCGTTTGTCAGTTTGTTTCAGTCATGTTTCAGTCCTTTCGGTGTGTGTTTCAGTCGCGCTAGTGTATGTTTCAGTCGTGTGTATATGTTTCAGTCGTGTTTGTGTGTGTTTCAGTTGTGTTTCAGTCCTTTCAGTGTGTGTTTCATGTTTCAGTCGTTTCTGTGTGTGTTTCAGTCGTGTTTCAGTCCTGTATTTTATCTATAATGTGTCTCAGCATTTTTCTCAGTATTTCCCTGTAATATTCTCAGTATGTTACCGTGTGTTTTCCGTTAATCTTTCCGTTTCCCTATAGATATGTATATTTCCCTGTACATTTCTCTTGTCTCTTTCTTCTTCTGTTTGTGTTTCATTGTCTCGTTCTGACTGTTTTCCGTCCGTTTGTCTCGTTCTGACTGTTTTCCGTCCGTTTGTGTTTTATTTTCTCGTTCTGACTGTTTTTCGTCTGTTTGTCTCGTTCTGACTGTTTTTTGTCCGTTTGTATTTCATTGTCTCGTTCGGACTGTTTTTCATCCGTTTGTCTCGTTCTGTTTTTTGTCCGTTTGTATTTCATTGTCTCGTTCGGACTGTTTTTCGTCCGTTTGTCTCGTTCTGACTGTTTTTCGTCAGTTTGTTTCAGTCATGTTTCAGTCGTTTCAGTGTGTGTTTCAGTCGTGCTAGTGTATGTTTCAGTCGTGTGTATATATTTCAGTCGTGTTGGTGTGTGTTTCAGTCCTTTCAGTGTGTGTTTCAGTCATATTTCAGTTGTGTTTCAGTCCTTACGGTGTGTGTTTCAATCGTGTTTCCGTCGTTTCGGTGTGTGTTTCAGTCGTGTTTCAGTCCTTCCGGTGTGTGTTTCAGTCGTGTTTCAGTTGTGTTTCAGTCGTTTCGGTGTGTGTTTCAGTCGGGTTTCAGTCGTGTTGGTGTATGTTTCAGTCGTGCTGGTGTATGTTTCAGTCGTTTTGGGGTGTGTTTCAGTCGTGTTTCTGTCTCGTGTGTGTTTCAGTCGTGTTTCAGTTGTGTTTCAGTCCTTTCGGTGTGTTTTTCAGTTGTGCTAGTGTATGTTTCAATCGTGTGTATATGTTTCAGTCGTGTTGGTGTGTGTTTCAGTCATATTTCTGTCTCGTGTGTGTTTCAGTCGTGTTTCTGTCTCGTGTGTGTTTCAGTCGTGTTTCAGTTGTTTCGGTGTGTGTTTCAGTCGTGCTTCTGTCTCGTGTGTGTTTCAGTCGTGTTTCTGTGTCGTGTGTGTGTTTCAGTCGTGCTGGGTGTGTGTTTCAGTCCTTTCGTTGTGTGTTTCAGTCGTGTTTCTGTCTCGTGTGTGTTTCAGTTGTGTTTCAGTTGTGTTTCAGTTGTTTCAGTCGTGCTTCTGTCTTGTGTGTGTTTCAGTCGTGTTTCTGTCGAGTGTGTGTGTTTCAGTCGTGCTGGGTGTGTGTTTCAGTCCTTTCGTTGTGTGTTTCAGTCGTGCTGGGTGCTCCACTGCTTCAGCCCGCTGCGCTTCCACGACGAGCAGGTTCTTCGCAGCGCGGTGGAGCTAGTGAAGCAGGACCTGGTGGAGGACAAGGAAATGCCGGTGAAGGTGGAGGCGGCCATCGCGCTACAGACGCTCGTGTCCAATCAGCAGCAAGGTCAGGCCCACAGGACCGCCCCCTGTGTTTCATGGATTCTCTCTGTGGTTTTACTGCTATATTTTCTACCTTATTCTATGCATTTATCTGTAATATATATTGTATGTCATTTCGAATTTAAAATTTTCAGTTATTTTATTGTAATATAATTTTTTTCTATATTTAATGTGTTTTTCATGTGTGTGTTTGTTTTTTTGGTAATTTTTTATATATTACTTTAATTTTTGTGCATGTACTTTTTTTTTTTTTTTTTTATACATTCTGTGTTTTTTTTGTAGTATTTTCTATATTTTTTTTGGTTAATTTATTCCAGTATTATTTCAAACAATTTCAGATTTTTTTCCCCAAAAAATATTTTTCTTGCAATATTTTCTGTGCTTTTCTGGAAAATTATTTTTCTATACAATTGTCAGTATTTTTTGCATTCATAAAATCCAGTTTTTCTCTGTGTAATGTTGTGTAATATTTCACCCGTAATAATTGTCAGTATTTTTGTTAAAATTCAGTATTATTTTAGTAATTTCAGAATTCCTTTCATGTGTATTCTTTCCGTAATATTTTCAGTATTTTTCACAAAATTTTCTGTATTTTATCTATAATGTGTCTCAGCATTTTTCTCAGTATTTCCCTGTAATATTGTCAGTATGTTCCTGTGTGTTTTCCGTTAATCTTTCGGTTTCCCTATAGATATGTATATTTCCCTGTACATTTCTCTTGTCTCTTTCTTCGTCTGTTTGTGTTTCATTGTATCGTTCTGACTGTTTTCCGTCCGTTTGTCTCGTTCTGACTGTTTTCCGTCCGTTTGTCTCATTTTGACTGTTTTTCGTCCGTTTGTCTCGTTCTGACTGTTTTTTGTCCGTTTGTATTTCATTGTCTCGTTCTGACTGTTTTTCGTCCGTTTGTCTCATTCTGACTGTTTTTTGTCCGTTTGTATTTCATTGTCTCGTTCTGACTGTTTTTCGTCCATTTGTCTCGTTCTGTTTTTCATCCGTTTGTCTCGTTCTGACTGTTTTTCGTACGTTTGTCTGGTTCTGACTGTTTTCCGTCCGTTTGTCTCGTTCTGACTGTTTTCCGTCCGTTTGTCTCGTTCTGACTGTTTTCCGTCCGTTTGTCTCGTTCTGACTGTTTTCCGTCCGTTTGTCTTGTTCTGACTGTTTTTCGTCCTTTTGTGTTTCATTGTCTCGTTCTGTTTTTCGTCCGTTTGTCTCGTTCTGACTGTTTTTCGTCCGTTTGTGTTTTATTTTTTCGTTCTTACTGTTTTCCGTCCGTTTGTCTCGTTCTGACTGTTTTTCGTCCGTTTTTTTCGTTCTGACTGTTTTTCGTCCGTTTGTCTCGTTCTGACAGTTTTTCGTCCGTTTGTCTCGTTCTGACTGTTTTTCGTCCGTTTGTCTCGTTCTGACTGTTTTTCGTCCGTTTGTCTTGTTCTTACTGTTTTTCGTCCGTTTGTCTCGTTCTGACTGTTTTTCGTCCGTTTGTGTTTCATTGTCTCGTTCTGACTGTTTTCCGTCCGTTTGTCTCGTTCTGACTGTTTTCCATCCGTTTGTCTCGTTCTGACTGTTTTTCGTCTGTTTTTCTCATTCTGACTGTTTTTCGTCCGTTTGTCTCGTTCTGACTGTTTTTCGTCCGTTTGTGTTTTATTTTCTCGTTCTGACTGTTTTTCGTCTGTTTGTCTCGTTCTGACTGTTTTTTGTCCGTTTGTATTTCATTGTCTCGTTTGGACTGTTTTTAGTCCGTTTGTCTTGTTCTTACTTATTTTCGTCAGTTTGTCTTGTTCTGACTGTTTTTCGTCCGTTTGTGTTTCATTGTCTCGTTCTGACTGTTTTTCGTCCGTATGTCTCGTTCGGACTGTTTTTCGTCCGTTTGTCTCGTTCTGACTGTGTTTCATTCGTTTCTCTCGTTCTGACTGTTTTTCGTCCGTTTCTCTCGTTCTGACTGTTTTTCGTCCGTTCGTTTCAGCTAAAGTGCACATCCGTCCGTTCATTCGGCCCGTGATGCAGGAGCTGCTTCACGTCGTCAGAGAAACGGAGAACGACGATTTGACCAACGTCATCCAGAAACTCATCTGTGAATACAACCAGGAAGTGGCCGCCATCGCCGTGGAGATGACACGCAACCTGGTACTAACGCTAATGCTAATGCTATTAATGCTAATGCTAATGCTGCCACTGCTAACACATTCAAAAACAACACAGAACATGCAGTGTAGGTAAAATCCTCCAGTTCAGGTCCCGACCAAGATCTGGTCCTGGTCCTGGTCCTGCTCCTGACAGGTTTAACCCAGAAACACTGAAGGTTGGGTCAAATGCAGAGGATACATTTCCGTACGGGGACTATAAAGAGCACTCATTGTTCACACTTGTCCTGGAAAACAATAACAAAACTGCACTGAACAAAAAATTCAAGCCAACACTTGTTTTTGCTTCATTTTTCATGAACTGAACCCAAAGATATGGAACTATCTATCTCTAACTTTTTCTGAGTAATTAATATCGATAATCCCTCCCACCTCACAGGCAAATCAAGATGCTGATTAGACAGCATGATTACACAGAGGTGCCTTAGACTGGCCACGATAAAAGGACTCTGAAGCGTTCAGTGTTCTTCTTTGGGGTCTGAGTGCTGGCCGGTGTTGTCCGCTTCAGGAGGCGTGTCCAGATCCTTCACTGTGGACTCTGCGTTCTCTGGAGCTGATGGCTGTGGAAGAACAGCTCAACATAGACATGTGACCCACTGACCATGTGACCCACTGACCATGTGACCCACTGACCATGTGACACGCTGACCATATGGCCCACTGACCATGTGACCCACCCAGATCCAGCAACTTCAGCGGCCATGTTGGTCACACCAGACCCTGCCTGGTTTATGACCCTTGACCCGCAACAGAGCAACACTGAACATTTCAGTCCAGCTGTTGTTGTGATTTTAGGCGTTACAAAAATAAACTGAATTGAATTTGATTGAATATTATTGTGGTCAGTCAAAGACACATCTGTGCAATATTCATGCTGTCTAATCAGCATCTTGATATGCCCTGTGAGGTGGGCCTCTACATTAACCCGACTAAAGTCTTTAAAGACTAGTCCTTTCATGTTTCATGTGTTCTGTGGTGTCTCCAGGCTGAGATCTTCACTCGAGTTCTTCAGAGCGACGAGTACGAGGAGAGCGAGGACAAGACGGTGATGGCTCTGGGTTTGCTCAGCACCATGGACACAATCCTGACTGTCATGGAGGACCACGCCGAGGTAACGCCCCCTGACGGTCACACGTGAAAGATAAGACACAACTGTGACAGGGACACGCCCAAAGAGCAGAAACATTCAAGGACACACCTTATGTAACGTTTGTCTTGTCCTTTTTACAAGCTCTTTACCTTTTCTCTCATGTTCTACTGGAAGCATACATTACTTCATGTCTGTGAGGTGTTCCCAGGATTTGTGCTAGCGCCGCATCTACTGGCAGCAGGTGGAATTACCATGGGGAAATAAACCAAAGCTAGCTTTCCCCAGCAAGCTAATGTAATGTAGAAATGCTCAGTCTGTGATGATTTATGGACTTAGAACAGCACTGACCTCCAGATCTACCATTTGACAAGTGAAAGTGTAAAGCAAGTCTATTTGTGAGGCTCAGAGCAGGAGCAGAGAAGAGGAGCTCGTAAACAGGATTAATGAAACGAAGATAAATACTACGACGGCGTATTAGAGCCACTTGGTGAAAGAAAAAAAAAGAAGATAATTTTCAAATTTAAACATGCAAACATCTGCCAGAGAAAGATGCAAATTTGCGACTTTTTAAACATACAAATTATTTGCTAGGAAAAAAAAGTTTTTTTTAGCTAATTTGCATGTTGGTACTTTTGCGTGTTTTTTCTGTCAGATTTGCGTGTTTAAACTTGAAAATTAGCTTTTCTTTTTTTTCTTTCATCAAGTGGCCCTAATAGGCCTTCGTAAAATACAACAGCAGCTGTGTTTTTGTTGAAGGAATCATGTCATAACAAAGTTAAAGAGGGAAAAGTACGTTTTGCAGAATATTTCTGTCCCGTTCAGCCTGGTTTGACGCTGACGGTGCCGTCTGTGTCGCTCAGATCACGCAGCAGCTGGAGGCCATCTGTCTGCAGGTGATCGGGCTGGTCCTGCAGAAGCCCGTCATGGGGATGGCAGGTGAGTCCCTGTACATCGTGCACTTATGTAACGATCATGTCCTGCTCGTGTGTGTCCTGGACCGCTCTGTTATCAGACTGTGACTCCACATGTACCGATCATACATAATGCAGCAGTATTCATGTGTGTTATAATTATGTTATTGCAACAACTGCTGAAACATAAATGTCACTTTTACACTTTTCAAGTATCAGTTGGTGAAGAAAAGTGTAAAAATCAGTGTAAAATGATGAATTAGAGCAGAGTTCTAAAACGTATTGATGATGTCACATTGTGAGGCTCAGAATTCACCCAAATGTTTGACACAATCTACAACAAACACATTTTTCACTTTAAACATTAATTCAACAAAATAAAGAGGTTTTCATACATTTTTATTTGTCAATATCAACACGTCCCTAGTCAACAAAATTTCCTTGTGTCGTGATTTACAATCAGGAAGAATAATAAGTATAATAGTTACAAACAAAAAAAAAAGATTTAGCTGGGATAACATTTGTAACATTTTTAGTGTGTTATTAGTGTGTTACTAATGTGTTTAGTGTGTTATTAGTGTTACTAATGTGTTTAGTGTGTTATTAGTGTTACTAATGTGTTTAGTGTGTTATTAGTGTTACTAATGTGTTTAGTGTGTTATTAGTGTTACTAATGTGTTTAGTGTGTTATTAGTGTTACTAATGTGTTTAGTGTGTTATTAGTGTTACCAATGTGTTTAGTGTGTTATTAGTGTTACTAATGTGTTTAGTGTGTTATTAGTGTTACCAATGTGTTTAGTGTGTTATTAGTGTTACCAATGTGTTTAGTGTGTTATTAGTGTTACTAATGTGTTTAGTGTGTTATTAGTGTGTTACTAATGTGTTTAGTGTGTTATTAGTGTTACTAATGTGTTTAGTGTGTTATTAGTGTTACTAATGTGTTTAGTGTGTTATTAGTGTTACTAATGTGTTTAGTGTGTTATTAGTGTTACTAATGTGTTTAGTGTGTTATTAGTGTTACTAATGTGTTTAGTGTGTTATTAGTGTTACTAATGTGTTTAGTGTGTTATTAGTGTGTTACTAATGTGTTTAGTGTGTTATTAGTGTTACTAATGTGTTTAGTGTGTTATTAGTGTTACTAATGTGTTTAGTGTGTTATTAGTGTTACTAATGTGTTTAGTGTGTTATTAGTGTTACTAATGTGTTTAGTGTGTTATTAGTGTTACTAATGTGTTTAGTGTGTTATTAGTGTTACTAATGTGTTTAGTGTGTTATTAGTGTTACTAATGTGTTTAGTGTGTTATTAGTGTTACTAATGTGTTTAGTGTGTTATTAGTGTTACTAATGTGTTTAGTGTGTTATTAGTGTTACTAATGTGTTTAGTGTGTTATTAGTGTTACTAATGTGTTTAGTGTGTTATTAGTGTTACTAATGTGTTTAGTGTGTTATTAGTGTGTTACTAATGTGTTTAGTGTGTTATTAGTGTTACTAATGTGTTTAGTGTGTTATTAGTGTGTTACTAATGTGTTTAGTGTGTTATTAGTGTGTTACTAATGTGTTTAGTGTGTTATTAGTGTTACTAATGTGTTTAGTGTGTTATTAGTGTTACTAATGTGTTTAGTGTGTTATTAGTGTTACTAATGTGTTTAGTGTGTTATTAGTGTTACTAATGTGTTTAGTGTGTTATTAGTGTTACTAATGTGTTTAGTGTGTTATTAGTGTTACTAATGTGTTTAGTGTGTTATTAGTGTTACTAATGTGTTTAGTGTGTTATTAGTGTTACTAATGTGTTTAGTGTGTTATTAGTGTTACTAATGTGTTTAGTGTGTTATTAGTGTTACTAATGTGTTTAGTGTGTTATTAGTGTTACTAATGTGTTTAGTGTGTTATTAGTGTTACTAATGTGTTTAGTGTGTTAATTAGTGTGTACTAATGTGTTTAGTGTGTTAATTAGTGTTACCAATGTGTTTAGTGTGTTATTAGTGTTACTATGTTTAGTGTGTGTTTAGGAGTTTAGAGGATGTTTAGAGGATGTTTAGACGATATTTAGAGGATGTTTAGAGGATGTTTAGAGGATATTTGGAGGATGTTTGGAGGATGTTTAGAGGATGTTTAGAGGATGTTTAGAGGATGTTTAGACGATGTTTAGAGGATGTTTAGACGATGTTTAGACGATGATTAGACGATGTTTAGAGGATGTTTAGAGGATGTTTAGAGGATGTTTAGAGGATGTTTAGAGGATGTTTAGAGGATGTTTAGAGGATGTTTAGACGATGATTAGACGATGATTAGACGATGATTAGACGATGATTAGACGATGATTAGACGATGATTAGACGATGATTAGACGATGATTAGACGATGTTTAGAGGATGTTTAGAGGATGGTTAGACGATGTTTGGAGGATGTTTGGAGGATGTTTGGAGGATGTTTAGAGGATGTTTAGAGGATGTTTAGAGGATGTTTAGAGGATGTTTAGAGGATGTTTAGACGATGTTTAGAGGATGTTCTTTGTCGTGTGCAGAGTTCTACGAGGAGATCCTGTCGCTGGCGTTCGGTCTCACGTGTCAGAGCGTGTCTCCTCAGATGTGGCAGCTCCTCGGGGTTCTGTACCAGGTCTTCCAGCACGACTGCTTCGACTACTTCACTGGTAACTGCACTTTCACTGATACTTTTACTGCAGAGTACAAATAATACTTTTACTGCAGAGTACAAATAATACTTTTACTGCAGAGTACAAATAACACTTTTACTGCAGAGTACAAATAACACTTTTACTGTTGAGTACAAGAAATGTATTTGAATTGCTTCTGTTGAAAGATCAGCACAATTATTTTTCATAATCTTTACCTTCTCTCCTTTTGACTTTTTTATGTGCTACTTTTACTTGAATATTTTCTCTTACAAAAGCCACTTTCCTGGAGGTTGCGGGTTCAACTCCCTGTGTGACTGTGACAGAGGTTGTGGGTTCGACTCCCTGTGTGACTGTGACAGAGGTTGTGGGTTCGACTCCCTGTGTGACTGTGACAGAGGTTGTGGGTTCGACTCCCTGTGTGACTGTGACAGAGGTTGTGGGTTCGACTCCCTGTGTGACTGTGACAGAGGTTCTCCTGGATGTTATGGGTTCGACTCCCTGATTGACTGCGGCAGAGGTTGTGGGTTCGACTCCCTGTGTGACTGTGACAGAGTTTGTGGGTTCGACTCCCTGTGTGACTGTGACAGAGGTTGTGGGTTCGACTCCCTGTGTGACTGTGACAGAGGTTCTCCTGGATGTTATGGGTTCGACTCCCTGATTGACTGCGGCAGAGGTTGTAGGTTTGACTCCCTGTGTGACTGTGACTGTGACAGAGGTTCTTCTGGAGGTTGTGGGTTCGACTCCCTGTGTGACTGCGGCAGAGGTTGTGGGTTCGACTCCCTGTGTGGCTGTGGCAGAGGTTCTCCTGAGGTTGTGGGTTAGACGCCCTGTGTGGCTGTGGCAGAGGTTCTCCTGAGGTCGTGGGTTCAACTCCTGCTCTCTGTTGCAGACATGATGCCTCTGTTGCACAACTACGTGACGGTGGACACGGACATGCTCCTGTCAAACCCCAAACACCTGGAGGTCATCTATAGCATGTGCAAGAAGGTACCTGCTCTCTCCACCAGGGGGCGCAGCTGTTTCGTGTCTGTGGAGTAAATCTAAAACAGCAGCACTTAATTTAAGGATGTGTTATGTAACTCTTTTGACGGAGGGTACGGCTCCATCTTGGGTCAGTCCAGTTGAACAGCGTACGCTCCCAGAGGAAAATAAAACTTGCCTGTGAGCGCTAAACAAGTAAAAAAGAGCTAAATGTTTAACTAAATTACAACAGAACAGAGGAAGACGACAGGAGCAGCTCACGTCTGTCACACCAGAGTTAGAGCCGCAAGTGACACTGAAGGGCCTTGAACCACTGAACCTGAAACATATGACCTCAACATGAAAAACAATGTTTGGAGTTATACCCAGTTTGAAAGAGTTCATTTAGATTTGTGAAATAATAAAAACTTAGAAACTTGAATGTATGTAATTGTATGAAAATGCTTCATACAAGAAAAAGCACATTAATTGACTAATTGTAATTATGCCAATTATGCTTAATTGATGCATTTTGGCAGCACTTATATTATATTATTTGACAAAATGTAAAATAATGTTGTAAATAAATAAAAACATCTAATTCAAAGCTGCAATGGGCTTAACATGAACATTTCAGCCAATAACTGACCAAAATGTTTTTGAGCAATAAAAACGCTTAAAAACAAAGTGCTTTTATTTAATTTAATTGTTGTCTTAAATATTTAATACCTGGTCCAGTCCTGGTCCAGTCCTGGTCCAGTCCTGGTCCAGTCCTGGTCCAGTCCTGGTCCTTGTCCGATTCTGGTCCAGTCCTGGTCTAGTCCTGGTCCAGTCCTGGTCCTGGTTCAGTCTTGGTCCTGGTTCAGTCCTGGTCCAGCCCTGGTCCAGTCCTGGTCCTGGTCCTGGTCCAGTCCTGGTTCAGTCCTGTGTCTCTGCAGGTTCTGTGCAGTGAGAGTGGGGAGGATGCAGAATGTCACGCCGCTAAACTCCTGGAGGTGATAATCCTCCAGTGCAGAGGCCGCGCCATCGACCAGGTCAGGACTGCCCCGCCTCACCCTCCTGTCCCTCATGCGTCCCGCTCTCACCCTCTCTCTCTCCTCTCCCTCATGCGTCCCGCTCTCACCCCTCTCTCCTCCTCCTCATGCCTCCCGCTCTCACCCCTCTCTCCTCCTCCTCATGCCTCCCGATCTCACCCCTCTCTCCTCTCCCTCATGCGTCCCGCCCTCACCCCTCTCTCTCTCTCCTCTCCCTCAGGTGGTCCCGGTCTCGCCCCTCTCTCTCTCCTCTCCCTCAGGTGGTCCCGGTCTTTGTCCACGCCGCCCTGGAGCGCCTCATGCGTCCCGCCCTCACCCCTCTCTCTCTCTCCTCTCCCACAGAAGGTCCCTCTCACCCTCTCTCTCCTCTCCCTCAGATGGTCCTGCTCTCACCCCTCACACCCCTCTCTCTCTCCCTCAGGTGGTCCCGGTCTGCCCTCCCTCTCTCCTCTCTCTCCCTCAGGTGGTCCCACCCTCTTTGTCCACGCCCTCTCTCTCTCTCCCTCAGGTCCCGGCTCCTCACGCCTCTGAGCGCCTCTCTCTCTCCTCAGAAGGTCCCTCTCTCTCTCTCCTCTCCCTCAGATGGTCCTGCTCTCACCCCTCTCACCCCTCTCTCTCTCCCTCTCCCTCAGAAGGTCCCCCTCTCACCCCTCTCTCTCTCTCCTCTCCCTCAGATGGTCCTGCTCTCACCCCTCTCACCCCTCTCTCTCTCTCCCTCAGGTGGTCCCGGTCTTCGTCCACGCTGCCCTGGAGCGCCTCATGCGGGGGGTGAAGACGTCGGAGCTCAGGACCATGTGTCTGCAGGTGGTGATCGCGGCCCTGTGGTACAGCCCTCCTCTGCTGCTGCACACGCTGGACTCTGGGCCACAGCCGCTCACCGCGCACTTCATCAACCAGTGGATCAGCGACACCGAGTTCTTCCTCGGGTCAGTCCTGGTGTAGTCCATATTTAGTCCTGGTCCTGTTCCGGTTCAGTCCTGGTGTTGTCCTGGTTCAGTCCACGTTTAGTCTTGGTTCAGTCCACGTTTAGTCCTGTTTCAGTCCTGGTTCAGTCCTGGTTTAGACCTGGTTCAGTCCTGGTTTAGTCCTAGTTTAGTCCTGGTTTAGTCCTGGTTCAGACCTGGTTTAGTCCTGGTTCAGTCCTGGTTTAGTCCTGGTTCAGACCTGGTTCACACCTGGTTCAGACCTGGTTTAGACCTGGTTCAGTCCTGGTTTAGACCTGCTTCAGTCCAGATTTATATCGGATTTAGTCCTGTTTTAGACCTCTTGTAGTCCTGTTTAAATCCTTCTTTAGTCCTATTTTAGCTCTATTTTAGACCTGGTTTAGACTGGATTTAGGGTTCTTTAATACCTGTTTTAGACCTGGTTTAGTCCTATTTCTGACCTGCTAGTTAAAGGAAAAATATTATACATTTTTATATTGTTATTAGCTTTTAAAACTTCTTGAGTATCTTAAGTTTGGCATCTTCTGTTTTAGACCTAAAAAAATGTTTAAACTAAACATCTGTTTCTTGCTGTTTCCAACGGCACTTACTGGTTTTAGGCGCCATCTACTGGCTGCATAGCGCTCACACAAGTAAACTGAAATGTGCTATTACTAAAATCCCACTCAATGACACCCCACGTCTAGTCCAGGTTCAGATAAGCTGTGCGTCCTGGGCCTGTTTCAGACCTTGTTTCTCGTGCTTCTCGTGTTTCCAGGCTGCACGACCGTAAGCTGTGCGTCCTGGGCCTGTGCGTGCTCATGGAGCTGCCCACCCGGCCCGCGGCGCTGGAGGCCGTGGCGGCTCAGATCTTGCCCTCGATCCTGCTGCTGTTCCTGGGCCTCAAACATCTCTACGCCTCACGTCTGCTGCACAAACCCGAGCTGCAGCCTCGAGGGAACGTTCAGGACGAGGACCACAACGGTGAGGCACAAGGACCAGGACCAGGACCAGGACCAGGACCAGGACCAGGACCAGGACCAGGACCAGGACCAGGACCAGGACCAGGACTGCACCAGGGAGACCATGGCTGGACTTTATGAGCAAAGAACTCAACTCAAACATGGAACAGAGAGATGCACTGGTTTAGTCCTGGTTTAGACCTGGTTCAGTCCCGGTGTAGTCCTGGTTCAGTCCTGGTTCAGCCCTGGTTCAATCCTGGTTCAATCCTGGTCTAGTCCTGGTCTGGTCTTGATCTAGGGCTATTTCTGTCCTGGTCTTGCCCTGCTTTAGTGCTGTTTAGTCCTGGTTCTTTTCCAGTTTTGTCCTGTTCTAATGCTGGTCTAACTATTGCTTTAGTCCTGTTTTAGTCCCACTTTAGTCCTGTGTTAGTCACGCTTAAGTCCTGGTTTAGTTGCGCTTTAGTCCCGGTTTAGTCCTGTGTTAGTCCTGGTTTAGTCCTGTGTTAGTCCTGGTTTAGACTTACTTTAGTCCTGTTTTAGTCCCACCTTGGTCCTGCTTTAGTCCTGTTTTAGTCCTGCTTTAGTTCTACTTTAGCCCTTGTCTAACTCCTGTCTCTTGTCTTGCTCCTGGTCCTGGTCCTGCTCCTGGTCCTGGTCCTGCTCCTGGTCCTGGTCCAGAGGAGATCCCGAGCGACGAGGACGAGGTGTCGGAGCCGCAGCAGCCGGTTTGTCCTCACAGCGGAACCAACGAAGAGACGGAGGACGACGAGGTGCACAAACCACTGCTTTAACTTCTGCGTCTGCACTTTCCACACACTTTCATCAACATTCAGCTTGAGTTGACACATTTACCTAAATTTGGCATCATCAAAATTTGCTGCTAATTGTTTTTCAAGGGTTTGCACTTTTACTTTATTAATATTTTCTTAAAGTTTAAAGCCCAGTATCAATGCTTTAAAGTGCGTGTGACAGATTGTTATGGTTTTCTAATTTTGATTTTATTGTAAATATAAATGATAGTTTTACACCAACCAGGAGCTGTTGGAAGTTGGAAAATCTGTTGAATATCACAGGAAGTAAACAAACTGATGACGTCACAGTGGGGACGTTTTATGCATACATTTACACAAAAAAACCGACTTTTTTTTAAACATTGATTCAACAAAACAAAGCTGTTCACGTGTGTTTTTCTTTGTCAAATTAAAAAATCTGTGACATCAGAGGAGTTTGGTGGTCTGTACAGGGTGATTCTTGGTCCCAGTGTGATGTCGTCATTTACAACCAGGAAGTGAAATGAGAAACCTAAAAAAAAATGTCTGAAATGGGGTAAAATTTGTAAAAGTTTTTCAGCAGTGTTGGATTTTTAGGACTTTTGCCTCCGGCTGCTGTTATAAGTTGTCTTTTCCTTCAGGAGGAGGACTTTTTCCCGTCTTAAATGGTCTTTTCCTGCAGGAGGAGGACTTCTGGGAGGAGGACTGTTTCGAGGGAACGCCGCTGGAGGAATACTCCACTCCTCTGGACTACGACAACGGAGAGGACGAGTACATGTTCTTCACCAACGCCCTGCTCCGTGAGAGTCCTCTGCATCACTCACTCTTCATCCTCTTCATCACATTCACTCTTCATCCTCTTCTTCCTTTTAATTTAGAATTTTTATTTTACCTTCAGGTTTAGTTTGTTATTCACTTTTATATTGTATATGTGTTATATGTATTTTTAGACACAGATATTTTGTTATATTTTATTTTATTCTTTTTATTGACCTTTATTTGACCAGGACAGTCCCACTGAGGTCAACAGTGTCCTGGGCCCTAGGGGGAGGAGCCTGTTGTATGATTTTAGTGTTTTTAGTTTATTCTATTGTTAATCTATAAATACAGAGTATTCTGTTCCATCAGGTTTATTTCAACAATAAAAAACACACTGACGTCCATCATGGCCCACATTCATCTGGACCTCATCACTTCATTCTTTAGTTCATGAATGTTTTAAAGTTTCTTCTTCGTCGTTGCAGGGATCCAGACGGCGGACACGCCCTGGTACCAGCGGCTCACGGCGCCCCTCAGTGACGACCAGAAGAAACAGCTGCAGGAGATTTACAGCATCGCGCAGCAGAGGAAGGCGGCCAAAGGGCACTGGTACGAGGCCCGGGGCGTGTCAGGGGCGTGCCGGGCGTGTCAGGAGCGTGTCAGGGGCGTGCCGGGCGTGTCAGGGGTGTGTCAGGGGCGGCCAAAAGGCACTGGTACGAGGTCAAGGGTGTGTCAGGGGTGTGTCAGGGGTGTCAGGGGCGGTCAAAGGGCACTGGTACGAGGCCCGGGGCGTGTCAGGGGTGTCAGGAGGGTGTCAGGGGCGTCAGGGGTGTGTCAGGGGTGTCAGGGGCGTGTCAGGGGCGTGCCGGGCGTATCAGGAGCGTGTCAGGGGTGTGTCAGGGGTGGCCAAAAGACACTGGTACGAGGTCAGGGGTGTGTCAGGGGTGTGTCGGGGGCGTGTCGGGGGCGTGTCGGGGGTGGGTCGGGGGCGTGTCAGGGGCGGCCAAAAGGCACTGGTACGAGGTCAAGGGTGTGTCAGGGGTGTGTCAGGGGTGTCAGGGGCGGTCAAAGGGCACTGGTACGAGGCCCGGGGCGTGTCAGGGGTGTCAGGAGGGTGTCAGGGGCGTCAGGGGTGTGTCAGGGGTGTCAGGGGCGTGCCGGGCGTGTCAGGAGCGTGTCAGGGGTGTGTCAGGGGTGGCCAAAAGACACTGGTACGAGGTCAGGGGTGTGTCAGGGGTGTGTCAGGGGTGTGTCAGGGGTGTGTCGAGGGTGTGTCGGGGGCGTGTCGGGGGTGTGTCGGGGGCGTGTCAGGGGCGGCCAAAGGGCACTGGTACGAGGCCCGAGGCGTGTCAGGGGCATGTCAGGGGCGTGTCAGGGGCGTGTCAGGGGTGTGTCAGGGGCCTGTCAGGGGCGGCCAAAAGGCACTGGTACGAGGTCAAGGGTGTGTCAGGGGCGTGTCAGGGGTGTCAGGAGGGTGTCAGGGGCGTCAGGGGTGTGTCAGGGGCGTGTCAGGGGCGCGGTGCCTCGGGGTCGGCCTGGTGTCTCAGGGACGGCCCGGCATGTCGGGGACAGGGTCTGAGCCTGACAGAAATAACCCTTTAACCCTTTACACTGAACTTGGGCCGTCACTGACGATTATTTTAGTGTCGACCGTCAGGAGGATTTATGAATACAGAGTGTTATTGATGGAAATCTGATTTTTCAAACACTATTTTCTACATTTTGCTTTAATAATGCCACTGTCTGGTTCTAAAATGTCTTTCCATGTGTTTTCGAGTCGGTTTAGTCCAAACAAACGTTACATCAGGGCTTTTCACTTGAATTTTCCTGAGGACCAGACTCTATTAAGTCACAAACCCCCAGCACTGGATCTGTTTCATTAAATTGAGTCAATTCAATCAAAAGCTACTGCTCTATTAGATTTTTGTGATGAATAAAACACAAAACGCTTTACAAACATTGTTCTTGCAAAACATGACAATCCAGACCTGGCCCAGAGTTAAACCAGGACTAGACTAGTGCCACCTGGGTCTGAACCAGGACCAAACCAGCATTAACTCAGATTTAAACCAGTAATTAAGAAGAAAAAAATGGATAGATGGGTCGAGGGCCGGGAAAAGGGCCTGACTCGACTGCATCACATCGATTCATCTTTGCAGCGAAGTCAGGATTCTGTTTTGACTTTAACCTGAGGCCATGTGTTACGTCTCCAGCAGGGGGCAGCATCGATTCAGTCTGTCAAAAGTCTGAAGAATTCTCATTAAAATAACATAAATATAGATTGTTTTGTAATAATAATAATAATACACTTTATTCATACAGCACCTTTAAAAACAAAGTTAAGTGCTTCACAACAAATAAAAGCTCACACACACTCAATGCACAAATGCAGAAAGACAAGAACGATCATAAAAAGGCCAAACGATAAAAGTGAGTTTTAAGAAGTGACTTAAAAGATGACACTGAAGGTGCGAGCCTGCCCTCCTCCGGCAGGTCGTCCCAGAGCCGAGGGGCCCGGACCCAAAAGGCTCCATCACCTTTGGTCCGGAGCCTCGACTCTGGACCAGCGTCAGGGACCTGAGGATCTGAGCCTCGTGAGGAGTTAAAGTTCAGCTGTAACTCAGTGCGAGACCTGAACCAGCTTTAAAAGTGATCAGTAAAATCTTAAAATTGATTCTCAAACGCTCAGGGAGCCAGTGACGGGCGACTCAGACTGCAGTGATGTGCTCTCGTCTGATGAACCAGTGAGAGGCCGAGCTGCTGCGTTCTGAACCAGAGCCGTGAGCGATGAATAAAACGATCAGTAAACGTAGCGCTGCCCGTTCAGATCTCGAAACGTAAAAAAAAAAGAACAGTTACACGTCCTGATATTCAGCGTACAGTAGTTTCTGTCCGTACTTTTTCTGATCGTGAGCAGAATCAGAAACGTCACAGATTCATTCAAATGTGACACGAGCCGCTGAATTCGCCCGAGCGTTTCTTCTGTTTCTTCACACGATCAGATTCATGATAAAACACCGACGCGTTTAACCCTCGATCCAAACCCGCCTCCTGCTCGAGCTTGTGGCTCCGGGTCACGTCTCGGCCGCTGCTGGTTCTGTGTTTTTTATTTGAAATGCAGGAAAAAATATAATTGGATCGATGAGGATTTTGTGGCGAATGAATTATATCGAGTTTAGTCAGATCTGGGCGTAAAACAGGACTTTTATTTCACCGAGGGACGGACTTTAGGATGGTTTTGTCCTTGAGGCCAAAAGCCAGGACTGAACCAGGACTGAACCAGGGTCTAAACCAGGACTGAACCAGAACTGAACCAGGACAAAACCAGGGTCTAAACCAGGACTGAACCAGAACTGAACCAGGACAAAACCAGGACTAAACCAGGACTAAACCAGGACTAAACCAGGACTAAACCAGGACTAAACCAGGACTGAACCAGGTCTAAACCAGGTCTGAACCAGGATTGAACCAGGACTAAACCAGGACTAAACCAGGACTAAACCAGGACTGAACCAGGACTGAACCAGGACTGAACCAGGACTGAACCAGGACTGAACCAGGTCTAAACCAGGACTGAACCAGGACTGAACCAGGACTAAACCACGACTAAACCAGGACTAAACTAGGACTAAACCAGGTCTAAACCAGGATTGAACCAGGACTGAACCAGGACTAAACCAGGACTAAACCAGGACTGAACCAGGACTGAACCAGGACTGAACCAGGTCTAAACCAGGTCTAAACCAGGTCTAAACCAGGTCTGAACCAGGACTGAACCAGGACTGAATCAGGACTGAACCAGGACTAAACCAGGACTAAACCAAGACTAAACCAAGACTAAACCAAGACTAAACCAGGACTAAACCAGGACTGAACCAGGACTAAACCAGGTCTAAACCAGGACTAAACCAGGACTAAACCAGGACTAAACCAGGACCCATAAATATCAGGTTTAGTCCTGGTCCTGGTTCATAAAGACCTGGTTTAGTCCGGGTTCTGGCCTCGAGGACAAAACCTGTCCCTCGTGAAATAAAGTTAAATCTAAGGTGTTACAAAAAAACTGTGTGTTTTACGTTTTTGCTTCTCGTCCTGATCATTTTGGAAAACTTTTTGCAAAATCTTAAACAATACAATGATCTTAACCATGTTTGAGTAAAACTAGTAACCTCTTGTTCACTTTAATAAATGTTAACTCTGCAAAACCTTCTAAAATCCGAATTATGGCCCTGATTTTGTCGTTTCTTCCTCCAGAGGTCGTGCGGCGCTGGACCGAAGCAGCTCTGAGTCGTGTGGGTCAAACTCAAACTGAGAGACTGCCTTTGTGCCATTGAGCAACGCTGGACACTCCGGGTCTCGCTGCTCGGACCTGGACCCGGACCCGAACCTGGACTCGGACTGGACTCGCCCCAGAATCGGACCGGAGTCGACCTCTGAACGCGTCTCTACACGAGCGAAATCGACTCGAGCTCGCGATGTCCCTCGGGGTTTGAACCTGAAAGTGCAAATGACACGTTCAAATCAAACAGAGTTAACGTTTTTTTAAAAAAAGGTTTAACTAAAATCCGACAGAGTTTTCCTCATTTTCGCAATTAATTTACACAAAAGTTATGCGTCAACATCTGTTACATTCATTTATTCTTTTTCATCTGCTTTTTTTCTGTGGTAACTTTAAAGGGTAAAATGTAAAATGAAAGTGTTTTTTGCTGCAACTGTGTCAGGGGGAGGTAAAGGACACTTCAACGCAACACAACAATTAATTTTTTTGCAAAACATAGACTCGGAAACATGTTTTTTAAGGAGAGAAAGGTCATGAGTTCAACAGTGTGTGATCCCAAAGTGTGAGTCAGTGTCAAATGTGAGCTGCAGGGGGCGCTGGATATCTAAAATCTAAATTATCTGATCTAAATCGAAACTAAATTAAATACAGTTTTTATCAAACTTGTAGACTTTTACGTTTGCTCTCAGACTGTAGCGGCTCTTTCACATTATATCTGAGCTTTTACTGGAGGAAATGTCATTATCAGTATTTAGAGCGCCACAGCTTTAGCTCGGTGTTAGCGTCACTGCTTCCTGTTCTGTTCTGTCTCTGAGGTTTTCGCCGAGTCACACTTCAATAAATGAATCGTTAAAGCTCCGCAGACCGTGAGCTGCAGCTGGATGTCACTGAGAACATGAGACAGACTTTACACATGACACAAACACCTCCCCAGAGACACGTCTGTGATTAATGTGTGTCAGTGCTAACGCTAATGCTAATGTTGAAGCAAAATACATATTAAAAAAAACAAATAAATAAAAATAACTTTGTAATCTCTAAATGATATCAGTCAGAGAGTCTTAGTAATTAGTTGTGTCTTTATATTTTACATTTTAAAGCTCTCACTTTCCTAATGCAGTCATAGCGTCATAAATATTCACCTCCATGAGATTAGAAGCACTAAAGCACTAAAGCTAACAAACATTAGCATAAGTTAACGATACAAATGAGAGGGAAAAGGCTGAAAGCAACAAAAACGAGGCTGGAAGTGACAAAAACATGACAAAATTGACTTACATGTGACTAAAAAGTGACAAAACATGAGTAAAAGTGACAAAAACTAAACTAAACGTGATAAAAACTCTTTCAATCAGTCTCATGTATGAATCACTTTTCACCAGTCTCTGAGCCCAGATCCCTAAAGCTAACAAACATTTGCATTAATTAACGATACAAATGACAGGGAAAAAGACTAGAAGTGACTAAAACATGACTGAAAGTGACAAAATGCGGCTAAAAGTGACAAAAACGTGGCTAAATTGACTTCAGTGTGACTAAAATGTGACAAAATAGTGACTAAAGGGACAAAACATGAAAAAAGTGACAAAATGTGGCTGAAAGTGACAAAAACATGGCTAATAGTGACTTAAATGTGACTAAAAAGTGTCAATGTTGTGACTAAAAGTGACAAAACGAGGCTAGAAGTGACAAAAACATGACTAAATTGTCTTAAATGTGACTAAAAAGTGACAAAATTGTGACTTAAAGTGACAAAAACTCCATCAGTCTCATGTATCTGTCACTTTAATGCAGTCCCAGCGTCCTAAATATTCACCTCCATGAGTTTAGAAGCACTTTTCACCAGAGCGCTAAAGCTAACAAACATTAGCATGCTAACGGCGCACTTCCTGCTTCTCGTAGAATAATGTGCCCTGGGGCAACACAGATTTGATTTTATTACTTGACACAAATCGGGTTTTTCACGTTTCACAACAGTCAAAATCAGACTCAGCGTCCTTAAAGCAAAGTTAGCATTAGCCCGTTGTTTCTGCATTTTTAAAAACTCTTGACGCTTCATTTCTCCTCGGACGTCGGCGTTCTAGTTCCAAGTCTCATTCTTTTTACAATTTTAGACCTGGAACACATACTGAGTGAATTTGAGCAACTTTTTTCTTTCTTTTTTGAGTTTCTTGATAATAATATTCAGTCGGTTTAAGGTCAGTCCAACAGAAATGTGCTAAACATAAACGTAGCAGTTGAGGTTTGATGGTAAAACTAATCATAAAAGTGCAAAAATATCACCTTTTACCTTCGAAATATCAAGTTTATAACATCATTTTTAGTTTTAATCAGCTGTTTTTGAAGCATTTTTCACAATAAACAATAAACTCGATTGTGAAATTTTACATATCATCATAGAAAAACCTGAAAACCTGTCATTTGCACTTCAACCAAACAACAATTACACTTTTTACCGACATGAAACGAGAACTGGCGCAAAGTTGAATGTCTTTTCTGTCAATAATTACAGATATTTTCACCATAAACGGGTCAAACGTCTACATTTTCACAACTGGACGTTAAGTTCTGACTTGTCCTGAAACAGACTTGAAGAATTTTATAAAAAATCCAGACTTCCCGATGAATATTGCTGCTTTGAGCGGGTTTTCCTCGTGTAGAGCGGGACTTTTGCGACGTTTCCGACCAGCATTTTGTGTGGCTCGTGTACAGTGTGTTTTGTAAATAGAAATGTGCTCGTTCTGGTCTTTTGTAAATGCATTTGAAGCTGGAGTTCTATTGAATTGTGCATAAATTAACGATAAATCTCTGTATTTCGGATCACGTGGCATATTTTCAACGACTACTTTTGGACGAGCCTGGATTTGAGGAATAAACCAGGACTAATTGGGATCAAAACTGCAACTAAACCAGGACTAAACCAGGAATAAACCAGGACTAGAGCAGGACCAAATGCAAGTCCACATCGAGTCAAAACCAGGATCAGGTTTAGTCCTGGTTTTGACCTTTTATAATATCAATTTTAGTCCTGGTTTAGTCTAGTTTCACTCCTTATTTGGACTGATTTCAATTCCTCCTTTTAGATCTGACGAAGTTGTTGTTTTAGACCCGATTTAGTCCTGGTTTAGTATCTATTTTGCTCTTGGTTTAGTTCTGGTTTAGACCTGGTTTAGTCCTGGTTTTTGGACTCTGAGTCTTATTAACTGGTTATAACATGGTAATAACACATGAACAGATGAGTTGCTCTTGAAGAGTTTGTCTTTTTCGGTTTTTGTATTTTTTTCAAAACTAATTTAAGAAAATGATAAAGGTTTATGTAACATTTCTGTCTCGTCTTTGTTCATGACTTCAAGCCGCACAGGGGACTTTTCTGGTGGAGAGTCTTCCACTGATTTGTCCCTGAACGTTTGAGCAGAAAATTTAAATAAAACGGGTCCAGACCTGGTCTTTAACGGCAGGTGCAGCAGGAGTGGCAGGTGCTCCAGGTGCAGCAGGTGCAGCAGGAGCGGCAGGTCCAGACTTGTTCTCAGGGTGAAACAGGTTTGGAAACAGTTTTGTTTGAGTGACTTTTATGACTCATTAAACTTTCACTGGACGTTTAGTGGGACGTCCTGATCAGGAGCTCGTTTGTCTGAACATTTGTTTGGACAAACATCGTGTGACCTGCAGCAAAACAGACGAGTGTCATTCATTTGATCAAATCATATTCAGCTCCAGCAAAGATTCTGTGAAGAAGGTAAAACAGCAGGCGATATATCAGATGCCCTCCCGGCCTCACTGCATCACCTGATCACGTCTTGTTTAGGCTGAGGCTCAACGTGTGGTCCCCGGGCCGTGGCTCTCAAAGTTTGGTCCCCGGGCCGGGGGCCCTGCAAGTGAAAACATTGAATGTGACCATTTAAATACAACCACATTAAAAAATGGAAAAACATTGGGGGATTCTGAGTTTTAAAGTGACGTCACTGCGGGGCTTTGGGAGATGTGCTGAGTTTGTAAAAACACTGATTGTCCTGCTTTAATGTGCGTCAGAGAGATTGTCCTGCTTTAACTTGAGTCGGTGCGTCACATTTTAACATCTCTTATCGGCCAAACTCCAGATGCCCTTCCATCGCTGCACAAACGCGTCACGTGGTGAGGACCAGCTGTGCTCTATAAATAGTCCGGTCCAGGGGCGGCGCTGCTGCGTGACGCGGGCCTCGGCTCCTCCCTCCGCAGGCTCTGCGGCTCCTCTCCCCGCTGTCCTCACTCACGGTTCACCTGGAGCGGGATGGACGCTGCTCCCGGTGCTCCGCCGCTCCGCCCGATGCTCGGTGCTCGCTCCCCGGGGCCCACATGACGGCTCCGGCCCGGGACTCGCGCCGCGTCCTGCCGCGGCTCGCGCTGCGCGTCAGGCCCGGGGACGAGGCTTTGTGCGCGGCGGCAGCGGCGGCCCGGTACGCGGCGCTGGCGGCCGTGTGCGCGCTCTGCTACGGGAACAGTCTGCGCGGAGAGCTCGTGCACGACGACGTGTGGGCCATCGTCCATAACCCGGATGTACGGCCCGGGTCCGGCCTACGGGACGTGTTTAGGAACGACTTCTGGGGCAAAAGGATGGAGGACAACACGAGCCACAAGTCCTACCGCCCCCTGTGCGTGCTGTCCTTCAGGTGAGACCAGGACAGGACCAGGACCAGGACAAGAGCTAAACCAGGACAACCAAGTCCTACCGCCCCCTGTGCGTGCTGTCCTTCAGGTGAGACCGGGACAGGACCAGGACCAGGACAAGCGCTAAACCAGGACAACCAAGTCCTACCGCCCCCTGTGCGTGCTGTCCTTCAGGTGAGACCGGGACTGGGACTGGGACTGGGACAGGACCAGGACCTGGACCAGGACTGAACCAGGACCAGGACAAGAGCTAAACCAGGTCTAAACCAGGACAACCTAGTCCTACCACCCGCTGTGCGTGCGGTCCTTCAGGTGAGACCAGGACAGGACTGGGACAGGACCAGGACCAGGACTGAACCAGCACCAGGACTGGACCAGGACCAGGACAAGACCTAAACCAGGACAACACAAGTCCTACCACCCCCTGTGCGTGCTGTCCTTCAAGTGAGACCAGGACAGGACCAGGACCAGGTCTAAACCAGGACCGTGCTTCAGGTAAAGAGGCACGTGTGTGGAACATCAGGACTAAAGACTGAACCTGGACTGAACCTGGGCTAAACCTGGACTAAACATGATCCAAGTCCAGGGTCTAAAAAGGTGGCGTTGTGTTCTTGTTTAGAGTTTTAAGATATTTTATGTGAAATGTTTTTGTCTGAGTCCAGGAGATAAAGCACTGCAGCTGTGCTTTAGTCCAGGTCCAGGTCCAGTCCAGGTCCAGTCTTGGTCCAGCAGTCGGTCTTCTGTTAGAAGGGAAACTGGAGCGTGAAGGAGAGTCTGGACCTAGGTCTGAGTCTAGACCAGGAGGACTAAACCAGGACTAAAGCAGGACTAAACCAAGAGGACTAAAGTAAACCAGGAGGACTAAACCAGGAGGACTAAAGCAGGACTAAACCAGGACTAAACCAGGAGGACTAAAGCTGGGTCTGAGTCTTGAGTCTGGAGCTGGCACTGGGTCTGGACCTGGAGCTGGTCTCTCTTGGAGTCCGAGTCTGAGTCTGGACTCTGGACTCTGGCGCTGGTTGTGAGCCTTGGGTCTGGGTCTGGGTCTGGACTCTGGACCCTGGACCCTGGACCCTGGACCCTGGACCAGGGTCTGGATCTGGGTCTGGACTCTGGGTGTGAGCCTTTGGCCTTCAGAGCGTGAGATGGAGCTGAGATTAAAGAGGAAAGAGTCTGAGCCAAACTATTCTGCGCTGAGGAAACACCTGAGGAGAAGCCGGAGGAAACGCCCGAAGAAAAACCCGAGGAGACGCTGGAGGCGACGCCGGAGGAAAGGCTGGAGGAAACACCTGAGGAGACACCCGAAGAAACGCCCAAGGAGACGCCGGAGGAAACACTCGAGGAGACGCCGGAGGAGACGCCCGAGGAAACACCTGAGGAGAAGCCGGAGGAAACGCCCGAAGAAAAACCCAAGGAGACGCTGGAGGCGACGCCGGAGGAAAGGCTGGAGGAAACACCTGAGGAGACACCCGAAGAAACGCCCAAGGAGACGCCGGAGGAAACACTCGAGGAGACGCCGGAGGAGACGCCCGAGGAGACGCCGGAGGAGACGCCGGAGGAGACGCCGGAGGAGACGCCGGAGGAGACGCCCGAGGAGACGCCGGAGGAGACGCCGGAGGAGACGCCGGAGGAGACACCCGAGGAGACACCCGAGGAGACGCCCGAGGAGACGCCGGAGGAGACGCCGGAGGAGACGCCGGAGGAGACGCCCGAGGAGACGCCCGAGGAGACGCCCGAGGAGACGCCCGAGGAGACGCCCGAGGAGACGCCCGAGGAGACGCCCGAGGAGACGCCCGAGGAGACGCCCGAGGAGACGCCCGAGGAGACGCCCGAGGAAGCGTTTGAGGTCATGGAGATGTTTCAGAAGGTCAGAAGTCTCTTCTGTCCATCTGAAAACACTTAGAGGAAATGTACATGGAACAACAGCAAGTGTGATGCTTAAAAATCAAGTACATTCTTACTCAAGGTGTTTTTGTTGCTGTCAGGTTGAATATCTGGCTCTCGTTCCTTCTGTTTCTTCAGGTTGAACGTCTCGGTCTCGTTTCTTCTCTTTCTTCAGGTTGAACATCTCGGTCTCGTTTCTTCTTTCTTCAGGTTGAACATCTCGTTTCTTCTCTCTCTTCAGGTTGAACGTCTGGCTCGGGGGCATGACTCCGCTGTACTTCCACCTGGTGAACCTGGCTCTCCACGTCCTGGTCTGTTGCCTCCTGCTGGTCACGTGCCGCCGCTGCGTCTTCTCCGACTCCAGATCGGCGTTCGTGGCGGCGCTGCTCTTCGCCGTTCACCCCGTTCACACCGAAGCCGTGAGTGTCAGGTCCAGAGACTCTTTGACTCTTTGTCCGAGAAGCAGTGGCACCGAAGAAATCACGTTTGTTCGGCACCAACTCAAAAAGTGAAAGGCTGAGAACCTTCTCACATTTGTCTAATTATGACTCAGTCTGGTGGGAGGGCACCTGTGGTAAATATTAATCAGTTTTACATCCGTGAGGTTGCATTTTGGGAAGAAAAATAAATGTTTAAAATGACAGGAAGTGGAGGTGAATCCCCCTGTGATGTCATCAAAAGGCGATGGACCATTGAAAACATAGAGACAATTTACAGTTTAAACCATCTTTCAACAAAATAAAGTGTTATCAGGGATTATTTATTGTCAGCTCATAGCTATTGACCCTTTAAAAGTTTGTAAAAAAAAACCAAAAAAAAAAAACATTAAAAATCCAGAACGAAGGCAAATGTTCAGTGGAACATAATGTGATTCACTGAGAAACTGGGATTAACCTCAGAATGTGGCAAAATGTGAAAAATGCAGCTGGTTTTGTAAAAGTAAAAGCCTCAGACACATGAGTGACATCAGAGCTGCTTAAACACATTTATTATTGTATTTTACATTATGTTTTAGGAAATTATATTGTATGATAAAGGAACAATCTGGATTTGCAGGTTTTACTGGACAAATACTCACAGAAATGTTGAGTCCACAATAGTTTTTAATTTTAGCTACAGGTGTACTACATATACTACTATATACTACACCGTAAATAATATAAAAAAAATCTCAGATACAATTTTGAAGCTAGAAAACTGTATTTTTTTTACCCTTCGTTATAAAAAAGCAAACTGACTGACATTTCTGCTTTGGGAATTCAAAGTCTAACTCAACATCTTTGTGCCACAAGGATCCAAACGTAAGGCTAAAGACACACATCTGCTCAAGTCCTGGTTTAGTCTTCTTGGTTTAGTCCTCCAGGTCTGGTCCTCCAGGTTTAGTCCTCCAGGTCTGGTCCTCCAGGTTTAGTCCTCCAGGTTTAGTACTCTTGGTTTAGTCCTCCAGGTTTAGTCCTCCAGGTTTAGTCCTCCAGGTTTAGTCCTCCTGGTTTAGTCCTCCAGGTTTAGTACTCTTGGTTTACTTTAGTCCTCCTTTAGTCCTAGTTTAGTCTTTCTGGTTTGGTCCTTGTTTTGTCCTCAACACAAACATTTTAAACCAGTAAGATTTAGCTCTAATGTGAGCTAATCATTGAAAAAGCTACTAAACTCAACTTCATTTTGCCTCCAGTCGCCTCCATTACAGAATTTTGATGACAAGGGTCTATTGTGTCATGGATGTGGGCCCTTGTTTACAGTCTGGTTGCTATGGTAACAGTTGTAGAATCACCTCTAACTATGTCATGTTTGTGCTCGTGTTCAACAGGAAGTGACATTATAAACTTGACACAAACTTTACTCGGGGAAGAGCGGAGCGTGAGGCCGAGGGAGTCAGAGTGTTGTGTTTGTGACACGTGAGATCTGGGCGTGAGCGCTTTCCCTGGAGACACAGGGCTGTGTTTCCTGTGTGTCGCTCTCTCCTCGGCTCCAGTTTCACACATGGAGTCCAGAGCAGGCTCCAGCTGAGTGCACACACTGTCCGGCCCCGAGAGCGAAAAGAGGCACAAGTCACAAAAAGAAAAACTATTTGCTGATTCCTTCATTCCTTCAGCCGTTCTGTTCTTAGACTCGGTCGGTTGTTGGTGATTTGTTGATCATCTCGGGCTTTTGTCACTGTCTGTTGCTAAATGCTTCTGAACTCCATTCTTTGCAAGTCAGAATCGTCTCTTGGGGATAAATAGTGTTTTCTGAGCTGAACTGAATATGTGATTACATTAAATCCACAGCTGTGTTTTATGTGATGTGTCATGTATGATGTCGTATGATGTCGTATGATGTCGTATGATGTCGTATGATGTCGTATGATGATGTATGATGTCGTATGATGACGTATGATGTCGTATGATGTATGATGTCGTATGATGTCGTATGATGATGTATGATGACGTATGATGTATGATGACGTATGATGTCGTATGATGATGTATGATGTCGTATGATGATGTATGATGTTGTATGATGACTTATGATAACGTATGATGTCGTATGATGACGTATGATGTCGTATGATGATGTATGTCGTATGATGTTGTATGATGTATGATGACGTATGATGTCGTATGATGATGTATGTCGTATGATGATATGTCGTATGATGTTATATGATGTATGATGACGTATGATGTCGTATGATGATGTATGATGATGTATGATGTTGTATGATGTCGTATGATTTTGTATGATGACGTATGATGTCGTATGATGATGTATGATGTTGTATGATGTATGATGATGTATGATGTTGTATGATGTCGTATGATTTTGTATGATGACGTATGATAACGTATGATGTCGTATGATGATGTATGATGTCGTATGATGATGTATGTCGTATGATGTTGTATGATGTATGATGACGTATGATGTCGTATGATGATGTATGATGACGTATGATGTCATATGATGATGTATGATGACGTATGATGTCGTATGATGATGTATGATGACGTATGATGTCGTATGATGATGTATGATGACGTATGATGTATGATGACGTATGATGTCGTATGATGTATGATGTTGTATGATGTCGTATGATGTTGTATGATGTATGATGACGTATGATGTATGATGACGTATGATGTCGTATGTCGTATGATGTTGTATGATGTATGATGACGTATGATGTCGTATGATGACGTATGATGACTTATGATGTCGTATGATGTTGTATGATGTATGATGACGTATGATGTCGTATGATGATGTATGTCGTATGATGATATATGTCGTATGATGTTATATGATGTATGATGTCGTATGATGATGTATGTCGTATGATGATATATGTCGTATGATGTTATATGATGTATGATGACGTATGATGTCGTATGATGTCGTATGATGATATATGTCGTATGATGTTATATGATGTATGATGACGTATGATGTCGTATGATGATGTATGATGTTGTATGATGTATGATGATGTATGATGTATGATGTTGTATGATGTCGTATGATTTTGTATGATGACGTATGATAACGTATGATGTCGTATGATGACGTATGATGTCGTATGATGATGTATGTCGTATGATGTTGTATGATGTATGATGACGTATGATGACGTATGATGTTGTATGATGACGTATGATGTATGATGTCGTATGATGTCGTATGATGTTGTATGATGACGTATGATGACGTATGATGATGTATGATGACGTATGATGACGTATGATGTCGTATGATGACGTATGATGTCGTATGATGACGTATGATGACGTATGATGATGTATGATGATGTATGATGACGTATGATGTCGTATGATGATGTATGATGTCGTATGATGTTGTATGATGCCGTATGATGACGTATGATGTCGTATGATGTCGTATGATGTTGTATGATGTATGATGATGTCATATGATGTCATGTGATGTCATGTGATGTCATATGATGTCATATGATGATGTATGATGACGTATGATGACGTATGATGACGTATGATGTCGTATGATGTTGTATGATGACGTATGATGACGTATGATGACGTATGATGTTGTATGATGTATGATGACGTATGATGTATGATGTCGTATGATGTCGTATGATGTCATATGATGATGTATGATGACGTATGATGTTATATGATGTATGATGACGTATGATGTCGTATGATGTCGTATGATGATGTATGTCGTATGATGATATATGTCGTATGATGTTATATGATGTATGATGTCGTATGATGATGTATGTCGTATGATGTTATATGATGTATGATGACGTATGATGTCGTATGATGTCATATGATGATGTATGATGACGTATGATGTTGTATGATGTATGATGACGTATGATGTATGATGTCGTATGATGATGTATGATGTTGTATGATGTATGATGTCGTATGATGTATGATGTTGTATGATGTCGTATGATGATGTATGATGTTGTATGATGTATGATGTCGTATGATGTCGTATGATGTCGTATGATGATGTATGATGACGTATGATGTATGATGACGTATGATGTATGATGTAGTATGATGACGTATGATGTATGATGTCGTATGATGTTGTATGATGTATGATGTCGTATGATGATGTATGATGTTGTATGATGTCGTATGATGTATGATGTTGTATGATTTTGTATGTTGTGTGCTTCAGGTGTCTGGGATCGTGGGCCGCGCTGATGTTTTGGCCGCTCTGCTCTTCCTGCTCTGCTTCCTCTGCTACACCAGGTGAGACCCGGACCTGGACCTCATTTACAGACCTGGACCTGGACCTGATCCACAGACCCGGACCTGAACCTCATCCACAGACCCAGACCTGGACCTGATCCACAGACCCAGACCTGGGCCTGATCCACAGACCTGGACCTGGATTGGACCTGATCCACAGACCCAGACCTGGACCTCATTTACAGACCTGGACCTGGACCTCATCCACAGACCCAGACCTGGACCTGATCCTCACACCCAGACCCTCAGACACTGTAGGACTTCGACGGATCCAGAGGGGTTTGAGTCTTTTAGCCGTTTTCCATTTCCATCAGACAGGTGCTGGTTCTGGGTCGGTGCTCATTTCAGAACCGGTTCAGCCATTTTCAGTCAAAAAATGCTGCTCCTGACGCCGTAAACTGGTTCTAACACCGGGACTGAAATCAGAACTGGTTCTGGTGGATGATTGAACATAGTAGTTACTTTACAGTCAGCAGTTTATTAGAAGTAAATTATGGAGAAAGAAAAACAAAGTCTGTTTTAGCTGAAATACAACATAAACTAGGGATAATTTAGGCAGAAAAAACAAGACAGATGCTGTACACTAGTAAACAGTAGGTTGCTATGGCAACAGACACAAGATGGATGACAGATACCGGAACAAAAATACAACCGCAATACTTTGTTTTTACTCCCGGTTCAATGGGTCACATGGTGGTGAGTGATGTTTTCAGCTTCAGAACAGGAGCCGACGGCTGTAGAACAACAGCTCGACATGGACCTGGGACCTGTGTTTACGACTGCGTGTTCCTTCTGACAAGATCCAGCAACTTCAGCGGCCAGACCCTGCCCGGTTTATGACCCCTGACCCCCAGTAAAGCAGCTCTGAACATTTCAGAGACTTTTATTGTGGCCAGTCTGAGACACATCTGTGCAATTAATGCTGTCTAATCAGCATCTCGATAAGCCACACCTGAGATGCGGGATGGATGATTAATATTAATTTCTCACTAACACAGATTTAGACAAAATAAAAAATGGGAGCAAAACCAAAAGTGTCATGTCTATGTTTCTGTTCAGTGTCGGACTTTTTACTTTACCAGCTGCAGATCTTCACTTCTCAGTCAAAGGTCTCGGTGCATCTTCAGCAGGAGGATTTACCAGTAGAGCAGCCCTTGTACGGTGGAAAACCGAACCGGCCCAGTCCAGCCCAGCGCCGGCTCTGAACCGGCTCTGGTGGAAAAGGGGCCTCTGGCCTGCGGGGGGCGCTGTGTGCGACATGAGACGGGACCTGCTCCTGCTGTGCTTTTAGTGACTAATGTAATAATCTTTCTCTCTCACAGGAGCGTTGACCCGTCCCCCTCTCTCTCCGCCCCCCGCTCGTCCTCTCCTCTCTCGCTCGTCCTCTCTCTCTTCTTGGGGACCTGTGCCATGCTGGTGAAGGAGACGGGCGTGACGGTGTTTGGCGTGTGCCTCGTGTACGACGCCCTGGTGCTCTGCAGGAAGCCTCTGCTCGCGTGAGTCAAACAGCGCCCCCTGCTGGTGCCACAGGGCTTTTAAATGTGTGAATGAAACAAAAAACGCTGAATGAAGAGAGACAACAGAAGAAATAAAGGCAGACAAAAGACGTCCCACTTGGTCCAAAGTTTGTCAAATTTGTCCATTTTCAAATTACGTCCCAATTTTTCCAATGTTTGTTATCATATCATATCATATATATCATATCGATATGCTCCAAATGTATCCATCTGTTGTGTCCGTGGCTGGAGTTTTGAGGCCCAAACACTTGGTTCTGAAATCTAATGGGACGGCGATGTCAAAAACAGTGTATAGCAATTTATGTAATTTCTGTCCAGTGTTTCTGAGCAGGACAGTCCCAAAACACTTGGTAATGATGGGCCACTTGGTAATGATGGGCCACAGTTACTTGTTTGTCAAAACTCCACACACCTTGGATCAGCAGGAAGAGCTGAACAATATTAAGAGTTTTACAGTTTTTTTTGTCAGATTCTGTTGGAGGTTCACAGTCTAAACCGTCCAGTAGCTTTAACTGTGTCTGAATGTCCTCCCTGCTCTCTCACTCCTCATTCAATCCACAGCCCCACACTCTTCATCAGGCTGTATTCACTTTATTCCAGAAGTTGTCGTGGGCGCCGCCATATTGTCTCCGTTGTAGTTCACACGGAGTGGACGAGCTCAACAGAAAATAAGTTCTACTTGACTAAAAAGCCATTTTCAGGCCTCAGGAAATCTGTGCGTTGTTGACGTGTTGTTGCTCGTGTTCATTAAACATTTTACACAAATCATTCTACTTTATGTAACATTTTAGCAGTGAGACTTTTCCCTCGTTCGTCATTAGCTTTAACGGAGTTCTCGTCAAACTGAAGTGCGTTTACAGCAGAAGTGTGATCTGAGGCAAAAAGAGGCAAAAGTGGGCGGGGCTGAATAAGGTGAATAAGGTCCTCAATCACAGACGGATTCAGACTCAGCTCATACTTTCTCGTCACTGCGGGTCACATGACTGGCGTCTGGGAGAAAAAAAGTTTATAACTCCAATAAAAATGGATTTCTGTAATGAATGTGACACACTTTTATGGACTAATAATCATCACAAGTTTTAGTCATCATGGATCGCATGTGAAACATCAATTTATTCACAGCTTAAGCTAAGTTAGCGGCTAATTATAGCATCTCTGGCGCTGACAGATTGTTTAAAGTGTTTTGTTCATAATCTTGACTCAATTATGCGTTTAAACGGCTCTTTCTGCTTCATTCAAGATTCAAGAATTGTATTTTCCATTTGTTCAAACACACAAAAGTCCACACATTGGAATTCTTGTGCTTTCAGAGGTTCAAGTAAAAAGTCTGTTAAAGACCTGTCGATGTTGTTTTTCCGACTCTCGCAATGTATTGTGGTCAATATTAACCCCAGTGACCAGCGCTGGATAAGGTGCATTGTGGGAAACTTGTAAGTGCAGTACATTTTCAGCCGCTGGACACTGGGACAGCACAAAACATGGCGTGACCAAAGAACAGCGCCCCCTGTAGGAGCAGAGTGGACATTAGAACTTTACAAAGACTGAATGTGGTGGAAAAAGTTACAAAGGTCTGGATGTTTGACCTCTGTTTGAAAGTCAATTTAAACTTTTTTCAGTTTGTATAAAATACTCAAAACAAACCAAAAACGGAAAAGGAACATATCATTTACACATAGAGCTAAACGTCAATTTCAATCTGAAGGTTCTGGTCCGGAGACTTTAAACTGCCCTGGATTAGATTAGCCCCGCCCCTAAGGGAGGAGTGTTTGATTGCCGTTGATTACCCTCAGATTGAAAATGACTTTGATTTCTAAAACAGTCCAGAGGAAAACTCCTGGACAAAAGAGGGATTCAACCGACAGGTTTGAAATCTGCATCACCTTCTCCCCCTCTCTCTAAACATCCCCCCTCTCTTGTTCGCTCTCAGTCTCCCTCCCTCTAACTCCCCCTCTCTCTCTCTCTCTCTCTCTCTCTCTCTCTGTCTCCCTCCCTCTCTCTACCACTCTCTTTCTCTCTGTCGCTCTCTCTCCCTCCCCCTCACTCGCGCTCTCTCTCGCTCTCTTGTTTTCTCTCCCTCGCTCTCTCTCTCCCTCTGCCCCCCCTCTCTCCCCCCTCCCTCTCTACCTCCCTCTCTCCCCCTCTCTCTCGTTCTCCCTCTCTACCTCCCTCTCTCCCCCTCTCTCTCGTTCTCCCTCTCTCTCCCTTTCCCTCTCTCCCTCGTTGTCTCTCTCTCTCCCCCTCCCTCTCTTTCTCCCTCTGCCCCCCCCCTCAGATTCTTCTCATTCCTCCTTGTTGTGGACTTTCTCTCACATGTGTCTGAACAGCTGCAGGGTCAGTGCTCTGCCGCTCCCCAAATGTTTCAGGAGTCATAAAGTTACAAACCACAGTCTTCATCAAACCTCTAAGACCAGCAAAAAAATGGAATAAGTCAGTTTTCATGGTTGGTTCTTAACGAGGTTCAAGTAAAGCGTCAATAAGAGACAAGAAAAGGGAGTGAGACCAAAAAGTAAACATTTTATTTAAAAAGTTTAAAAACAACCCAAACCCCTCAAAACAGAAATCAAAGTCTCAAAAATTCTTTCATTTTCTCCCGCTGGTTCGGGGTCGTGGCCACACCCTGGACAGGGGCCTGTCTCGGGGCAAACACAGAGACAGCTGCTCCAGGCACCTGGGAAGTCTGTTATGTCCCACTCGAAATGTACGAGTTGGCTAATACTAACTGTAAATAACAGATTATTGGATTTATCCTCTGACAAATGTTTCCATGGTTTTTGTGGTGGTTAATGGCTCAGGTTCACTTCTTGTGGTGATTATTATCTCTGTAACACGTCACAGCTTGATCTCGTGTGAAACTCCAGTTCAGGAGGGTTTACAGTTTGAGTGACGCTGCGGGGCATTTTTTCAAGTCTGAGGTGGTGAATGTCCCAGTGACCGGTCGCACCAATAGACCCTTCACGCTCACATTCATTCACTCGGTCATGTGTTTGGACTCTCACAGTCCTAGAACCCGGAGAGAAGATGTTGTTGGTCTTGGCCTGGGATTCGAACCCATGATCTCCTTATTGGGAGACGAGAGCTCTAACACTCTGCACCCAAGTCTCACACATGAGCTCCGTAATGAGTTATTGTTGATCATTTCATTGCGACGCTTGATGCAAGATTATGCTTTTTAAAATGTTGTCTCTCTTGTTACTTTTTGAAGCTCTTCTTGAACCTTGTTAAGATCCAACCGTGAAAATGTGACTTTTGTCCATCTATTCAACTGATCAGGACTCAGTGTTATACTTCACAACAGAATCTGACAAAATCTGCAAAAAGTCTCTAAAAGAAATGCTGATAATTTCTACATTATTCATCCAAGGAGGGGCGGGGCATCTGACACACAGGACGATGGGCGGGGCATCTGACACAGGAGGATGGGAGGGCATCTGACTCATGTTTGTGTTTCAGACGGCTGAGCGGCTCCAGTGTCACAGAGTTCTTCCGTGAGTCCAGACCTCTGTTCAAACGAGCCGCTCTGCTCACGGCTCATGTACGTACTTTACTACTACTACTATAACTACTACTACAACTGCAAATACTACTACAACTACTACTACTACTACTACTATAACTACTACTACTACTGCTGCTACTATAACTACTGCTACTATAACTACTTCTGCAAATACTACTACTACTGCAAATACTACTGCTACTATAACTACTACTACTACTGCTACTACTGCTACTACTACTACTACTACTGCTACTACAACTGCAAATACAACTACTACTTCTACTGCAAGTACTACTGCTACTACTACTACTACTGCAAATACTACTACTACTACTACTATTGCTACTACTTCTACTGCAAATACTACTACTGCTGCTACTGCTACTACAGCTACTGCTACTACAACTACTGCTACTACTACTACTACTGCAAATACTACTACTAGTACTTTTGCTATTAGTGCAAACTAATCTACTAAACTAGAACTGCTGCAGCTCAGACAAAATGATAAACTATTACAGTGACATAATGCAGTGGTTCTTAAACGTGTCCCAAGTGCCACTGGGTCTAAACCGGGTCTAAAAGCAGGACTAAACCAGGACTAAACCAGGACTAAACCAGGACTACATTATTGTTGTACCAGCTCTAAACAAGGACAAGTCTAAAAGAAGACAAAATGTGATACAATGGACCTGTCCTCCTAATCCACCTTCACCACCGAAAGGAGCTCAGTTTGACTGTTTGAGAACCATTTTGTACGGAGCCCAGGTCATGACATTTGCAACATATTAATAAACTCATTTATATCATCTGTATTCATTAATATACACTGTACCGACCAAATAAATAAAACAGATTAATAGAATAAATAAAAATATGACCGTTGGTTCACTTTGTGCAGAACAAACCACATGATAATCAGGTCATTCCCTCCAAATATTTTCTTATGTGGACATTTTATTATCTCAAAGTCCCCATTAATAATATATTTTGCAAATGTTCTGCCGTGGGCTCCGTAAAGTCAGGGCATGAACCTTAAACTGTTTCTACATTTAAGGCCTCTTCTGTCTCTCGTTCAGGTGCTTCTGATCCTCTCGGTTCGTCTCTGGCTCATGGGCGGATCCATGCCTCTGTTTTCTGAGCAGGATAACCCCGCCTCCTTCTGCCCCCGC
This sequence comes from Rhinogobius similis, assembly GCA_019453435.1. Taxonomy (NCBI): domain Eukaryota; kingdom Metazoa; phylum Chordata; class Actinopteri; order Gobiiformes; family Gobiidae; genus Rhinogobius; species Rhinogobius similis. Next base: position 4,193,733 of record CM033619.1, on the reverse strand, counting down.
CTCCTCACCAGGTACTCCCCAACAACACTTAAATATCAGTGAAAGAGGGTTTGCTGAGTGCATTTCAAAGGCGCTGTACCTGCTTTTTACCGCCTTCAAACTTGAAAGAATAGTTTGCAGCGGTACAGCCCAAAGCAGAGTTTGGTCAGCGTGATAATCTAGCATGCTAACAGCGCACCAGCGTTACTTCCGGTCTTGTTTAAGATTAAAACGCTCCATAATTAGATGTAGACAGCACACAGCGGCCTCATTTTCACCCTAATAGCTGCTTTTACATTATATCTGAGCTGGGCAAAACAGATTTTACTTTATGACATGAAAAAAAAATCAAGTACAGTTGCTTTTAAGATACTCGGAAAACACTCAATAATAATAATAATAATCAACAATGTCATATGAGTGTTTTCTGAGTGTTTTCCGAGTGTGTGTTGTGTGTCTGCCGAGTGTTTGCCATGTATTTGCAGAGTATTTGCACAGTATTTGCACAGTATTTGCACAGTATTTGCACAGTATTTGCACAGTATTTGCTTGTGCTTCCAGGTTCCTGACGTACAGTTTCCTGCTGTCGTTTAACGCTTGGCTGCTGCTCGCTCCGATCACACTCTGCTACGACTGGCAGGTGAGAAATGTCACTGCTCTTTGACTAGAATGTGTTTGTGTTTTGATCTGGAAGAGGGAGTTTCTCGACAACGATGTTCAGTGATATTATGTCAATCCAAAAGAAATGTGTTAAAATGTGTCTTCAAAAGGTCTGTTTTATTAGTTGAGGTTTATTTGTTGATCAAAGGTGAAACGTCAGAAAAATGAATCACAAAAGTTCATAAATATCACTTTTTACTCCGCTCTTTTTGCTATATTTTTACCATAAACTATTTACTCGATATTCAAATGTTGCATTTCTTCATATTAGATATTACCTACATTTTGATATATTGTCCACTTCTAATTTGGGTTCATATTGGCAAAAAACACCCTGGAACCAGTCTGAAATCTACCTGTAAAGCTACTCCTAAAAATAGAAAAGGGGAAAACAATCACAATTCTATTTGTGTTTGCTCTTGTTTCCTCTCTGTGTGGAGCCAATTTCCTCTTGTTTCCTCTCTATGTAGAGTGACTTTCCTCTTGTTTCCTCTCTGTGCAGAGTGACTTTTCTCTTGTTTCCTCTCTGTGTGGAGCCACTTTCCTCTTGTTTCCTCTCTGTGTAGAGTGACTTTCCTCTTGTTTGTTTCCTCTCTGTGCGGAGCAGCGATTTTCCTCTTGTTTCCTCTCTGTGCGGAGTGACTTTACTCTTGTTTCCTCTCTGTGCTGAGCCACTTTCCTCTTGTTTCCTCTCTGTTTAGAGTGACTTTCCTCTTGTTTGTTTCCTCTCAGTGCGGAGCCACTTTCCTCTTGTTTCCTCTCTGTGTAGAGCCACTTTCCTCTTGTTTCATCTCTGTGTGGAGCCACTTTCCTCTTGTTTCCTCTCTGTGTAGAGCCACTTTCCTCTTGTTTCATCTCTGTGCGGAGCCACTTTCCTCTTGTTTCCTCTCTGTGTGGAGCCACTTTCCTCGTTTCCTCTCTGTGTGGAGCCACTTTCCTCTTGTTTCCTCTCTGTGTAGAGTGACTTTCCTCCTGTTTGTTTCCTCTCTGTGCGGAGCAGCGATTTTCCTCTTGTTTCCTCTCTGTGCGGAGTGACTTTACTCTTGTTTCCTCTCTGTGCTGAGCCACTTTCCTCTTGTTTCCTCTCTGTTTAGAGTGACTTTCCTCTTGTTTGTTTCCTCTCAGTGCGGAGCCACTTTCCTCTTGTTTCCTCTCTGTGTAGAGTGACTTTCCTCTTGTTTGTTTCCTCTCAGTGCGGAGCCACTTTCCTCTTGTTTCCTCTCTGTGTGAACCACTTTCCTCTTGTTTCCTCTCTGTGTGGAGCCACTTTCTTCTTGTTTCCTCTCTGTGTAGAGTGACTTTCCTCTTGTTTGTTTCCTCTCTGTACGGAGCAGCGATTTTCCTCTTGTTTCCTCTCTGTACGGAGCCACTTTCCTCTTGTTTCCTCTCTGTGCGGAGTGACTTTACTCTCGTTTCTGTGCTTCAGGTCGGCAGTATTCCTCTGGTGGAGTCGTTCTCAGACTTGAGGAACGGAGCGCCTCTGCTGCTGCTGCTGCTCATGGCTCTGGTCTGTGTGCACTGCGCCCACTCCATTCAGGTGACACCACAGACACCAGAGATACGTTGCACGTTTCCACAGACGTCTCATGTAAATAAAGCCTGTGCCTGTGTTTGTTTCCGTGTCAGAGGCAGCAGAGCCGGGAGGTGTTAGTGGGGCTACTCTTCCTGGTTTTCCCCTTCATCCCGGCCTCAAACCTGTTCTTCAGAGTCGGCTTCGTGGTGGCAGAGCGAGTGCTGTACATGCCCAGGTCAGGCTAACCACTCTGTTTCTCAGTGAGGAGGTTGTGGGTTCGACTCCCGTGGCAGACAGGCTAACTGCTCCATTGTCTCACGTTCTTTTTTGGTTGATAAAGTCAGGTGTTTCCACTTAATGACTTCCTTGTCGTCTTCAAAATAGTTCAGAGAGAAGGAGAATACAACCTCAGAAGAAAGTTAAAATTCAAAATGCAAAGTTTACGAACCACTATGAATAGCTTCATCTGTGGCGTTAAGTTACAGTTATAAGGTTTTTTTTCCCTGACATGTTCAAGTAAAGAAAAATACCTTTATTGTGTAACTGCTGAACTTTAGTGACGAGCTGTGTTTACCAGACACACACATGTTTTAAAAGTTGGGTGGTGCTTCCTCCTATTGAACTTGTTTCCCTTTTAATTATCACCGGCGTCTTGCTGTTATGAAGGAATTGGGTGAAAGTGAATTTAAATAGTCAACAATGGCTCATGTTTGAAACTAATAGAAATTAAATAATAAAGCGATCCGAGTCTGAGTTCCCCAATTTGAGTCGTTTGCTGAATTGGAGTCAGTCACACTAGTCGTTAGCTTGACTATATTTTCATAATTTAAAACGTGAGAAGCTGTTAAAATGTTTTGTTGTAGCCATAGTTTGCCTCTTTTAAGTTTACTAGAGTTTATTAAAGTTTATAATTTGTTTATATTTGATAAAAACAGACAAAATCTCAGACCTTCTGCAGTCACAAAAAGCATTAAACATGACACTAAAACCAAGTTAATACTTACAAGAAGACAGAATGAACTTTCCAAATATGACACTAAAAGCAGTTGTCCTCGATGTGTCTGTGCTCTGTTTATTATTATCATGGTTTATTAACAGTTAAATGTTGTTGTTTTTTTGCAAACTTTAAAGTCCATTTGACACGTTAGACCAGAGGGGGGCAAACTAAGGCCCGGGGGCCACATGCGGCCCTTTTGGCATTTTGATCCGGCCCGCAAAGCATTCAATAAAAAAATTGTATGAGTTAGGTGTGGTGCATTTGTCATTTTATAGTTTCCTGAGCAGCTGCTTGTTCATTAAAAATCAGTTTTGAGAACAGCCACCACTAGAATAACACCAAACTTTGATGCATTGGATAAAAGGAGTGATCAACTGCACTGATCCCACTAAATAAAGGTAATGATTTTTGCTATTCTGTTGTAATTTTTTGTATATTTTAGGCATTAAGTCTATGCGTAGTAGTATGTGTGTAAAATGGTCCGGCCCCCAGGTAAATGTAAAAATCCAATGTGGCCCTTGCGTCAAAATAATTGCCCACCCCTGCGTTAGACACACCTTTCACTAAAACGTGGTGGAACATGATTATATTTAAGATTTTACTAAACATTTTGCCCGTTGGTCCTCAGTTTGACTGTTTTTGTGAAGTTTATGATGTCACTTCCTGGTTGGACATGGGCAACAAATATGACATAGAGATAATTCTACAACTGTTACCATAGCAACCAGACTGTAAACAAGGACCAAAATTGATATGTATTGCACAACAGTTAGGAATTTACCATAAATAATACTTGATAAGACCTTTTATTTTGCTGAGTGATGGTTCAAACTGTCAGAAAAATGTGTTGGTTATGTTTAAATTGTTCTAGTATTTTCAACGGCACGTCGCTTTTTGATGACATCACAGAGGGATTCAGCCTTACCCCCTGCGATTTTAAACTTTTGAAAATTTCCTCACAAACTGCAACATAAACATTTTAAACAGGTGCCCTCCCACCAAACTAAGTCATAATTAGACAAACATGAAAACCTGTCATTTGGACTTTAAGCTCATTTATTGCCATTGTCAGTGATCAAAAATTCACAAACATAGGAACTTGCTTCGGCGTAAGGTGCAACATAAAACAATGAATAAAATATAATAAAATAAAATATATATTAAAAAAATATACAGCATGTTAGATGTAGTTGCCGTAGTAACAGAGTGATGTTTGTGCAGATTTAAATTTGACGTATATTTAGCACCGACTCAAACGGGGGACCACGGGGGTTTGGGGGAGACGCTCTGCACACACTGTTTGCTGACTGTGCTCTCTGCTGCCCTCTGTCTGCAGCATGGGGTACTGCATCCTGGTGGCCCACGGTTTGGGCCGGCTGTGCTCGTGCGTGGGCCGCTGGGGCAGTGCGGTGCTCAGTCTGTCGCTGCTGCTGCTGCTGCTGCTCTTCTCCTGGAAAACGGTGACGCAGAACCAGGTGTGGTCGTCCCGCGAGGCGCTCTTCAGGTCACACTCTGCTTTGAACTCACAAACGCGTTTATTACACGCTAACAACCCGTTTATGACGTGTGTGTGACGTGTGTGTGTGTGTCTCAGGTCAGGGATCCAGACTCTGCCTCACAACGCCAAGGTCCACTACAACTACGCCAACTTCCTGAAGGACACAGGGCGCCACCCGGAGGCCATTCACCATTACAACATCGCCCTCAGGTGCATAAATACATACATAAACGCACACGCGCGCGCACACACACACGTTGAGTTTCTATGGGTTTGGACTTAATTTCCTGGAGACTGATCTTTAAAAAGTCACTCTTTGCCTAACATGAACCAATTTTAGCCCAAATTTGAACTTTAAAGCAGAACTGAATTACATTTTGACCTTATTAAAGTCTTATAACTCTGTGTGGTGGTTGCATATGTGTTTTCGGGGCGTTTGAAGCCCGTTGTCGCCCTCTGCTGTCTCTGGGCATAAAACGAGTCGCAACATGGACAGATGTCGTGCACTTTTCCAGCCTCGTAAGAACAACCGCATGTGCAACTCCAGCAAACGCTGCAGCAAAAGGGGCCGCTCCGGAGCCACCGGGGGCCGCTCCAGAGCGTCACACACTTGGTCCACAGCAGAGAAACTTTATTAATAGAAATGTTCAGTTTATTTTGGTCCTCACAGTGTCCTGTCTCCCTTCTGCCCCCCGGTGGCTGCAGGCTGTACCCGCGTCACGCCAGCGCCCTGAACAACCTGGGCACGCTGACCTCTGACCCCCAGGAGGCCGAGAGCTTCTACAGGAAAGCCCTGGACATCAATCCCCAGCACAACCGCGCCCTCTTCAACCTGGGAAACCTGCTCAAGTGAGGGAGTGGATTGGGACCAGGGCTCCAGACCCGAAACGGGACGAGACCAGGGCTCCAGACCTGGACCGGGACAAGACTGGGACAGGACCGGGACTCCAGACCTGGACCGAGACGAGACCGGGGCTCCAGACCGGGACTGGACAGGAGCAGGATTAAACGGGACGAGACTGGGACTGGACCAGGAGCGGGACTGGACTCTAGACCTGGGGAAGAGCAGGACAAGACGTGGACTGGATATGGACTAAAATTAGGACTAAACTCGGTCTACTGTGTGTCCAGGACTCGGGGTCAGGACGCTGAGGCCGAGCTGCTCCTGAAGAACTCCATTCGTTTTGGGCCACATTTCTCTGACGCCTACTCCAGCCTCGCCTCCCTGTACGGCCAGCAGGTGAGCCAGGTGCCCTTCTTCTGTTTCAGAGTGTGTCATGTGCCCTCCCTGTGTGTCAGGTGCCCCCTCAGTGTGTCAGGTGCCCTCCCTGTGTGTCAGGTGCTCTCTCAGTGTGTCAGATGCTCTCTCAGTGTGTCAGGTGCTCTCCCTGTGTGTGTCAGGTGCCCTCCCTGTGTGTCAGGTGCCCTCTCTGTGTGTGTCAGGTGCCCTCTCTGTGTGTCAGGTGCCCTCCCTGTGTGTCAGGTGCCCTCCCTGTGTGTATCAGGTGCCCTCCCTGTGTGTATCAGGTGCCCTCCCTGTGTGTATCAGGTGCCCTCCCTGTGTGTGTCAGGTGCCCTCCCTGTGTGTGTCAGGTGCCCTCCCTGTGTGTGTCAGGTGCCCTCCCTGTGTGTGTCAGGTGCCCTCCCTGTGTGTGTCAGGTGCCCTCCCTGTGTGTGTCAGGTGCCCTCCCTGTGTGTATCAGTTGCCCTCCCTGTGTGTATCAGGTGCCCTTCCTGTGTGTGTCAGGTGCCCTCCCTGTGTGTATCAGGTGCCCTCCCTGTGTGTGTCAGGTGCCCTCTCAGTGTGTGTCAGGTGCCCTGCCTGTGTGTCAGGTGCCCTCCCTGTGTGTGTCAGGTGCCCTCCTTGTGTGTGTCAGGTGCCCTCCTTGTGTGTGTCAGGTGCCCTGCCTGTGTGTGTCAGGTGCCCTCCCTGTGTGTGTCAGGTGCCTTCCCTGTGTGTGTCAGGTGCCCTCCCTGTGTGTGTAAGGTTCCCTCCCTGTGTGTAAGGTGCCCTCCCTGTGTGTCAGGTGCCTTCCCTGTGTGTCAGGTGCCCTCCCTGTGTGTCAGGTTCCCTCCCTGTGTGTAATGTGCCCTCCCTGTGTGTGTCAGGTGCCGTCCCTGTGTGTCAGGTGCCGTCCCTGTGTGTCAGGTGCCCTCCCTGTGTGTCAGGTGCCCTCTCAGTGTGTGTCAGGTGCCCTCCCTGTGTGTCAGGTGCCCTCCCTGTGTGTCAGGTGCCTTCACTGTGTGTCAGGTGCCCTCCCTGTGTGTCAGGTGCCCTCCCTGTGTGTCAGGTACCCTCTCTGTGTGTGTCAGGTGCCCTCCCTGTGTGTCAGGTGCCCTCCCTGTGTGTGTCAGGTGCCCTCCCTGTGTGTGTCAGGTGCCCTCCCTGTGTGTCAGGTGCCCTCCCTGTGTATGGCAGGTGCCCTCCCTGTGTGTGTCAGGTGCCCTCCCTGTGTGTCAGGTACCCTCTCTGTGTGTGTCAGGTGCCCTCCCTGTGTGTGTCAGGTGCCCTCCCTGTGTGTCAGGTGCCCTCCTTGTGTGTGTCAGGTGCCCTCCCTGTGTGTCAGATGCTATCTGTGTGTCAGGTGCCCTCCCTGTGTGTCAGGTGCCCTCCCTGTGTGTGTCAGGTGCCCTCCCTGTGTGTCAGATGCTATCTGTGTGTCAGGTGCCCTCCCTGTGTGTCAGGGGCCCCCTGGTGTCTGACTCTCGTCCCGTTTCCACAGAGGCGTTTCTCGGAGGCTCAGGACGTTTACCTGAAGGGGCTGGAGCTCTGTCCTGAGAGCTCTGACCTCCACAACAACTACGGCGTGTTCCTCGTCGACTCAGGTCTGAGGCTTTATTTAATCTTTATTTAACTCTATGACGGGTTAAACACGTTTGACCAAAATGAAGGGAATATGATTGTATTTAAAATTTTACTAAACATTTTGCCTGTTTCTCCCCAGTTTGAAAGTTTTCATAATTTTTCAGCAGATACGACACAATTACAGGCAATTCCACAACTGTTACCATAGCAACCAGACTGTAAACAAGGCCCACATCCACAAACATGACACAATATGAACTGACAAGTTAATAAAACCTGACAACACTTTAGTTTGTTGGATGATGGTGATGATTTTCAAGAGGCTGCAAAGTTTTACAGTTAGAGCAAACAAACAACATTAAAATGATATCGTTATCGAGGCCGTGTCTAATGCTTTTAGTGCATGTTCTTTTAAAACCAGCTTCTTTTGCTTGGACATGAAAGCGAAAGGAACAGCTCTGTAAATGGCCCTGAAAAGGTTTAAAGACGAGGATAACCAGCTTTAACTTTTGTCCCTGTTTGGTGGTTTTTAGTCCAAAAAACACATTTTTTCTTTAGATATTTTGGGGAAAATCACTGAACGATATCAATGACTAACTTCAACCACCAACTGACCTCATGTGAATGTACCTCTGCGGCTGTTTCAGACTAGCGTGTAGCATTAGCCCCATTAGCATGTAGCATTAGCACCATTAGCACATGTCCTGTAGCTAATACTCTGTTGTCCGTCTGTGTCCAGGAGAGGGCGCTCTGGCAGCGGCTCATTATCAGCGCGCCGTCCGCCTCAGACCGGACCATTACGTCGCCATGGTGAACTTAGGCCGCCTCCTCCGCTCGTCCAACGACAACGAGCAGGCTGAGATCTGGTACCAGAGGTCAGTCCTACTCCAGACCAGGCCGAGATCTGGTACCAGAGGTCAGTCCTGGTTTAGACCTGGTACCAGCGGTCTTGTCCTGGTTTAGACCTGGGTTAAATCTTGGGTTATTCCTGTTTTATCCCAGTTTTAGGTCTCGTTCGGTCCTGTTTCGGTGCTGGTTTTGTCCTGGTCTTAACCCGGTCTTCTTTCAGGGCTCTGTCGGTGTCGCGCTGCGTGGACGTGCTCTCTCCACTGGGGGCGCTGTACTACAACACGGGTCGGTTCGAGGAGGCTCTGCAGGTTTACAGAGAAGCCGTGCTCCTGCAGCCGTCCAGCTCTGAACTCGGCCTCGCTCTGGTCAGTCTCTGTCTCCTTTAACTCTGCCCACGCGCTCCCCTTTAAACCTGTTGAAATTGATCCATTCTGTTTGTTGCACAAACACTTCCAGACTTCTTTTCAGACTGACGTTTGTACCTGATCGTAGAATGACCCGCTCCGTTTCAGGCTCAGGTCCTGGCGATCTCCGGTCGTCCGTCGGAGGCAGAACAAACGACTCGAGAAATTCTGCTGCGAGAACCAAACTGCATCGAGTGTTTCCGTCTGCTGTCGGCCATGAGCAGCAAGAGACAGGACCACCAGCAGGTGAGAGACAGGACCGCCGACAGGTGAGAGACAGGACCGCCGACAGGTGAGAGACAGGACCGCCGACAGGTGAGAGAGGACCGCCGACAGGTGAGAGACAGGACCGCCGACAGGTGAGAGACAGGGCCGCCGACAGGTGAGAGACAGGGCCGCCGACAGGTGAGAGACAGGACCGCCGACAGGTGAGACAGGACCGCCGACAGGTGAGAGACAGGACCGCCGACAGGTGAGAGACAGGGCCGCCGACAGGTGAGAGACAGGGCCGCCGACAGGTGAGAGACAGGGCCGCCGACAGGTGAGGCCACCCAGTGTTTCTTCAGGTGCTGCAGTTCCTCAGTGTTTGTTTCTCTTTGGTTCCTCAGTGTTTGTTTCTCTTCGGTTCCTCAGTGTTTGTTTCTCTTCGGTTCCTCAGTGTTTGTTTCTCTTCGGTTCCTCACTGTTTGTTTCTCTTCAGGCGCTGTGGTTCCTGGAGCAGGCGCTGGAGCTGGAGCCTTCAGATCCTTCAGTAAAAGCCGAGCTTCTTTTCTCCCGAGGAAACCAGCTCCGAGAGATGGACCAACTCGAGCTGGCTTTTCAAGTGAGGCTTCTGTTCTCAAAGAGGTTTAGACCTGGGTTAGTCCTGGTTTAATCCCTGGTTTAGTCCCTTGTTTGGGCCTGGTTTAGCCCTGGTTTAGCTTTGGTTTAGTCCCGGTTTAGCCCTGGTTCAGTCCTGGTTTAGTCCCTTGTTTGGCCCTGGTTTAGTCCCTTGTTTGGCCCTGGTTTAGTCCTTTGTTTGGCCCTGGTTTAGTCATGGTTTAGTCATGGTTTAGTCCTGGTTTAGTCCCTGGTTCAGTCCTGGTTTATCCCTGGTTTAGTCCTGGTTTAGTCCTGGTTCAGTCCGGGTTTAGTCCCTGGTTTAGTCATGGTTCAGTCCTGGTTTAGTCCTGGTTTAGTCCTGGTTCAGTCCGGGTTTAGTCCCTGGTTTAGTCATGGTTCAGTCCTGGTTTAGTCTTGGTTTAGTCCCTGGTTCAGTCCTGGTTTAGTCCCTGGTTCAGTCCCTGGTTCAGAGCCCTGGTTCAGTCCTGGTTCAGTCCTGGTTCAGTCCTGGTTTAGTCCCGGTTTAGCCCTGGTTTAGTCCCTGGTTTAGTCCCCCGCTAATCCCTGACAGTTGTTGTTCTCAGAGTTACCAGCAGGCGGTGCAGATCAGACCGAATCAGTCCCAGGCCTGGATGAACATGGGAGGAATCAAACACATGAAGGTATCTGCTCCTCGCACTCTTCTAAGGTCCCCATTTTATTCCTCTTTCATCCAATTTTCCACAAATTATTTTTCTTTTTTTTTTCCATCCTGCTTTCCGCTTTAATGTTCCAGCTTTATTTCTCTAACTTTTTACACCGAGTATTTGCACTGACTTTGCTCCTCTGACACTTAAAGTTTCCTCTAAGTTTTCCATTGTTCCATTCCAATGTTTCTCGTCTCCGATCTCGCCCCTGATCCTGTTCATGATCTCGTCCCCTGATCTCGTCTGTTGATCTCAATCTCGTCCCCTGATCTTGTCCCCTGATCTCGTCCCTGATCTCATCCCCTGATCTTGATCTCGTCTCCTGATCTCGATCTCGTCTCTGATCTCGTCCCTGATCTCATCCCCTGATCTTGATCTCGTCTCCTGATCTCGATCTCGTCTCTGATCTCGTCCCTGATCTCATCCCCTGATCTTGATCTCGTCCCTGATCTCATCCCCTGATCTTGATCTCGTCTCCTGATCTCGATCTCGTCTCTGATCTCGTCCCTGATCTCATCCCCTGATCTTGATCTCGTCTCCTGATCTCGATCTCGTCTCTGATCTCGTCCCTGATCTCGTGTGGTTTCAGGGAGACTACGCCGCCGCTCGGTCGTTCTACGAGAAGGCGCTGGCACTGAGTCCCGGCTCCAAACTGCTGAAGGAGAACCTGGAGAAGTTGGACCGTTTGGAGCGAAGATCCAAAGGCAGCGTCTGAACCAAAGCAGCGACGTTCATCCCACACGGAACACGGAACTCGAGGAGGAGCCGACATCCGCGCAAGTCCAGCCGCTTCTGATCCAGTTCTGGAGTTCTTTTCTCGTTCTGTGCGTTTTTTCAGCTCAGACTTTTTCCCGAGGAGCCTGAACACAGCGTCGGTTAAACACGTCCAAAACATCTGCCACAGCTTTAAAGACATTATTTATGCAAAATATTATTCCAACGTAATTCCGTGTAAGACCAGGGCGCGTCAGGTTTTGTTCTCATTTACATTAAAAGCAGAACTAAGTGACGTCAGTGACAGAGCGCCCCCTGCTGTTCTCCTGTGGAAATACACTGCAGTGAAAAGACGCCGCCGTTTTATCAAAATAAGTAGCTCTGGGCGATAAAAACAGAACCGTGAGCCCGTCCTGTGACTGTTTGAGTGACATGTTGTTCTGGTCATTGACTGTTTGTGTCTTTAATGCAGCTGTCTGTTCAAACACACTTTTCTCCTGATGTTTAGTCTCTGAAGCCTTTGAGCAGATGACTTAATTACCTCTTAAAGGCTAGAGCGGCACAATCAAACCAAATCCACACAAGGCTGCAATTTTTGAAGTGCAATAATTTTTTTTCCTCAAACAACAAAATTTGATTTGAATAAAACCTGCTCACGCTGTAGTTTGGATTTGTACAAACATGTTCTGAAACAAGAGACAAAAACTCAAAAATGATAAAAATGTGTTTAAAAGCGACAAAAACGCTCGAACAACAAACGCAGCACAATGCACAAAAACGTGACTGAAAGCGACAAAAACACGCCGACCGACGACAAACACGACTCAGTGCACCAAAATGTGACTAAAAAGGCACGTTTAAATACGACAAACACAACTAAAAGCAACAATATTGTGTTTAAAATGTGAATCTGAACAGAATCCTATTATCAAAACATAATCCCAGTCGCACTGATCAGAAAAATGACAATTAGATATTTTTCGTAAATGGTGCAGCTCTGTTAAAGACAATAGGAAAAATACAGTGAACATGAATGAATCGAGATAAAAATCCTCAATTTGGCCCCAAGAAAATCGTGAAAGTAAATGTTGTCATATCGCCCAGCCGGACATGGAAGGACAATCACACAAACATTACATGTTGCCAGATAAAAAATAAAAAAAGAGCTAGCGTTTCCGTCGGTGAGTCGTCTTCAGGTCAATTATTATTCTTTTTTTCCCGCCCAGAGACAGCAGGGGGCGACGATGGGCTTCAAACGCCCTGAAAATACATCTGTAACCGCCGCACACGCACTTAGACACTTAGACTTTAATGGCGCCAAAATGTTACTTAGTTCTGCTTTAAAAGACGAGCCCTGGGTTTAGAGGATTTATCTAAATAATAATATTTTAAAGCGTATAATAATAATGAAAGATCTACTTTTGACCCTTGAGTTTGTGTTACTTCATTTTTAACATCTTTAAAACGGTGAACAAATGAATCCATCACATGTAAACTCATAATACAGATATTTTAATGAAGTCCTTTTAAATACTTACATTTTCATTAATTCAACGTCAAAAGTGAGTTATTTTACTTATTTCAAATTATTTATTACAAAAAATGTACAGAATATATATTTTTTCTTATTCCAACCCGCAGTGTGTCAGTGGAGTCTGGAGTCGTGTGTTAAGTTAAATAAAGTCTGATTTATTTAAAAACGTGTGTGTTTGGTCGAGTTTATCCCACTGTTTGTCTTTAAACTGGATTAGGACCTGGTTTGGACCTGGATTTGGACCTCAAAACTCAAATTTCGCCTCATTTTTTTAACTTAACTTGAATGAGTTTCAGAATCCGATCTTAAATCCTTGTTTGGTCTAAATCTGTTGAGTCCAGATTGTACAGTTTGTGTGGATCTACTTTAAGGCTGATCTTTATGTCTCGAGGGACAAAAATGCATTTGAAGAAAACAATGTCAGAGAAATCTATAGATGAAGTGGATTCAATGGAAGAATTGTGTCCAATCAGGAGCAGATTGTCCAATCAGGAGCAGATTGGACACATTTGTTGTTTCCAGGTGAAAGTCGATGTGAGAGAGAAGTGAACAAAAAATGAGTTTTGCTGTAGAGTCTGGCCTTAAGTTTGAGGATGAAAGAGCGTTTTCGCAAAAGATTCCAAATTTTCGTGCAAATACCGTTCAGTTTGTGTGAATCTGTTTCCTCAGTGTTTGAGTCTGTGCAGATATAAACTGTTTGATTAATAAATCAGGAGATGATTAGCCCAACATTTTACATTCAAAAACAAAGAGGGCTGACCATTATTTCTATAGTACATTGTAGAAAGGGGTTCAGAGGTTGTCATCCGGACGCCGTTTAAAGATCGAAATCGATCTTTAAACGGCGTCGATGACAACCTCTGAACCACTTTCTACACGGACCACACCTGGACGAATGAGGGTTTACATCGACGTCTATCGTACATTGACTTTTTAGATTCATTTATGAACAAAGTGTTAATAGTTGAATCGTTTATAACATTTTGATTGAATAATGCCACTGTCTTTGTGATTAAATGTCATTTCGTATGTTTGGGAGGAGACGGAGGCAACCTGTGGCACTAGCTGTCAATCAAACCACGAGCAAAACCGGCCCCTGGAAAAGGAAGCACCTGATTGGTCAGTTATTGTTGTAATAACTTGATTTATGAAGAACATAATGAGTTCCAGATGTGAGTTTGACAGAAGCCGTGACAGAGAAAAGACACCAGTGTCACAGAAAGTGGGTCATCCAGGGATATGTACGGTCTGTGGTCCAGAGACACGTGTCAGTCTGGAGCAGGTCCCACTTCAGAACAGAAAGAATCAAGAGTTTTTGAGAATTCGTCCGCTCGATCCCGACCTTGGCCCACTCCGTCGGCGTTGAACCCTCCCCCTCAGGCTCCGTCGGGCTGAACCCTCCCCCTCAGGCTCCATCGGGATGAACCCTGCTCCCTCAGGCTCCGTCAGGCTGAACCCCCCCTCAGGCTCTGGGTTCACTGCCCGGGCCACGCCGCTCTCAGGCTCAGCAGGATCTCCACGTCGGCCGGGGCCAAACAGAACACACCGAGTTCGTTCAGCGCGGCCTGCGGCGAGGGCTCGAGTCCCGCGGGTCCTCGGGGGCTGCGCTCCCGGTCCTGGTCCTGGTCCCGGAGCAGGTCTCGGAGCAGGATGGCCGAGCCCACGGTGAGGGTCAGGACCAGACACGCCTCCTTCACGCTGAGGACAAACAGACGCCGTGATCGTTAAAGTGCACGGGACAGAGTCAAGGGTTCATAAATGTTTGTTTGGAAATGGAGCTTAAAAGATTTAAACTCAAACATTCTAGAATCCAGAACAGGCAAAGCTTGTGTGGAACACAGAGCTGCTCGATTTGTGCCAAAATTATAATCATGATTATTCAGCTCATAATTAAAATCCTAATTATTTCAAACAATGACTTCTATATTTTCAGTATCATTCTGTGGACAGGATGGACCAGATGTTTTAGATGGTGCTGTCAAACAATAACAAAAATTAATCTGATTAATCAAAGCTCCAAAGTGTGATTAATCAGATTAATCGCACCACGCGCTTTTTTAACATTTTTTTTAACATTTCACATTTTCCTCTGAAAATTCAATAATCACAAATCTAAATACATTGTTGAAAAGCCCAACTAATGAAGTCTGGACTTTGCATTTCATGTTGAGTCTGTGGCTCATGTTTCAAGTAAATCTACACGACCAAACACAGGTTTAATGGATTTAGGGCCCTTCATGCACTCACAGAACTATAGTTACACATAGGTAACTGACATGTATGGAGACTGATGGGTCTGGTGCGGGTCTGGTGCTGGTCTGGTGCGGGTCTGGTGCTGGTCTGGTGTGGGTCTGGTGTGGAGCACACGTGGTTCGACGGGTGACTCTGCCGTGTGTTTGGGTTTGTTCTGTCTGTGGAGCCCTCAGCTGCTTTAAATCCTGTTTATGGGGCAAATATAAACCAGAGCTCCTCCCCTTGTTCTAAAGTAACCTGTGGTGTGCCTCAGGGGTCAGTGCTCGGTCCAATTCTGTTCACTCTTTATTTGCTGCCGTTTAAGATGATCAGAAAGCATGGCATCACTTCCACTGCTGTGACACAGCTGTATTTATCAATGAAACCTGATCCATCGAGTCCAGACTCAGAGCCTGAAGGACAGAAAACCTGGAGGACACTTCATGATCTGCTCCTTAACCCTGAAAACACCGAGGTCATTGGAGTCGTGTAAAGTTTTTGAACACTTCAGAGGAGAAGGACACTTGAAATGTTTCAGAGGAAGTGTGTGTGTGTGTGTGTGTGTGTGTGTGTGTGTGTGTGTGTGTGTGGATGTTACTCACTGTTTGAAGAAGTTCTCTGGTCGTTTGCAGTGATGTCCAAACAGAGGAAACAGGTTTCTGCTCATGTCGAACTGAAGCTGCGCCGCTCCCCCCTCACTGAAGTGATTGGCCAGAATCACCTGCAAACGCCAGGGGTTATTCCTGCTTTAGACCTGGTTTAGTCCTGGTTTAGTCCCACTCCAGTCCCGGTCTTACCTCCTGGTAGATGAACCCGTCCAGCCGCTCGGCGAGGCCTTGCCATGTGACCTGGAACAGCGGCAGGCTCAGGGCCGTGTGCAGCTGCAGGAGGCGGTCCCTCACGCAAAGCATCATGGGACACGCCGAGGAGGACAGGGACATGACGGTGTGGTCCTGCTGCGACGCCAGCGACAGCCAACTGCAAAGACACAAAGCATCATGGGACACGACAACAGCTGCAGAGACACAAAGCATCATGGGACACGACAGCAGCTGCAGAGACACAAAGCATCATGGGACACGACGACAGAAGCAGAGACACAAAGCATCATGGGACACGCTGCAGAGACACGAGCTACTGTTGTCTGAACTAAACTGTTGGATGGGTTTAAACGTTTCTTAGTTTAGCAGCACTGCGTAACATTCTGGTGGTGGGTTTAGCGCCTGAGCAGATCTTCGTCCTCTGCGTCTCAGGAGCAGATCAGAACACGCAGAGTCCACACAGAAAGGCCTGGTCTGGGAGTTGAACTCACGACCTTCTTGCTGTGAGGTGAGAGTGCTCCCACACTGTGTTCTATGTCAGGACTCAAACAGGCACTTTCACAGTTTCTCCGGTTTCTGGACATGGAAACATGGAACATGGAGACTGGAATAAAAAAGTCTCAGCTTTGGCTTTTACAGCTGGAGCTCCACCTGCAGGTCTCCACGGAGACAGTACTACGTCATCCCTCCTGACCAGAAGGTGGTGCTGAAAGCACTGAATGGTCCATTTGCACGTGCGCAAAGGACATTCATACAGGATTCATGGAACCCTGGTTACACATGTAGCTCTTGTTTTATGCCATTCTGTGGAATGTTGTTGTTAGCATGTAGCCTGTAGCAGGTTTAGCTTGTCGCGGCGCTCACCGGCCGTGGGTGTTTCAGACATGTTGTTAGCATGTAGCCTTTAGCATGTTTAGCTCGCCGCAGCACTCACCGGTCGTGGCAGTAGGGCCGTGCCTTCTCGGACACTTCTCTCATGATGGCGTCCAGCAGGCGTCCCATCATGTCCGTTTTGAGTCGGTCCAAAAGAGCGAGGAGCCCCTGGAATAGAGACGTCTCCAGAGACGCCAGACGCCCGAGTTCAGTGACGCCGAGGCCCTCGAGAACGCTGTCCTCGCCCAGAGACACAGCGGCCTGCTGCAGCTGCAGGAAGAACTGCACACCAGACATGTTTTACTTTTACTTTAGTCAAATCTGTTTCCACGTGAGCCGGACTGGACCCGACGTGCAGGAGCCGAAGAGCACATACCACGTTGTCCTCCCAGTCGCACAGGACGGTGGAGATGTAGTTCACGCCATTGAGAATGGCACAGTACCGAGCTCCCAGCGGCGCCCGGGACTCCTCCTTCATCACCTGCAGAACAAGCAACAAAAGTTTAAGACGAGTCGTAAACAGTCGAGACGCTTCATTTTAAATCCTCAGTGACGGCTTTGAAGGATCCATCGACGGCTCAGACTCTGATCAGCAGCACAAGAGCACACTCTAAACATCTGAGCTCTATTCACATTATTCTGAAGTTGTTGTGGGAGCCGCCATTTTGTAGTTCACATGGAGCAGAGCTCAACAGAAAATAAGTTCTACTCGACTAAAAAGCTGTTTTCAGGAGTCGCTGCATATGACGTGTTGTTGCTCGAGTTCATTAAATATTTTACACAAATCAATCGACTTTATATAATGTTTTAGTGAGAGACTTTTCCCTCGATCGCCATTTGCTTTAACAGAGTTCTCGTCAAACAGAAGTGCGTTTACAACAAGAGTGTGATCTGAGGCAAAAAGAGGCAAAAGTGGGCGGGGCCGAATAAGGTGAATTTCATTTGAAGATTTTAAATTGAATGTCTGAATTCTGAAAAGCTTCCAATTTTTTAATTTTTCCTGCAAATATGAGTTGTTTTATGAGCTCCACATTGGCCTAGGTCGACCTTGAACTAGATTATTTATATTATTTATTCATATTTCGAGCTCATTTGGATTTGTACCTGTTTTTTAATTAAAATTAAAAATTAAAGTTCATAAAGATAAAATGAACATAATACAAAAATATAATAATAATATAATGTGTTTAATTGCTCTTTGTTTGGCCCTGGTCCGTTTTAGGATTTTCTGTACGTTTTACTTTGTGAGCCTTTGACCTTTGACCCCTGCAGGTCTGACCTGAGTGAGTCGGATGCGGAAGTCGTCCACGAGTTCTCGCTGCAGCTCCAGGAACTTCAGCTGAGCCGCGGGACACGGTAACCCACGGTAACGCTCTGTGGGCGGAGCATTACAGCAACGTTATGTGACAGCAGGGTTCAGTCCTGGTTTAGTCCTGGTTCAGTCCTGGTCCGGTCCCGGTTCGGTCCTGGTCTGGTCCTGGTCCGGTTCTCACCTGTGATCACCTGTAACAGGGTCATGAAGGTCTCGGCGCAGTCCGGAGCCTTCAGTTCGTCCACGTCGCTGATGTCTTTGTACTGAGACGTCCAGGCGCCTTCAGACGCCAACATGGAGTCCACCTTCTCCAGAGCCACTAAAACAACAGAAAATCAACATGGAGTCCACCTTCTCCAGAGCCACTGAAACAATGAGAAATCAACATGGAGTCCACCTTCTCCAGAGCCATTAAAACAACGAGAAATCAACATGGAGTCCACCTTCTTCAGAGCCACTAAAACAACAGAAAATCAACATGGAGTCTGCCTTCTCCAGAGCCACTGAAACTGAAACAACCACAACTGAAGTTTAACTTAATTATTTTAAAAAATAGAAAATAATGTCTTGATCTTGTTTTTAGTTTTTTAAAATGCCAAAACAATAATCCCAGCGGCTCCTCCTGGAGGCTGACTGTGATACTGCAGGACACAGAGGAGACTCTTTTGTCCTGAGGCTGTTACTCTCTTTTAACTCGACCAGTCCTGAATGATTCTGGTGGACGATGTATAAATGTATCATTATTGCATTTTAACTGCTCAAAGTGTGGAATGGAAAATTAAAAGGATAAATAAAGTTACACTGATTGATTGTAAACGAATCAAAGTCTTAATTAATGAAAATTTTAACCAAACCACTCAAACAGCTTTTGTTTTTCTCCAGATTGATCCTTAGTGTTGGCTGCATTTCAGCAAAAACTGACTTCAGTTTGTCGTCTCCATAACTTACTTTTAAGTTCAATTCAATTCATTTTTGTAGCGGCAAAAATCACAACAGTTTCCTTGATGGACCAAAGATAGAAAACAGTTAAATAAACAATGTTCAATAGAGTTTAGTAAATGCATAACTGTCCCAGAGCCAAATTAGAACCAGTTTGTGGAGCCAGGAGCAGCATTTTGTGAGTGAGAACCGGTTCTGAAACAGGCTCCAGAACCTGTGAAGCTGCTGTGTGTCCTCACTCTTCTTCTCCATCGACAGCCACTTCTGCAGCAGGTTCTCCTCCAGCAGCAGATGCAGAAGTCCAGGCACAGATCCAGGGAGCGAGTGAGCTCCTCGAAGCTCCTTCTCAAAGTGCAGCACCTCCTCCACCAGGTGGCAGAAGAGAGTGTCCTCATACAGCAGCCGGGACGCATCGCTCTGGACCTTCAGCTGCACCAAGGCCAGCAGACCACGGCAGAGGTCCACCTGGAACCAGAGAAAAACCAGGCTTAAACCAGAGAGAAACCGGGCTTAAACCAGAGAGAAACCGGGCTTAAACCAGAGAGAACCCAGGTCTAAAACCAGGTCTAAACCAGAGCCAGGAGACCACGGCAGAGGTCCACCTGGAACCAGAGAAAAACCAGGCTTAAACCAGAGAGAAACCGGGCTTAAACCAGAGAGAAACCAGGCTTAAACCAGGTCTAAACCAGATCTAAACCAGGGCCAAGAGACCACGGCAGAGGTCCATCTGGAACCAGAGAGAAACCAGAGAGAAACCAGGCTTAAACCAGAGAGAAACCGGGCTTAAACCAGAGAGAAACCGGGCTTAAACAAGAGAGAAACTGGGCTTAAACCAGGTCTAAACCAGAGCCAGGAGACCACGGCAGAGGTCCACCTGGAACCAGAGAGAACACGGGTCTAAACCGGTTTAGATCTTTAGGACTTACCTTGGCACTGACCCCGGACTTGGCTCGGTCCAGAACCGGCTGGATTTTCTCCTCCAGAAACGCAGAACTGTGACCGAGCCACACCAGAACCTGAGTCAGGTACCACTCGGGCTGAGGACGGAAGAACAAGCAGGACATTTAACGGAGGAACGAGAAGAACGTTAAACTGAGGCACGAGAAGAACGTTTAACAGAAGCACGAGAAGAACGTTTAACCGAAGAACGAGAAGAACGTTTAACAGAAGAAAGAATGTTTAAACAGAAGAACAAGAAGTACGTTAAACTGAGAACGAGGAGAAAGAATGTTTAACAGAACAGGAGGACTGTTTAACGGAGGGGAGAATGTTTCACAGAAGAGAGAATGTTTAATGCAAGAACGAGAAGAACGTTTAACAGAGGAACGAGAAGAACATTTAAGGCGAGACACTACAGGTGAACAGGGAAAAATCTTAAATTTAAAGATATCAATGTTAAAAACTTCTCCTGTAGTTTAGTCACATAAATGTAAGAAAACATGAAAACATGACATGATGAAAAACTTGTAATACATACAAGTTTTTCATCATGTCATGTTTTCATGTAGAAATAAAGCATTTTATGTGAAAAAATTGCCAAAAATCCACATATTTGGGACATTTACATCTGAAAAATTGACAGAACTTAAATTTCTTGGTTCATTTTGTCACATATTATTTATACAAATGTACAGAGGGGATTTGGATTTATTATTTAGTTTTTGACTAAACTAGACTGGACTGAAAATTATCTTAAAAATTCTAATTTTGCCTCATTTTTTTGACTTAAAACTTCACTAAATGAGTTTTAGAATCAGATCTTAAATCCTTGTGTTTGGTCTAAATCTGGTTGAGTCCAGATTGTACAGTTTGTGTGGGATCAATGGAACAAAAAAATATTTTTAGGAGCAGATTGGACAGGTTTGCCGTTTCTACATGAAAGCCAATGTGTGAGAGAGAAAACTGATCAGAAAACTAAAGATTGAAAAAAATGACTTTTGCTGTAGAGTCTCGCCTTAACAGAAGAACAAGAAAAGAAGGTTTAACAGAAGAACGAGAAGAACGTTTAGCAGTTAAAAGACCAGGTTTGTAAAATGTTATCCTTCTGGTAAATAATATTTAATTTTAGCTTTTCATTTTTGACAACTTCTAATTTCCTTGTTTGAACGATGTCTCTTTTCGCTTCTCTGATCATTAAACTCTGCAGATGAAGTTCTCAGACGGCGTCAGAATCGTCTCAGACCTTGCTCAGAGAGTTGGTTTGTCGGTTTCCGTAGAAGTGGAACTTGAACCTCTTGCTGAGCGGCAGCAACATGATCTGGAGTGGGAGGCACAGGGGCGGCGCCGCGCAGCCCACTTCCTGTTTACGCCCCGCGGAACTCTGGGAAATGATGTCGTCCCTGAGTTTAGGCAGATGTCAGGAAGAAAACCACAAAACGGCAAAGTATATCACACAGTCCTGGCTGAAGGCGCTGCAGCCCTGATTTCTTTCCTATAAAATGTAGTACTTCTCCCAAAAATACTTTCTGGTGTGATTTTTATATTGCCCACACCTGTCACTTGCCCCAGGTGAGTTTAAACGAGCGTCACAGGCTTAAACGAAGTTCATTATCCACAAGTTTGGCCCATTTTGGGAGTTTTGTGTGAAATTAGTGTTTTTTTCTCTGTTGTTGTTCCAATAAACACAAAGGAAATAAATGTGTGTAAAGCAAAAAATGTGGAATTGCAATCATTTTTGGGGAGAAAAACTTAGGAATTCCAACACTTTCAGCCATGACTGTTGAACAATGGTCGACAGCTGCTATTTTACAGGGAAAATATTGTGCATTTTTCATATTGCTGTTATATTATATATTGCCTTAAATTTGTCATCTCATGTTTAAAAAAAAAAAAAAAAAAAGATTCTTCTTCATTCTCTGCCCTGTGTTATCGGTCTCTATGAAATCACACTTACTGAGAGCATCCATCCAGCAGATGGCGCCTGCGCTATATACAATCTAGTGAATTTAGCGCTGAAAAGAAAGTCATTGTATGGATTTGTTGCAGCAATTATCGAGTAATAATCAGAACTTTAGTGAAAATTTAGTGATGACTTAAGGACTAAAAACAGTGGAAGATTCTCGGATAAATGATGTAGATCAGTGGTTCTTAAACTTTTTCAGTCACGACCCCAAAAATAACAATCGTTCACATTCGCGACCCCCAAACACCAAACATAGGCGACAAGCAAAGTGATAAATTAGCCTTATATCTAATGTTTGACTTCATTTTAAGAATATAGACCTAGAAAATGGGCCAACAAATAGGAATCTACATTTACCACTGCATTTGAAGGGTGTCAAGCCTTGTTTAAAACTATTGTATCAATTTTTCCCATCATCTGGGGACCCCCGGAAATCATTTCGCGACCCCATTTGGGGTCCCGACCCCTAGTTTGAGAACCACTGATGTAGATGATCTGAAAATATGTCAGAAAATCCCGGCAAATCTCAGCAGGAAGTGTGTTTGACGCTCGGAGGGGTAGAATTTTCTAATAAACATTCCTCAAAACAGCGTGAATGAAACTGAATGTAACTCCTGGTGTTTTTGATGAAGAACATTGTTAGAAGAAATCACAACCACGAGTCCTAGTTTGGACAATCATGTCGATCTTACAGAACACGTTCAGAGTCACTGAGGATACGAGTTCTGCAGAGCCAGGAGCTGAGACACCAGGGCCTCGAGCTGAGCCGAGAGCTCCTGAGCGTTTGGAGGAGGCGACAGGGCCTGAGTGGGAGGAGCCAGGACGGGCCAGTGCAGCGCCGTCAGGACCGCCTCGAAGTCACTGTCGACAAAAAGAAATGTATCAGAGACAAGAAGAAACAAGAAGAAGAAACAAGACAAAACGAAGAAGAGACAAGAAGAAACCAGCGCAGAGACAACAGGACGGACGAAAACGAGAAACATGTCAGAAAAGAAAAGACGGGCTTCATTTCACTGTGAAAACAATAAAAATGAAGGCATTAGAAAGGAATTGGTGGAAAATGAAAAAGAAATGTTGAGGAAAATTGGTGGGAAAATTGAGGAACATTTGTGGAAAATTTAAGGAACATTGGTATATTAGATTAATTGGAAGAAAAATGGGGGAAACATATCAGAAAATTTGTTGGAAATTTTGTGGGAAATTTGAGGAGAATTAGTGAAAAATTGGTAGAAAAATTTATAAAAACTAGTAGAATATTGGTGGAGAATTGGTGAAAATTTGAAGGAAATTTTGTTCAAAATTGGTAGAGAAAATGGTGGAACATTGGTGTATTAGATTAGTATGAAGAAAATGGCAGGAAAATTGCTGGACATATTGTGGGAAATTAGTGAATATGAATTAGTGGAAAATTGCTAGAAAAAATTATGAAAATTGGTAGGAGATTCTAGGTAAATTTATGAAGTATTGGTGGAAAATCTGTGGAGAATTAGTGGAAATCTGGACGAAGATTTAGAGAAAATTGAATGGGAGCGGGAGTCCGAGGAGGAGGAGAGAAGACGGGCCAGCGCCGCGAGCGACTCAGAATGAGAAGAGTGGATAAAGAGGGAGGAATTTGAGGACAGTTTGTGGAAAATTGAAAATCAGCTGGTCGGAAAAGTTGGAAGAAAATTGGGGGGGGAAATTTCAGGAAAAAAGAGCTGGTAGAAAATTGGTGGAATTTGGTGGAAAATGTATAGAAAAATTGGAGGAAACTTTTTGGAAAACTGGTGGAAACTGGTCGGGAAAAAAAAAAAAAGTTGGTACAAAGTAGAGTTCAAAATTTGTTTAAAAAAAATTAAAGAAGGTGAAAAATTGGAGATAAATTAGTAAAAAATTGGAGAAAATTGGTGGAAAATTGGGTGGAGCAAATTACGTCGTCTTCAAACGACGCAGGGCAGACTCTGACCTGGTAAGACGATCTTTGAGGATTTTGTGCCAGAACTGAAGCGTCTGCTGGAGGAAGTTCTGGAGGTGAGAACATCTGGACTCCCTCAGACCCACCACCAGAGCTGCCATCTTGTCCACGGCGGCGATGGCCTCCTTCACGCTGTTGGTCATGAGGCACTGCTGCACTGACGAGCTGAAACACACGGCCCGCAGGTCAAACCCAGAGGACGAGGGGGACACGGGACAAACCAGACGCAGAAAAAGAAAAGAAATGCCGTATTTCCACTGACGGTAACAACAAAAATGTGACTAAATGCAACAAATAAGGCTAAAAGCAACAACAAAAGCACGATTACAAGCAACAAAAACACAGCTGAAAGCATCAAATCACGAGTAAAAGCTACAAAATCAAGACTTTGAGCATCAATGCATGAGCAAATGTAACAAAAACACGCCTAAAAGTGAAAAAACACACCTCAAATCATCAAAAACATAACTAAAAGCATAACATTATGACTAGAAGCATCAATAAAATGCTACAAAAACTCAACTAAAAGTGAAAAAACACAGTTCAAATCATCAAAAATATAACTAAACACATAACATTCTGACTAAAATGCTACAAAAACCCGACTAAAAGCAACAAAAAAACAGCTAATCTTTGTTTAGGCCAAATGCTTAGCAAAAAGCTAGCAAAGCATGTTAGCATCCGCTGTTTCCCGTTTATCGCTTTGTCAAAACCCAAAATCGGATATTTCCAGGTCATAATCATCTAACTTTATCCAAAGCAAATGCAAAACATAAAGGTTATAAGCGGTGTAGAGTCTTTGCAGAAGGAAATAAGTGCAGAAAAAGATGAGGATAAACAGGAAGTAGTTTCCCGTTTACTGTAGCATTTACTGTAGCACACGGTGAAGCGTGTACCTGAGCTCCTCCGTTTGCTGGAGACACTGCAGGTACTTCATGTGTTTCTCGAGGACGTCGACCTGGTGAAAGGCCTGTCCCACGCTCTCCAGACACGGACGGGCGCTGTCCAGGTGCTGAAACCGACAAACAGGAGGAAACTGAGAGAGGAGTCCAAAGAACGAGCTTCATGAACGTGGTTTAACCTGGTCTAGTCCCTGGTTTAGTCCTGGTTTAGTCCCTGGTTTAGTCCGGGTTTAGTCCCTGATTTAGTCCCTGGTTTAGTCCCTGGTTTAGTCCCTGGTTTAGTTGCGGTGCAGTCCCAGTCCTGGTCTTGGTCTCAGTCCAGCTCCAGTCCCTGTCCAGTCCCGGTCCCAGTCCCGGTCCTGGTCTGGCCCCAGTCCCGGTCCTAGTCTGGTCCCAATCCTGGTCTGGTCCTGGTCTCGGTCCAGTCCTGGTCTCAGTCCTGGTCCTGGTCTTGGTCTCACCTGGCTCACATCTTCAGACACCTGCTCTTGTCTCAGTCCCGGTCCTGGTCTCTGGTCTCAGTCCTGGTCCTGGTCCTGGTCTCAGTCCCGGTCTGGTCCTGGTCCTGGTCCGGTCGTGGTCCTGGTCTCAGTCCCGGTCCGGTCCTGGTCTGAGTCCCGGTCTCTGGTCCCAGTCCCGGTCTCTGGTCCCAGTCCCGGTCTCTGATCTCAATTCCGGTCCCGGTCCTGGTCTCTGGTCTCAGTCCTGGTCCTGGTCCCAGTCCCGGTCCTGGTCTCTGGTCTCAGTCCTGGTCTCTAGTCCTTGTCCTGGTCCTGGTCTCAGTCCTGGTCTGGTCTGGTCTGGTCCTGGTCCTGGTCTAAGTCCTGGTCCTGGTCTAAGTCCTGGTCCTGGTCTAAGTCCTGGTCTCAGTCCTGGTCTGGTCCTGGTCTAAGTCCTGGTCTCTGGTCCTGGTCTCAGTCCTGGTCTCTGGTCTCAGTCCCGGTCCTGGTCTGGTCCTGGTCTCAGTCCCGGTCTGGTCCTGGTCCTGGTCTCAGTCCCGGTCCGGTCCTGGTCTGGTCCTGGTCCTGGTCCTGCTCTGGTCCTGGTCTCAGTCCCGGTCCGGTCCTGGTCCTGGTCCCAGTCTCAGTCCTGGTCCTGGTCTCTGGTCTCAGTCCCGGTCCTGGTCTCAGTCCCGGTCTCTGGTCCTGGTCTCACCTGGCTCAGGTCTGCAGACACCCGCTCCTGTCTCTGCAGAAGGTCGTGGCTCTTCTCCGCGGCGTTCTCGGCGGCTCTGAGCGCCGACGACACTCGAGGAGGAAACCCGCCCGCCTCACTCCGGACCTGACGCGGACACAGTTACCATGACAACGGGAGTCAACAATCGAGCAGCAGCAACAATCCACAGCTTTGGAGATTTCACCAAACGGGAGGAGATTCAAGATTAACTAAAACCATCACATCTTTAAACAGACCAGAGCCATTTGTCAGAAAATCATTATCACGATTTTCTTGGGGCAGATCATGATTTCGATTTTATCTCGATTACTGTGACTTTTCTGACCCGTGCGACTGAGATTGGTTTGTGTTTTATGTTTTAATAAAAGGATTCACACAATTGAGTCATTTTAGTCATGTTTTGAGTCGCGTTTGTTGTTGCTTTTGGTCGCACTTTTGTCGCTTGTTTCAGAACATTTTTGTACAAATCCAAACTACAGCGTGAGCAGTTTTTATTCAAATCAAAGCCAGACATTTTGCTGAAATTATTGCACTTCAATAATTTCAGCCTTTGCTTTCTTAAAATGTAGTTTTTGTGTGGATTTGGTTTAATTGTGCAGCTCTGGCCTTTAAGAGGTAAATAAAGTCATCTGCTCAGAGGCTTCAGAGGCTAAACAACAGGAGAAAAAGTGTGTTTGGACAGACAGCTGCATTAAAGACACAAACTGTCAATCACCAGAACAACATGTCACTAAAATGACAGATTGTCCCAGGACGAGCTCATGATTCTGTTTTTATCCCAGTGTGGCTCCGCCCTCGTACAGACCAGGCAGAAAACTACATTTGCATAAAACACAGTGTGAAATGCTGCAGGAAACAGGGGAACCCCACCAGCCCCTTTAACATCAGCCAATGTCTAATTTAAAACAATTAACTCTAAATGCTGATGACTGTGGCCTGTGGAGACCCAGAGCCACACCCTCCACTCCTGACGTCTGTGCTTGATCGAGTCCCATTTATTTACACTGAGCCGTTTGATGGGCCACAGCAGACTCTTGTGTTGGGCCCAAAAAGAACCGGCCCTGGTCTGTCCACTGTGTCTGACTCTGTGTTTGACTCTTGTGTTTGACTCTTATAACTCTGTGTTCACAAGAGAAAAAGATGGAATGGAAAAAAAAACACATAAACAGCAGAGAAGTGGCCCTTTCATTTGTTGCGCTGTGCATTTGTCCAGTTCATGGTCAGAGGGGTGACAGTGGCCCGTGTGTTTTAATGTTTAACCCCGTGTGTCCCGTACAGAGGGGTGACTGTGCCCCGTGTGTCCCGTACAGAGGGGTGCAGCTCTGACCTGCTCCTGGAGCCGCTCCGTCTCCTCCTGCAGCCGCTCCAGCAGCTCTCCTGCCCGGCTCAGAGCCCGCAGGTCCGGCAGCTCGCGCCGGAGCAGCTCCAGGCCCAGGCCCGGGCTCTGGTCCCGGTCCGGGCTCTGGTCCCGGTCGAGGCTCTGGTCCCGGTCCCGCTCGGGCATGTTCACACCGTTCACACCGGTCGCACCGTTTACGCTGTTCACGGTGATGTTGCTCTGAGCTGTCACCGCCGCCATGTTTTGACGCAGCGCTTACGTACTTGGCGTACGTCAGCACGCTGCTTCTTCGTCGAGGAATTTGAAACGTCGCCTCCCAGCGGCAAAGACGTGTCAGTGCACATTTATGACCTGCGTCACTCACGACACACAGAGACATTTAAGGCTTCAATTAAATAAACAGAATCTGATGATGTTTATTGAATAGATTATTCTGTTATTTGGCCCCAATTTCACAAACAAATACATATTTTTTCAAATTTAAAAACAGGTTAAAAGAGTACGGAAGCGTAGAACTGTCAATGTTGTGTTTTTTTTTTTTTCGATAGTTATTCTGACTTTTTTTTTTTGGGGGGGGATAGTTATTCTGACTTTTTTTTTTTTTTCGATAGTTATTCTGACTTTTTTTTTGGGATAGTTATTCTGACTTTTTTTTTTTTTTTTTTTTTTGGGATAGTTATTCTGACTTTTTTTTGGGGGGGATAGTTATTCTGACTTTTTTTTTCGATAGTTATTCTGACTTTTTTTTTTTTTGGGATAGTTATTCTGACTTTTTTTTTGGGATAGTTATTCTGACTTTTTTTTTTTTGGGATAGTTATTCTGACTTTTTTTGGGGGATAGTTATTCTGACTTTTTTTTTTTTTCGATAGTTATTCTGACTTTTTTTTTTTAGTTATTATGACTTTTTTTTTGGATAGTTATTCTGACTTTTTTTTTTTTGGATAGTTATTCTGACTTTTTTTTTGGATAGTTATTCTGACTTTTTTTTTTGGATAGTTATTCTGACTTTTTTTTTTTTGGATAGTTATTCTGACTTTTTTTTTGGGATAGTTATTCTGACTTTTTTTGCAAAGCTTTATCTTAAAGCTTGAACAGGAAATGACTACTTTACAACACCAGCAGGAATCAAGAGGGCGCATGGCGTCGCTGGAAGAGGATCTGATCAAGTTTTACTTCAGCCTTGGTCTCAGACATTGCGAGATATTATTACTGCTGAACACTGTAGACAATATTGTCATGAGTATGAGCACCTTGAGACGTTTTTTGAAACGATTGAGATTATACAGGCGGAAGAATTCTGACTTATTTTTTTTTTTTTGGGATAGTTATTCTGACTTTTTTTGGGGGGGGATAGTTATTCTGACTTTTTTTTTTTTTTTATAGTTATTCTGACTTTTTTTTTTTTTGGGATAGTTATTCTGACTTTTTTTTTTTTTTTTTTGGGATAGTTATTCTGAATTTTTTTTGGGGGGATAGTTATTCTGACTTTTTTTTTTTGGGGGGGATAGTTATTCTGACTGTTTTTTTTTTTTCGATAGTTATTCTGACTTTTTTTTTTTTTAGATAGTTATTCTGACTTTTTTTCGATAGTTATTCTGACTTTTTTTTTTTTTGGATAGTTATTCTGACTTTTTTTTTTTTTGGATAGATATTCTGACTAAGTTCTAAAAGAGCTTGGGATAGAACATTAAAAAAAAACAAAACAAAAAAAACACACACACACACACACACTAGTGATTACCATAGAAAACTTCTAAACTTCAGCCAAAACAATGTAAAAAAAAAGTAAACAGAAATCCATGGAAGAACCTGATAACCTGCTGTCACTTACATTTATCAATATAGAATACTTTTGAATTAACTCCAAGTTTAGTATTTGGCATCTTAAAATCTCCATTGATTTAACATCGGACTAACTGTTGTGTGTGACGTCACGATGCCAAGCTCAATGGCTGGATGACGTCACACACAGCATATTTTCTCGCTTCCGGGTCCTGTGTTTCTGTCGCTGATTATTTTCATGGAATAAAGTTAAATCCGTGTCGTCTCCGCGCAGATATATTAGAAAAGCAGCTCTCTCAGATGTCGGCGTCTAATTATAGAGTTAGCATGCTAGCTGCTGTTGTCTTTACTGTAACGGTAAACTCTGGTCTGAAAGTTGTGGAAAGCACTTACAAACTCATCGGAGAGAGTCATTTGGACGTTTGACTGAAGGAGATGAGTGAGCAATAACTGGACAGTTTATGGAGAACTAGCTCTGGATTTCATGTGTTTAATAACGAAACAGTAAGCTAAGCTAAATCGTAATAGCATCCTGTTTGCCTAATTCTTTCTTTTATTTAACTTAATCGTACCACATCTACAGCACTCCTGTGTCCAGGCCAGAGTTAAATAACGTTATTACAGATAAAACACGCGACATATGCTGTCAACCTAATATAAACTCACTTTATCAATTAAAGACACTTTCTTTTAGTTTTTATCCCACGGAACTCAATGAAAGTAAAGAATCTCTGTGCTGTTTGTATTGATCGCTGATATATTTGAACAAACCTGAGCCCAGACTGTGGCCCAGAGTCAAAAACAACAGACCCGGAAGTGACGTCACACTTAATCATCCCATAAGTGATCGTTTCAATTAAATGCATACATATATATATTGTGTATTAAATGATCGCATACCTCTTGATGATTGTGGTCATAAATAGGTTTTTGTTTTGGACCAGAATAATATTTTTGTCACTAAATCCAGGTGATAAGGGCTCCAGTGTCTCCAGTGAGTGGGCGTGTCCTCCGTGGTCCTGGGCGTGTGCTGTGTCCAGGCCCCTCCCCTCGCTGTGGATCACGCTCAAACCTCAGACACATCAAACACGCAGGTCCTGATGTTTAACAGGATTTTTGTCCCGTAGACTTCGTCGGACGGACAGCGTAGCAAGATATCATATATAACATATTTCCCACAACCACAGGATGTTTCTTTCGTCCAGGGCCAGGGGCTCCTTTGCACTGCCCCCTCGTGGTGATGTAGAAAAGTGCACAAGAAATCTGCCCTCGTGTTCTAAATAAGATGATTGTAAAAAAAAAAAAACAAAAAAACAAAAAAAAAAAAACAGTGTTTGAGGATATTTAAGGTGTATTTAAGGTATTTGACCCTACATTGGCAGGTTTAGTCCTGATGTGGTGCTGTTCTAGTCGTTTTGTCCAACTCTAATCCAGGTTTGGGTTGGAGTTCAGTGGGAAAGTTATGGGAAAATCTTTTCATTTTTAAGGCCAGACGCTGCAGGTGACCAGGAAAAAATCTTGTTAATCATGTTAAACTTCTCCTGTAGTTTACTCACATGAATGTAAGAAAACCATATATATTACAAGTTTTTCATCATGTAAAAATGGCCAAAAATTCACATTTGGGACATTTAAATCTGAAAAATGGACAGAACCAGGTTTAAATTTCTTGGTTTTTAACATATTAGTTATAAAAATGTACAGAGGGGATTTGGATTTATTATTTAGAAACTAGATTGGACTGAAAATTAATCTAAAAATTCAAATTTCGTGTAATTTTTTAACTTAAAACTTGAAACTTGAGTTTCAGAATCAGATCTTAAATCCTTGTGTTTGGTCTAAATCTGGTTGATTCCAGATTGTACAGTTTGAGTGGATCTACTTTAAGGCTCATCTTTATGTGTCGAGGGAAAAAACGATGTCAGAGAAATCTATGGATGAAGTGGATTCAATGGAAGAATCAAACATCAGGAGCAGATTGGACACGTTTGTCGTTTCTACGTGAAAGACGACATGTTGAAAGAGAAAACTGACCAAAAGTAGTTTTGCCTGCAGCGTCTCGCCTTAATGCATGTAAACATTTCAAAATAAGAGCCCGGAGCCAGTTTAAAAACCCTAATAAACCTTTAATTTGAAGTTTGTACATTTGACCCATTCCATTAGACCTGTTCAAAGCGCAGTCTCTGGGACGCGGCTAAAAGCACGACAACAACCGCCGCATCGTCATAAGCACTTAATACATATATAACAATGTACAATCTTTACAGAAAAATACATCTGGAAAAACAAACGGCTTCTGCGTCCACCGCGTGGTTCAGTCCGAGCACAAACTCTCACCGCCACGATTACAAAAATATCTGTCATTATGAGACCGAAGCAAAGGAACAAAACTATCCACGAAATGAGAACGTGACCACGAACGGCAGAAGAATAAATATTATATTATACACGTTTGTCAAATAAAACACTAAAGCTAGACGTAGACGTGGGATAGACCTGCTTTAGTCCGGCTTTAGTCCTGGTTAAGTCCGGCTTTAGTCCTGGTTAAGTCCGGCTTTAGTCCTGGTTAAGTCCGGCTTTAGTCCTGGTTAGGTCCCGCTTTAGTCCTGGGTAAGTCCTGCTTTAGTCCTGGTTAAGTCCCGCTTTAGTCCCAGTTAAGTCCTGCTTTAGTCCAGGTGTACTCCAACTTGAGTCCTATCTTTAGTCCTGTGTTTAGTCCTGGGCCACCTTAAGTCTCTAGTCTTTAGTCTTGTTTAGTCCTGTTTTAGTCGCGGGTCATGATTTACAACAAAACTTACTTACTTTTAGTCAAGTTTAGTCCTGGTTTAGCCCCGTTTTAATCAATTTTAAGACCAGGGTCATGATTTATACCTAAATTTGGTCTCTTCTAGTCTCCTTAAGTCTGTGTTTAGTCCTGCTTTTTCCCTGGGTCATGATTTACACCTAAACTTAGTCTCTTAAGTTTAGTTTAGTCCTGGTTTAGCCTTGTTTAGTCCCGTTTTAGTCCAGGATCATGATTTACACCTCAACTTAAGTCTCTTTAGTTAAGTTTAGTCCTGTTTTAGTCCTGGCCATGATTTACACCTACACTTAGTCTAGTTTAGTCTCATTTAGACCAGTTTTGGAGCTGGTTAAGTCCTAGTTTAAACCTGGCCCTGGTCTCAGTCCGGTCCGGGTTCTGGTTGGAGGAGGTCAAAGGTTAAGGCACTTTTGGACTTTGTTGCTGCTTTAGATGAGATTATAACTGTTTGTTTATGAACTTTAATCGCAACAAAACACACACTTTATGTAGAAGAATCGTAAACTGAGACAAAAGCTTTTATGGATCGGACGAAACAGAAGTCACATCACGAAGACTCAAAAAACTGGTGCGTTTAGTGTTTTTGATCGAGAAACTGAGCGTCCTCGAGCGGCTTTAGCGTCAAACATAGTAAAAATCGGACGCACGTTTTGAGATCAATCGCTAAACCAATCGATTCCCAGAAGAATTATTAGTTGCAGCTTTACATTTCTTATAAAACAGCTCCAACAAACGATTATTTCAGTGTTCGGGGTTAAACTGAGAGACTTTTTAAACACATTTTTAACTGAATAAAAGTTGAAATGTGAAACTGACGGATTCAAGAGAGAACATTTATAAACTGTTATTTTATTCCAAAATGCTCCACGTTATTCGTCTGAGGCAGAATCATGAGCGAATAAAATGTGTTTCTTTGCCTCATTTTTTGCTTATTTGTGCAGTTTTTTAATTGTTTCTTTTGGTGCAGACGGTCAAACTTTGCACTTACGCTTTAAAAAGTTCAGGAAAATCAGTGAAAGTTTAATTTATTCCCAATCGATTTTCATTCGTTTTCATCCTGCTTTATTTGCAGATTTGTTTAAAAGTGTCGCATAAAAGTCAGTTCTGGTTTAATTCTAGCCGTTCTTTGCCTCATTTTTGTCTAAAATTAACTGGTTTATGAGGGTTTTAGTAGTTTATATAGTATTTTAATCATTTTTCCCCCCAAACATTTGTTTTCAGTGCGTCTTATTCACCGATTTGTTTAAAAGGATCTATTAAAATTAAGACCAGGTTTAATTCTAGCCGTTTATAACTTATTAGTTGACGATTGGTCCAGGTTTGGTTGGATTTATGCCGTTTTTGTGTCTAAGATTTCATCTTAATCTAATCTTAAATCGCTCTGAGATGAGTTTTTCTTCTAAATAAAAAGTTCAGCCGCTATGTTTTGATGAAGTGGACAGAATTTGACTGGTTTCACTTTTGTGGTGTCGGTTGTGCCCACACGGGGGCGCCAGGCGGAGTAAACAGACAGGAAACGGCAACTAATGATTATTTCAGTGTTCAACGTCACATTTTTAACCAAGTAAAGGTTAAATGTGAGACTGAAGCTTCTAAAGAGAGAATATTTATGACTAATGTGTACTATTTTATCCAAATAAAGCTTGTTGTTATTCGTCCGAGGCAGAATTATGAGCAGCACAAACTGATAAATGTGTTTCTTTGCCTTTTTTGCCACATTTTGTCTCAAATGACCCGATTCATGAGTTGTATTAGTAGTTTATACAGTGTTGTAATCCTTTGATTGTTCAGGAAATTATTAATTCCAATCAATTTTCATTTGTTTTCGGTGCGTCCTGGTTTACATCTTATTTACTTCTGTTTAAAACTGTCTCATAAATCCTGAAATTAAACTAGGACTTCATTTGATAACTTATTGAGCAGAAAAGGAGTCCAGGTTTTTGCACCTTTTGTGTCTTGATTTCGCCTGAATCTAATCTTAAATCGCTCTGAGATTAGTTTTTCTTCTAAACACATTTTGACAAAGTTCAGCCGCAGTGTTTTCATCAAGAACTGGACAGAATTTGACCGGTTTGACTTTTGTCGTGTCGGTCATGGCCACATGGGGGCGCCAGGCAGCGCAAACCGACAGGAAACTGCAACTAACGATTATTTCAGTGTTCAACGTCTTTTTAAACACATTTTTAACCAAATAAAGGTTTAAACGTGAGACTGAAGCTTCTAGAGAGAATATTAATGAATAAAGTGTGTTATTAATGAAAATCATACATTTTGATTGAATAATGTCGCAGTTTTCGTGTTTGTCGAGTTAAAATATGATTCTTTATATTCGACTTCATGATTATTCTAATCGAACGTTGCAGCTTTAATATGAAACAATCGGATTTAAAAAGGAACAAGAATACACAGAACACTGAAAATTTGTCGAAGATCGTGGGTTTTGCTTTGAAACAAAAAAAAAGTTGAAGTTTGTGGCAAAAATGTGACGAAAAGGAGTGTTTTCTGAGCGAGCAGCAAAACCGTGAGCTTATGTTTGGGGTTTTATTACAAAAGCGTGAGCCTCCCAGTTCCCTATTTACATTTATTTAAGTGTTTTCCGTCTAAAAAATAATAATAATACGCCATGCAGCAATTTTCCGAGAGCAAAATAGAGCAACGGGAAGAAAAAGAGCGGAGTTTGTTCAAATGTTCCACTCTGAAGGAAAAAAACAAAAAAACGAACATAACGTTGTGGAGTTTGACGCAGGAGGAGGAGGGTTTAGTCCTGGGTGAGTCCTGGTGGAGTCCCGGGCTGGACCGGGTGTGGACCTGGTGGAGTCCTGGGCGGCGGTGCAGTACTCAGGAGCAGCTGCTGGTGGCGCTGTACAGTCTGCTGGCCGAGGGACAGAGCGGAGCGGTGCAGTTCTGGGCCTGCGGGAAACGCTGGTGATACCGGTCCAGACGCAGGTACTTCACCGTCACCAGTTTACCTGCAAACACCGGGTCAAAGGCCGGGTTAGAGAGGGGGTTACAGACCGGGTCAAAGGCCGGGTTAGAGATAGGGTTGAAGACAGGGTTCAGGCCCTTCTGAGGCGAGACGCTTCACCCGACATGTCCAACCTGCTCTAATTCACTGATTTCAACATATCGTTCATTAAAGTCTGTATTTCAGGTTCAAATTTTTCTCTAATTCTGACTTAGTTTGGTGGGAGGGCACCTGTGGTAAATATTTATCACAGTTTACATTTGTGAAGTTGCAGTTTGTGAAGAAAATTTGAAAAATAATAGTTTAAAATGACAGGAAGTAGAGCCGAGTTCTAAAATGGGATCCCTGTGATGTCATCACAAAGTGACACACAGGTGAAAATAGACAGTGAACAAACATCTTTCTGAGAGTTTAAACCGTCATTCAACAAAATAAAGGTGTGATCAGGTATTATCATTTCTCACATCATAACTATTGTGTAATTTACCAAAAAATTCTATAAGCTGCTAATTTTCCTCATGATTTCAACCCTGCGGCTTAAGGAGCGTTCAGACCGCAGCGACCAGTTTACGTAAAGTCTATGGTGTCGCGTGACCAAAGCCTCCGTTGATTTGGCGGGGCGACTGGTGCAGCATGAATCCTGCTATTTTGTCGTGCGGCGTGACAAGAGCGATTATGCGGCATGTCCCGGATCGAGGGAGTTCAGCAGGAAGTGTGTTTGACGCTCGGAGGGGGGGGATTTTCTAATAAACATTCCTCAAAACAGCGTGAATGCAGCTAAATGTAACTCCAGGTGTGTTTGTGATGAGGAACATTGTTAGAACAGGGTTAAAAGAGAGAAAGTCCCTGTGGCGTGACTTTTCTCCTTTAACCTGCGCTGAAACGTCTAAAGGTGAAGCAGAGGTGGATTTACCGTCGAACCAGGATCCGTGCAGAGCTTTGAAGGCCTTCCCTGAGTGCTCCGCCGACAGACACTTGACGTAAACACAGCCCTGAGAGAGAAACAGACACCGGTCATGAAACCGACTTGAGACGCACATTTAAAAGTGCAAAAAGCCGATCGTTACTGACATAATCTGACAAACCAATCTCCCAGACCTGAAGCCACAACATGACACACGTGTGGGCCTCGTTATGAGCTTAAAATATCAGCAACAAGATAAACATCGTCTCAAAGAATCTGTATCAGAACATCTCTAAAAATGAGTAAAAGCTTTATAATCTCTTCAGCCTTCAGGGGTGTTCATGGTTAACCGACTGAACAAAGTTACACGACAGGATCTCGTTTTTTTCTGATTATGACTTAGTTTGGTGGAAGGGCACCTGTGGTAAATATTTAGCATAGAATTTTTTTTAATGTTAAGTTGAAGTTTCTGAAACATTTAGAAAAATAAATGTTTAAAATGACAGGAAGTGGTGCAGAGTTCAAAAATGGAATCCGTCTGTGATGTCATTTTACAGTTTACGCTCGACGGAAACATCTTTTTGACAGTTTAAATGTTAATTCAATAAAATAAAGGTGTTATCAGACATTATTATTCGTCAAATCATAACTGTTGTGTGATTTATAAGGGTTTTGGCCCTTGTTCACAGTTTGGTTGCTATGGTAACAGTTGTAGCATCACCTCTAACTGTCATATTTACTGCCCATGACCAACAGGAAGTGACATTATAAACTGTACACAAACTGTCAAACTGGGACAAACAGGACAAATGTTTAGTCAAATCTTAAATATGATCATTATGTTTTAGTGAAATGTGATGTTTAACCTGTCGTACAGACTTTAACTCTATGGTTATAAAATCATTGACCGTGAAAGGCTCCAATGATCGTTTTAAGAATTTAATACGTGCATCTCTGCTTTTATGTATTCGCTGGTGTCCGTTTGCTCCGCCCCTGAGTGAGGTCAGAGGCCAGAGTGAGGTCAGAGCATAGAACTATAATTAAAACCGGAAGATGAATCCAAAATGGCGCTAACTTCCGCGTTACCTCCTGATACGGAGGCGGCCATTTTTGCTTTAGGGCACCACGTGACGACAATCCCCCATGATACTTTGAGGGACGTGAGCGACCACACAGCTGCATGTTTTTGTGTTAGCGTTAGCTTGTGTGATTGTAATTGTATTCTTCATGTTAGACACACGTGAAAGCGTCTGAAATGAAATAAAATACAACTCCCAGGTGTCTCTGTCTGACCATGTCACGTGCTTCTGTTTGTATCGTCCGACGCTCATTCTCGCGGCTCACACATGTTTACTGTGACGTCACTTCATATAAAAATGGTAAT
This sequence comes from Rhinogobius similis, assembly GCA_019453435.1. Taxonomy (NCBI): domain Eukaryota; kingdom Metazoa; phylum Chordata; class Actinopteri; order Gobiiformes; family Gobiidae; genus Rhinogobius; species Rhinogobius similis. Next base: position 4,156,985 of record CM033619.1, on the reverse strand, counting down.
TTCGATGATTTTAGAAACGGTAGAAAAGAACATTTCCTTCTATTTAATTTAAATACCAATAATAATTAAGTACTGTCTGTGATTATAATGTGCAATGTGCAGTACCTCACACGACCACTAATCAATCTGGGACACAGACAGAAGGGGCGTGGCTTATCCAGTTCATTTAATACATCCATGGGTCAGAGTGAGGTCAGAGGTCAGAGAGGGGACAGAGTAAACGCACCTCTCGTGAGTTCTTGTCGACGGCGATGTGGACGATGCCGTTGTTGTCGCTGCACTTCTCCAGGATGGCCTCGTGAATCGCCAGGTCCCAGTTCTCTCCCACCTCCCTGAACCAGAAAGACACGCTTTAAACACAACAGAGCCGCCTGGAGGAACTGTCTGCACCAGAGGAACTGTTCATCTGCCTGGAGGAACTGTCTGCACCAGAAGAACTGTTCATCTGCTTGGAGGAACTGTCTGCACCAGAGGAACTGTTCATCTGCTTGGAGGAACTGTCTGCACCAGAAGAACTGTTCATCTGCTTGGAGGAACTGTCTGCACCAGAAGAACTGTTCATCTGCCTGGAGGAACTGTCTCTACACTAGTTGAACTTACTTTTAAGCACAGGTTCTTTGTATTTTTTCCTTGAAACGGACGCTCTGCAGACAGGGGGCGCTCTGGGACAGACGGGGGGGGCGCGCCGGGACAGACAGGGGCCGCTCTGGGACAGACAGGGGGCGCTCTGGGACAGACAGGGGGCTCTGGGACAGACAGGGGGCTCTGGGACAGTTGTCCATTTGCTCAGTTCTCTTGATCGTTTGTTTAAACTGCTTTTCTACTTTTAGCCCGTCGAGGAAACTGTTGTTGTGATTTTGGGCGTTACAAAAATAAATGTAATTGAGCTGAACTTATTACTTACTTTAAAGTCCGATCTCTGCTCCAAACCTATTTTTTAATGATATTAGCTGCACAGCTAATTAATTAAATGTATTTATTAAAGGCTGTACCAGATTTTTACTGTTGTGAAACATGAAAAACAGACCTTGACCATGTTCACAATTTTTTTTCCTGGACTGGTGAAAAGTGCTTCTAAACTCCTGGAGGTGAATATTTATAATAGACTGTATTAAAGTGAGAGACACATGAGACGATGGAAAGAGTTAAACTAAAAGTTCTGCTTTTCATGTTCCAAAACCATAATAATCTGGTACAGGGGCTTTAAAGAAAAGCCGGAGTGACATCTAGAAGTGTGCACTAAATGTTAAGTTTGTGATCTATAAAAGGCCAATTTAATGTGGAAATGAGCGGAACGGGGGAAACACAAGCTTTATGAAGTTTGTGTTTTGTCCATTAGAAAGAATAAGTAAGAGGTTTTATAAATGCCACCTTGGATCACCGATGATTATTAATTACTTGATTTGATTCATTGCACAGCCCTCTGTTCAGGAAATTAATATTTTTAAATAAAACTAAATTAAACTAGAGCTGATCAATATGAGAAAAAAAATCTGATTATATATGAGACCCAGCGACTCACATGACGGGGTCGAACATGTTCCTGATCTTCAAACACGGCGTCAGGCTGTTCGGAGGAGAGTTCCTCCGATCCAACGGAAAAGCTGAAAGAGACGAGTTACACTTTTAGTTTATGCAACGACAACAAACTACGCTCTCCGTTATCGTCACATTCACATGTGCCGGGCCGGACAAACCTCGTTTTTGAAAGTTGAACCTTTGCCCTGCCACACTTTGGACTCGTTTTGGACTTGTTTCTCACCTTTGCCCTGCCACACTTTGGACTCGTTTTGGACTTGTTTCTCACCTTTGCCCTGCCACACTTTGAACTCGTTTCTCACCTTTGCCCTGCCACACTTTGAACTCGTTTCTCACCTTTGCCCTGCCACACTTTGAACTCGTTTCTCACCTTTGCCCTGCCACACTTTGGACTGGTTTCTCACCTTTGCCCTGCCACACTTTGGACTGGTTTCTCACCTTTGCCCTGCCACACTTTGGACGAGGCGAGGCTGGACTTGTCGCCCAGTGATGGCTGGAGCCACCTCCAGACCAGGAAGTCCGCTCCGCCGATGCGCTGGGTCTCGGTCCGGATCCTGGACTCGTTTGCGGAGAGGAACTTCACGGCGCGATCCCACACCTTCTTCATCGCCTTCCTACGAACAAACACAGGAGCTTCTGTATTTATGGTTTTAAGTGTTTTGACAGGGCAAACATGGTAGGTCACTAAGAGTATCTGACAGATTTTAAATAGTTTGCTTTAGAGAAGGGTCAAAATTAAAAAATTCAGTATGTGATCTAACGCAGAACTAGAGCGGGACTAGACTAGGCCTGTCACAATAACACATTTTGAAGTGGGATATACTGCTGAATAAAATACCCAGTATAAACGATAACATAGAAACTACGGTACGCCACGAACACAAACCAATCGAACCCCAAACTATTCTAAATGAAAAATACTGTTAAAAAACAAGAACAGCAATAAATAAATAGTCCAATTAAACACTTTAGTTCTTTGTTTGTGCCTAGTTATGTATTCACCTGTCTACGGCTCAAATCTGATCGTCGCACAGAAAAATAACCAAAAGTCCTATAATAATGTAAGTGAAAATTTCAGACGATAAATATTGAGCCTCAAAAATGATGGTTCCATCTGTTTTGTACTGAACGATATGTCGTTGTAGTAATTATTGTGACAGGCCTAGACTAGAGCGGGACCAGAGCGGTACTGGAGCGAGACTGGAGCGGGACAAGAGCTGGACCGGAGCTGGACAGGAGTTGGATCGGAGCAAGACTGGAGCAGGACCGGAGGGGAACTAGAGCGAGACCAGAGCGGGACAGGAGCGGGACTAGAGGGGGACTAGAGGGGGACTGGAGCGAGACTGGAGCGAGACTGGAGCGGGACAGGAGCGGGACAGAAGCGGGACTAGAGGGGGACTGGAGCGAGACTGGAGCGGGACTGGAGCGGGACTGGAGCGAGACTGGAGCGGGACTGGAGCGGGACTGGAGCGGGACTGGAGCAAGACTAGAGGAGAACTAGAGCAGGACAGGAGCGGGACTGAAGCAGGACTGGAGCGAGACTAGAGCGGGACTGGAGCGGGACTGAAGAGAGACTGGAGCGAGACTGGAGCGAGACTGGAGCGAGACTGGAGCGAGACTGGAGCGAGACTGGAGCGAGACTGGAGCGAGACTGGAGCGAGACTGGAGCGAGACTGGAGCGAGACTGGAGCGAGACTGGAGCGAGACTGGAGCGAGACTGGAGCAGGACTAGAGGGGAACTAGAGCGAGACTGGAGCGAGACCAGAGTGGGATTAGAGGGGAACTACAGCGGGACTCGAATGGGTTTAGAGGGGGACTAGAGCGGGACTAGAGCAGGACTAACAGACCTGTCCTGGGGCTGGACCAGAGAGTCCCGGACATGTGGGATGGGCAGATACGGCTGCAGCTCCTGGTTTTCTTGACAGGCTTCACTGTGGCTCCTCAGCACATCTGCACAGAGACAGAGACAGACCATGAGAGGATGAACTGAAGAAAGAGACAGTCACGGTTAGAGTCCCCAAAAATCCACCATGAACCTTTTTTTATTCATTGTCATTAAACATTTCCAGCAGGTGTTCGACAGGTGCTGCTTTAAAGGACACGGATTCTGCTCCAGTGACTTTTTGAACGTTCAAATTCAGATGCATTCATGCTGTTTTGAGGAACGTTTATTAGAAAATCGTCGCCCTCCGAGCGTCAAACACACTTCCTGCTGAACTCCTTCGATCCAGGACATATTTTCAGACTCCTACGTCATTTATCAGAGAATATTCCACGGTTTTTAGTCCTTAAATCATCTCTAAACTCGTTCTGAGCATTTCTGCCTCCAAACACGATAACTGCTGCAGCAAATCCAAATCATACCTTGTTTTCAGCGCTTACGTCACTAGATTGTATACAGCGTTGGTGCCATCTGCTGGATGCACTCAGTAAGTGTCATTTCATAGTGGCTGATAACACAGGGCAGAGAATGAAGATGATATGTTTTTTTTGTTTTTGTGTTTAAAACATGAGGCAGATTTAAGGCACTCAAGAGCAGGTTTAAAGGCTAACAGCAATATGAAAAATGCAGAATATTTTTCCTTTAAACGCAGAAGTTATGTGACAGGACAAACACGGATGCAGAACGACACATTCTTGTTTTTATGATCCCTTTGTGTTTTTTGTACGCACACATCCATCGTGGCAGAAAAACCGCTGAGGGAAAAGTCTGGCTTCAGTCTCAATATGTCTGATGAAGCAGCGGCAAAAGCTTCGTTCAAGTGAAGCTGATGTCATTTGTGAAGGTTTGTTTGATTTTCTACCCATCATAACGACAGTCTGATTGTGAGTCTGAGTCCGCTGCTCCTCTCTGCTGCGAGGGGTGAGTCGTCACACAATGATTTCTCTTTTATAACTTAATATTCACTTCCTGTCAGTAACACATGCGTCTCACCGATGATGCGCTCCACCATGTCGTACATGCGTCGAGTTTCCTCTTCTTCTCGTCTCCAGCGAAACTTCACGTAACAGACCACGCCCCAGGCCCCGCCCACCACTGCACAAACACAAAACACACAAAGACACAAAGACAAAACACACAGGTTTAGAAGATGATTAAAGGCATCAGGGCTTGTATCGATCTGACATGGTTTATTTACACCAATCCTTGAGTCTTTGCACTGGCTTCTGTTAATTTTAGAATTGATTTGAAAATTGCTTTTAAAGTTTAAAGAAGATTTGTTTTTAAAGCTCTGAAAGGACTAGCCCCACAGAACACCTCGGACCTCATAAAAATGAATGCGCACAATCTGAGGTCCGAGGGCTGGCTCCAGCTCTTGGGGCCGAAGACTAGACTTAAAACCCTGGGGGGTGGGGCTTTCTCAAAACTCTGGAACGCTCCGCCCCCACGACCGAACAGCCCCCAGTGGAGTGTTTTAAGTCGCGTCTTGAGACACACTTTTATTCTCTGGCTTTGAGTGTGTGCTCCTCTGTGTTTTCATCTATTTTAATACATTTTATTACTTTTATTTATGTATTTATTTCTTGCTAGTTTATCGTTTATGGTCGTCAGTCTGTTTCTGTGCAGCGCTTTGGAAACTGTCTGTAAAATGTGCTACATATAAATAAAGTGGATTGGATCGAACTTGGATTTCACGTTGGTGGAGAAAACAGTTTTTTGCCTCTGATGGAAAACTATCGATCTTTTGCGGCAACGATAGCGACTTTACGTGACTCAGTCTCTACAACAGAGCGTCAGAACGGCGTCTGCAGGAGCTGTTGTTCAGTCGTGTTGTGCTATCAAGGATCCGTTTGTGTCGCTGTTCTGTGTTTATGACGTCAAAGCGACTCGTGCAGTGAAAAAAGTACGGTCGGTGACAGATTATTGACCACGAAAGGCTCCAACAATCGATTAAAGAAAAAATAGAAAAAGTGCGTCCCTAGTTTGGACATTTGTTTAATTTTCTGTGTAAAACCAAACCTGGACACTGCCTCAGAGGCCGTCTGATTTGTCGGATTTAAGTGAGTTTAAAGCTGGAGTACTTGACTTTTTTGGGAGTAAATTCGTCACTTTTGTGTTTTCCATCAAAGAGTGTCTTGTAAAAGCAGCACATTGTGACAAAAATAAGCCCTCTGTGTGCTGTCTGCGTCCAATTATAAAGTATTTTGTCTCAGAGTAAGAGCTAAAAGCAGCGCTCTGATTGGCTGCGCCCGGGTGGTCCTCCAGGTTCACTTTGTCGTCTGAAAAAAAGCGGTTTTAAAGCCGTGCACGGGACCGAAAATTAAGTACCAAAGGTTTTGTGAGAGTGAGGGATGAGGACAAACGTACTTCTGGTTCGGCAGTGGGAAAATCAGGCACCCCAGCTTTAAAGTCCCTCCGACAGGTTCAACGACACATTTGACTAAAACGTAGTGAACATGATTCTATTTCAGATTTTACTAAACATTTGTTCTGTTTGTTCCAGTTTGCGTAAAGTTTATAATGTCACTTCCTGGTTGAATACGAGCACAAATATGACACAGAGGTAATTCCACAACTGTTACCATAGCAACCATTTCGAAAACAAGCACCAAAGTCCTTAGAAATTACACAAAAATTATGATTTGACAAATAATACCTGATAACACTTTATTACTTTATTAAGTTGTATCAGTCTGTTAGACTGTTTACGGTCTATTTTCACCTGTAGGTCACTTTTGGATGACATCACAGAGGGATTCAGCTCTACTTCCTGCAATTTTAAACTGTTTTTTTTTATTATTCACAAACTGAAACTTCATAAATGTAAAACTGTGATAAATATTTAACCAAACTAAGTCAGAATTTGAACATTTTGAGAACCTTCAGACCATTTAAAAGTCTAACAAAAACCTTCTAAATCCAGAACGGAGGCAAAAGTTTGAGTGGAACATGATGTGATTCACTGAGAAACGGATTAACCTCAGAATGTGACAAAATGTGACAAATGTGTCTGGTTCAGTGTCAGAGCCTCAGACACATGTGAGTGACATCAGAGGCTCAAACACATTTATTATTGTATTTTACATCATGTTTGAGGAAATTATCATCAACTCTTTGCATTTTTGATGAAGAACAATCCAGATTTATGGGTTTTACTGGAAAAATACTCACAGAAAAGTTGAGCCCACAATCATTTTTCATTTTATCTAGAGATATATTAAATACTGTCCCATAAATTAGATTCTTTTTGTCCATTGTTTGTTATAGAAAAGCAAACTAACTGACCTTTCTACTCTGGAAATTCAAATGTCTTGTTTTTTTCCAACACACTTAAAACCAGTAGAATTTAGATCTAATGCGAGACAATCATTGATAATCAGCTTCCTTTTGCCTCTAGTCGCCTCCGTTCTGGACTTTCGATGACGTCACATTTAAAGGGCTGTACGTTTGTTTTCTGGACCGATCGCTGCGACACATTTTTAAAAAACGGTGCGTGTGTTTCACCTGCAGCGAGGAGCAGGACTTTGAAGATGACGCTGAAGAAGGCTCGTCTGAACCTGCAGCTGAACGGCATTCTGGGATGCGTGGACTCCAGACGCAGCACCTCGGACACGTCGGACACCGGCTCGTCTGGCTCCGCCCCCATTGGCCTGAGGAGGAGCCGCACAGATTAACCCTCGAGTGCGAGAGCGGCACAGACACGCGTCAAAGGTTAGAAGTGAGTGAGTCCTGACCTTATTCCCAGGTCCTGCTCCAGCCTCAGGATCCACTCCAGGGAAATGATGAGCCAGTCCCCAAAACGCTCGTTCTGCGTCTGGGAAAAGGACAAACCGCACGCGTTTGACAGCGACCAGCACCAGGGAAACGTGTAGCGCTGCAATCATTTAGTCGTCCCAACCTTTTTTGTCTCAAGTACCCCCTAAGTTTTGTGTCACTCAGAGTACCCCTTAATCAGCTGTGAAAGTCATTTCCAGTCCAGATTTACGAGGGTAAAGGCTATGCTAATGAGCAGTGCTAGCGCCAATAACAGTGAAATGCAACACTTTAAAGGTTGTGGGGAGGATTTTTTTCACCAATCACGGCTGTAACTTTCCTCCGTGCTCACATTTACGGCGCCGTGGTTTTTTATATGTGCGTCTTACGGGTGACAACTTTTTAGAAGTTTTCAAATCCTGGTGAATGATGAGCTTGATAAGTGTCCCGTAGCTGTAAACAAATGCTAGCGCTGGCAACCTAAAGCAGTGGTTCTCAAACTAGGGGTCGGGACTCCAATGGGGGTTGTGAAATGATTTCTGGGGGTCACAAATGCAGTGGTGAATGTAGATTCCTATTTGTTGGCCAATCAAAGTCATTTTTCTAGGTCTATATTCTCAAAATAAAATCAAACATTAGATATAAGGCTAATTTATCACTTTGCGCGTCACCTATTTTTTGTGTTTGGGGGTCACGACTGAAGAAGTTTGAGAAGCACTGACGTAAAGTATCCTGTGAGAAAAGCAGCAGAGTGCTGGACCGGAAATGACTGGCCGGTGGGAGGAGCCGCTGTCGAAGGTTATGCACAGTCAATCTCAGTTTCAGGCAAATAATTGGGTTTACTGGTTGAATCTAGTCAGTTATTACTATTATATGTATTGTTTAAATTATATCTATTTTCTGTCCTGAGCCGGACTCACCTGCAGATAGACCGAGGCCTCTTCTGTGGACAGACTCCTGCTGAGGTTCTGGGCCCCACAGTCGAAGTCACCTGCACAAACAGAGGAACCGACAGGACACGGGTTTGAAGAAGAACCCACAGACGAGCAGAAAGAACCAGGACTGAACCAGGACTGAACCAAGACTGAGCCAGGACTAAACCAAGACTGAGCCAGGACTGAACCATGACTGAACCATGACTAAACCAGGACTGAACCAGGACTGAACCAGGATTGAACAAGAACTGAACCAGGACTAAACCAGGACTGAACCAGGACTGAACCAGGACCGAACCAGGACTGGATCAGGACTGAACCAGGTTCAAACCAGGTCTGAGCCAGGTCCAAACAACGACGTAAGACTGGATCAGGTCTGAACCAGGTCTGAACCAGGTCGAAACAAGGACTTAAGACTGGAGCAGGTCTGAACCAGGACCGAACCAGGACTGAACCAGGTCTGAACCAGGTCCAAACAAGGACGTAAGACTGGATCAGGACTGAACCAGGACTAAACGAGGGCTAAGCTAGATCTAAACTGGGTTTAAACTAGGACTAAACTGGATCTAAACCGGATCTAAACGAAGACTAAACCAGAACGAAACAGAGTCTAAAGGAGGATTAAAATAAGCGTAAATGGGGACAAAATGGGTCTAAACGAGGACTAAGCCAGGTCTAAACTAGGACTAAACTGGGTCTAAACCAGGGACTAAATCAGGACTAAACCAGGACTAAACAAGGACCAAACCAGGGACTAAACCAGGACTAAACAAGGACCAAACCAGGACCAGAGCTGAAGGACAAACCTGCGACGAGGGCCAGATGGTCGTGAAGATTCCGGAGCAGATCCAGGATGATGTTTCGCTCCGTCTCATTCTGAAAAAAAGAAAGAAAAAAAAGGGAAAAACATTATTTCTGAATATTCTGATATTATTATATTTTTTCAGTATAATTTATAAAAAGAAAAACCCAACTCACATAAGACTTGTCAAACTCGCTGCCAAAAGGATGGCTCCGCACTGCAAGAGAAAGAAGTTATTAATCATATTATTGTATTAATGATCGGCCCACAGCTTCCCTCATTAACACCTACTGCCCGATCCATGCCGCTATCGCCACAAATTTCGCCTCATTTTCTTGATAAATCAGGTTTAAATCAGATTGTCGTTTTTGTCACTTTTAGTCGCGTTTTTGTCGCTTTTAGTCATGTTTTAGTCGCTTTTAGTCACGTTTTAGTCGCTTTTAGTCACGTTTTAGTCGCTTTTAGTCACGTTTTAGTCGCTTTTAGTCACGTTTTAGTCGCTTTTAGTCACGTTTTAGTCGCTTTTAGTCACGTTTTAGTCGCTTTTAGTCACGTTTTAGTCGCTTTTAGTCACGTTTTAGTTGCTTTTAGTCACGTTTTAGTCGCTTTTAGTCACGTTTTAGTCGCTTTTAGTCACGTTTTTTTCTCACTTTTAGTCACTTTTTTTTCTCACTTTTAGTCACGTTTTTCTCACTTTTAGTAAAATCCTTGTGTCTGTTGTGTCAGATTGTACAGTTTGGTGCAGGAACTGCTTTAAGGCTCATCTTTAAGTCTCTGTGGGACCAAAATGCATTTGGAGAAAATGTCTTTGGAGTTAGGCGCTTTTAGACAGGTTTTTGTTGCTCTTTGATGTGTTTTTGTCGCTTTTAGTTCCGTTTTTGTCGCAATTGTCCCTTGTAGTCATGTTTTTCCACATTTATATCGCTTTTAGTCATGTTTTTGTCACTTTTAATCATGTTTTTCTCAGTCGAGTTTTTGACGTGTTTTTGTTGCCTTTAGTAAAATCCTTGTGTCCGTTGTGTCAGAATCTTGTGGAGTCCAGATTGTACAGTTTGGTGTAGGAGCGACTTTAAGACTCATCTTTACGCTTTTGGACAAAGCAAAGTCCAGAGTGCTCTGCGGCTGAGGTGTTTTCTCATGTGTCAGTTGTGTGTTGAAGCCTGATGTCTCTACGTTCATTTGACTAGATTCATATTAATTCACCACTGAACCTTAACAAATCCAATTATTGTATTTTTTTCTACAATTAAGAAGTAAAAAACACACAAACAGCAGTGAAGACGTGACCCGGAGGTGCGACCGAGGACCGAGCAGCAGAAGAACGTTTCGGAAACGTTTTGGTGCTTTTGGATCGAGGGGTTTGTGTCAGAGTGAACGGAGTAAAAGACAGAAGCAAAGCTGGACGACTTTGCCTAAAAAATAAATTGTCAAAATTTCAATTCTGTTTCGTTTTTTTTTTTTTCTAAGAAGTTGCAATTTATAGAAAATTGAAACTTTTTTTCGAATTAAGTTATAAAGCAGTAAATAAGAAGTCCCTTTTTTGGTTAAAAGTTAAATTTTTGTTGTAAACTGTAAATAGAACGGCCTAAACCAAGTATAAAAGCTAAAGGTAAACATCAGTGTGACGTTAAAGGGCCTCTGACGGTTGGACACTCGTGACAAAAATGCAGATAAGTAAATAAATAAATTTCAAATTTTGTTAAAGTACTTTACAAATTTTATCACAGTTTAGCAATTTTTTAGTTTTTTTGTTTTACTTCCTGGTTGTAAATGATGACATCACACTAGGAAATTACCATAGCAACCATCCTGTACACGGGGCTAAAGCTCATTTAATGGTACAGATTTTTAAAAAATGTTATAAATAAAAATACACATGAAAGCCTTTATTTTGTTGAATCAATGTTTAAAGGATCAAAAAAGTTGTTAATTTTGTGTAAATTATGCATAAAGTTTGTCTCAGTGTGATGTCATCAGTTTGTTCACTTCCTGTAATTTTCAACAGATTTGTTTACTTTTCTCCACAAACGGCGCCTTGATTGGTGTAAAACTAAAATGTATTGTACAACAGGTATTAATACACCAAATAAAGTCAAAATTAGAAAATCATGAAAACCTGTCATACGCACTTTAATCGTGTTCATGGCAGGAGTATTTAAAGGGCCTATGACAGGTTGAAGCACTCATTTGACTAAAACACAGTTAAGATAATTATATTCAAGATTCTGCTAAAAACAAAACAATTTTTATCCCAGTTTGGCAGTTTTTTAGGTTTAAATTTTGACTTCCTGGTTGTAAATCATGACATCACACTAGGGAATTCTGTAACTGTTGCCTAGAAACCACGTTGTACACTGGGTCAAAACTCCTCAAATGTCACAGAAATGATTATTTGACAAATAAAAACACATAGGAACGCCTTTATTTTGATGAATTAGTGTTTAAAGGATCAGAAAAATGTGTTTCTTGATTGTAAATTGTCCCTGGTGAGTCTCCCTGGTGTGATGTCATCGTGTTTTGGAACTCTGCTCTACTTCCTGTAAATTTCAACATATTTTTCAACTTTTCTTCACAAACTGACACTTGATTTGCGTAAAACTATCATTTATATTCTCAACAGGTTTTATTCCACCAAATAGAGTCAAAACTAGAAAATCATAAAAACCTGTCATACGCACTTTAACATATCGTTAGATTTGGGGCGAACCGTTGTTGCTCTTTCACGACATTTGATCAGACGTTTGTTCAAATGAGTTGGCGCTGCTTTTCTCTGAACGTCCCGTCGCGAGGCTGAGCCATGTCAAAGAGACATGCGTGGGGGCATTTTCTTCAATTCGAGATGAACTCCAAAGTCAATTAACCTTTTAAATCGATTTATCGCTGAGCCGTAAAGAGAAGCTACAGGGGTTTCATAAGAAATCTGATTACGTGGGTGTCATTTGCATCGTTGATCATAACAATGTGGTAAAAACTGCTCTTCTTTCTGCTCCTTTTGTGTGTTTGAAATATTATGATTATTATTATGATACACTGATTATGTATTTTTATGACATGGAAAGTAATAAATAAAAAGAAGGCTGTCTCACGCTTCAGCACAGCACTACAGCGCCAAAACAAACCGAGAAGTGTTTAAAAGAGATGAAACACTTGCAACATGGATGAATTAAAACCTTTTCTCTCTTTTAATCCTGTTCTAACTAGGGCTGTCGTCCTTTAGTCGTTTGGTCGATTAATCGGTCGATGATGTCTTAGTCAACTAACATTTTTATCGGTCGACTAATTATTTATTTGCGCTTAAGACATTTTTGTGGTAAAAACAGCAAAAACCAGAAGATGTGGAGTGAGTTAGCTGCAAGTATGTGACAAATAAACCCACTGTTCACTAGTACTTTTCTATATAAATTGTTATTTTTGCATGAAATCCTGTGCAGTTTCGGTCTTCTGAGTGTAGTTTGGGTCAGATATACTTCACAGTTTAGAGATAGATAATCGGTTGACAGAGCAGGTCTTTAGTCGACCAAGAATTTCTTTAGTCAACTACAGCCCTAGTTCTAACATTGTTCCTCATCAAAAACACACCTGGAGTTACATTTAGCTTCATTCAAAGTTTGATGAATCCTGGTTGGAAAATCCTCTCCCTCCGAGCGTCAAAAACACTTCCTGCTGAACTCCCACATGAGATGCACAAAAAAATACATAATGATTTTCCTTTAAATGTGTTTCCGAAACAAACTCCGTAAAAACAAGTGAATTACTGACATTGCTGATGCGAATGCTCACAATAAAACACAGGCGTCGTGGCGTAATCTACATTTTACAGACGTCCCGGGGTGAAACCTACAGGGTTTTAGCAGGATATAGCAAATCACATTTAATACTTTTTAAAGGAAAATTGTGTGGATTTGCTGCAGCAGTTGTCGTGTTTAGAGGCAGAAATGCTCAGAACGAGTTTGGAGATGATTTAAGGACTAAACACAGCGGAAGAGTCTCAGATAAATGACGTATGAAGTCTGAAAATACGTCCCAAAACCCAGTAAGTTCAGCAGGACAGGTGTGTCTGACGCTCGGAAGGAGAAGATTGAATGCAGCTGAACGCTACTCCAGGTTGTTAGAACAGGTTTAAAAGCTCAAAAAAGTCACTGTAGCAGAATGTGTCCTTTAATGTAGCATTTCAACATTTTGAATGCCGTAATCAACGTCATAACGAGACATTTGCACTTTTATTGTGTCAAAACTACTGACTTGTAACCGTTCCATTGAGCAACAGAATGACCAGAACAAAACAAACTACTTAATAATATTCAAAAATGTAATTTACATGAAAGTTAGACCATGGAAATGTATGTTTTGAACTCCACCTTTTACTTTTAGATGATTTGATCTCAGCTTTTAACATCTAGATCCAATAAATCCAGTACATCTTGGATTTAAAAAAATATTTGAATGTTGAACTTCAAAGTTAAAACTTCCGTCCTGGACACGCTCTTCTGATGACGTTTAATGCTTTTTAATGCATTTCAAGGTCAAATGCTTTTTAGTGCCCCCTGTAACCCTGGACTGACCCCGTGTGACCCGGGCTGTACTCACAAGTCGCGTCTCCGTCGGCGGCGCCGCTCATCCTCAGGTACATGAGGCCGAGCACGAGGAAGAAGAGGCAGGCGGCGCTGAGTAGGAACATGGACAGGTAGTGGGCGCTGACTCTCCCGGAGGCCGGCGTCTCCCCCTCGCGCTTGAACTGCTGCAGGAGCTCGTCCTCGGGGCCCGGCCTGCGCGGTGCCGGGGCCCGCGGGCTGTGGTTCGACGGCGCGCTGTGGTTCGAGTGGTTGCCCCGGTAACTCTGGAACGAGCGACCGAGACGGGAACGAGTCAGACACAAGAACACGGCCCTCAGTTCAGCCGCACAATCACCGTTAATGGTGGCTGTGACGGAATGCCGTCATGGCACCCCCGGATTTTACCAGAAAATGAAGTATTTCTCCCCAAAAACTATTGCAGTTCCAGATTTCTTGTTCGACACACGTTTGTTTCATTCGTGTGCTTTGGAACGACACAAAAAGCTCATTTGACTTTGGACAAAATTATTGGCACTCTTTCAAAACTGTGGATAATTAAATTTGTTTAAACCCACCTGGGTTAAGTAACAATTGTGGGCAATATAAAAATCACACCTGAAAGCAAGTCTTTTTGGGGAGAAATACTACAATTTATTGGAAAGAAATCGGGGGAAACACTTTCAGCCAGGACTGTACATGAACTTGATTGGATGAACTTTATCAAAGAGGTGGCATTTTAACTAAAGAAGCAGTGACATTCTAACTTGAGTGTAGGGCGGCAACGATTAATCAACTAAGCGTAACTAAATGACCCTTGAATTGAATATTGACTAATTGTTAACTGAGCTAAACAGACTCTAAAAACACCTTTTATAACAAAAAGTGTGACATTAAAACTTCAAAATGTGAAAAGGAATAGATTTTTGCTGATTTCTATCAATAATACACTTTATTCATAAATATTCAGACCACATTTCAACTTTTATTTTGTTGATAATAAACTTAAATATTTCTAAATATACAACAGATACAATCGTTAGGGACAGGCCTAATTTGAGCGGCAGAATTATCGGCAACAAAAACTGAAAATGTGATTCTTTGCTCATCTTTTGCCTAATTTTTTGTCTGTGGAGCTTTTATTTGTTTAAAATAAACTTTAATGGGTAAATGTGACATGAAAGTAGTTTCTCATTGTTGCTGTGACTGTGCAGAGCTTGGCTAGTTTGTTTGCTAACAGCAGCTGGAGATAAAGGACACCAATAAAACATGTTTTAACAAATCTTACCTACACGGTTAGTCATTTCTATGAAACAGGATAATTTGCTGTTTGTGGAGAAAATTACTGCACTTCAAAAATTGCAGCCTTTGAGAGCTAATTGTGTCTTGCAGCGCTAAGTATCGAAGTCGGTGATGGGTATCAAACTTTTTCCATAGTATCTAAACTGACACTAAACACTAAAACGTACCATCCTTATATTGCGTCAGAGGTAAAAGAGTAATCTGTTTATTTTGAAAGTTCAGACTTTTCTATAATTGGTTAATTCCACTTGGCACTCCAAACATCTCTCCGGCTGAACAGTAGAAGGTGTGGGCGGGAAAAGAGCGGTATTAAAAAGACAAAACAAAAGAACAATCACGATCCAAAATCAAAAGGATTAGATCACGATTAATTTTATATTGCTATACCACCCAGATTTATTCTCTATCCATAAATAATCTTCATCTAGAAGCCCCATATTTCAATCTTTATTTGGTTAAAATGTGTTTAAAAAGTTTCAGTTTAGAATAAAAATAATTATTTGACTAGTCGCCCAATCACTGACTAGTTCACTACTAAAATAAGAGAAAATGATTCACAACTGAAAAATAATAATTGTGACGGTCATAGGCGGCGACAGTTACTGTTTTCAGTTCAATCTGCTCTCCAAAGGTTTTTAAAAAGTACTGTCTATATGAAAATGTCTATACTTTTTCCATCAGAAGGTTTGACTTCATAAAGCAAGTGAGAATGGCGATTTAGATTTGTGAATTCAGGTCAATTAAGACATTTCACTGCACAAATTACACAGAGCAAACAATCAAGAATAATCGTAAAATCACATGCTTTGTCACAGAGAGTTTATCTAATGAACATCATCAAAAAGGTGCTTTATTATCTAAAGATTGGGCTGGAATATTTAGGAAAATGTTAAATGTTGTACGCAATTCTGTAGGTTTCCTAAAGATATGTCGAGCAGCCACTAACGATTATATTAGTAGTCGACTAGTCAGAGATTACTATTTAAATAAGTTACTGTCGACTAGTCCAGTGTTTCCCAACCCGTGGTAAGTAAGCAGGTACCAGGGGGCACTTGAAATGTTTTCAGGTCTTGCAAGAAAATTAAATGTACTTTAATCTGAATAAAAAAGTATCTTTGAGTATCTTGGACCATAATATAATTAAAACAAAAAATATAATTGTGATAATTGACAATATGGGTTTTGTTAACCAATTTATTTGCCTGAAACTCACTAAGGGGGATGTGTGAGACAAACTGAGGCAAAAAGGTTGGCAACCACCAGTCAAACGATTATTGTGCATTGAGACTTTTTAAATAGAACTGTAATCAAATAAATGTTGAAATATGGCGACTGAAGGCTTCTAAATAGAGAATATTTGTGAATTATTAATGTAAATCAGAATAATATATTCTTAATTTCTCTTTTTGCCTTTTCGTCTGCGTTTCAGAGTCTGAATAGTACAGACAACTGGCACAATTATCAAAGTATGATTTATGTTTTGCTTTTATTTAATACTCGACTTGTCATTAGTTTATTAATCGTTGCAGCCCTAATGCTTGTAACTGTACACGTCCAAAGCACAGGATTAACTGTAGTTTGCCGTTTTGAGATTAGTTGCGACCATTCCCATTGCGATTACATGCAACTGCGATACTAACTAACTAAATGAAGGACCGCGCTATAATCCGGAGTTACCTTCCGTCCGGAGTTTACCCACCTTTGAGGACACGCTGCTGTGGGCGGAAAAGCGGGGTCTGAGGCCAGGATTGGCGTAAGAATAGACACCGCCGTCCTGAGCCTCTCTCCCGCCGGCGACGTGGTTGTTCGTGTCCGCGTCGTGGTTTTCCGAGTAGTTTCTCGAGGGAAAGTTGTAGTGGCCCGGCGGTCTGGCGGCGCCGATCGGGTCCCGTCTTCTAGGCCCAAGTTCGAGCTCGTCTCTCCGCAGCGAAACCATGTCCGGGCCGCTCGGTTTAACGTCTTTAAACGCGTACGACCCCCGGCTCACCACCCTGCGAAGCGGACCGCCGGGCTCCTTCGCCGCCGCCTCGTCGTCCTCGGAGTCGGAGTATTCCCCGATTTGTTTGGCTTTCACAGCGCCCAAATGCGACGTCCTGCTGCCGTTCACCGAGCGCGATTTTAACTGCCCCGGACCCGCGTCGCAGTCGTCCTCCTCCGCGGATTCGTCGTTGTTCGCCTCGTCCTCCTCCGCAGCGCCGGTTCTGGCACGGCTCGCCCAGCTCAGAGGCGCACTTCGCGGGCTCGCAGACGTGGGATTACCGCCGCCGCCGCCGCTTTTCCGCGCATTTCCAGCGTCGTTCAAACCGGTGAAAACTGAACTTATCTGCGGGCTGAGTCTCGCGTTCGGTGACGGGGCCGAACCGGAGCCTTTACTCGCCCTGGCGCCGTGATTTAGGCCTTTGCTTCTCTGCGGAGCTTCGGCGTCCGATTCGTCCGAGCTGAAGCCGAGCACGGTGGACTTCCGGCCGGGTCTGGCCGGCCGAGAGCCCGCTGGTCTGCTGTTGGCGCCGCTCGGGCTAGTACTGTTGTTGTTTAAAGCCGCACCGCGAGTCTTGCCCTGAGCCTTACTTTGCCGCGAACCGCCCCGCTGCTGCTCCGGATGCTCTTCGCGGAGTTTCTTGAGTTTTTTCAGGTAAACGGGCCGCGTGTTCTCGGTGACCGGGCCGGGAGTGAAGCCGAGGCGCTTCAGCTCAGAGAAAAGCTCCTCGTCCGTTAACTGCGCGGACGCCATCTTGGGTCGAACTCTGGGAGAAGGCCGCGAGCAGGAAGTGACGTAGTCAGAGAACTTTGTGCGACGCAGATAAACTTTTGCCCAGCGACTAAATGAAAATGGGTTTATTTGCAAAAGTAAAAACAATAAAGCAACCTCAAAGGAACCGTACATGTATCGAATTAGACATGAGAATCAGAAAAGGTTTATTGCCATTATCAGTGAACTAAATTCACAAACATAGGAACTTGCTTTGGCGTAAAGTGCACCATATAACGATAAATAAAATAGTTGCAAAATATATAAAAGAAGGCACGCATAAAATTAAGAATTAGCTAATAAAATAAAATAAAAATATATAATATAAAATAGACTTGAAAGTATATACAGAAATGTACAGTTGGACAGACACCAGTGCAAATAGAGCTGCTTTTATTCTATCATTGTTAAAGTGGCAGGTGTTATAAAGCGTTTATGAGTCCAACAGAGGGACAGAAACTGTTTTTGTGGCGGGAGGTTCTGGTCCGGATGGATTGTAGCCTCCTGCCCGAGGGGAGGGGCTTAAATAGTTCATGTCCAGGTGAGAAGGGTCAGCTGCTCCGAGTCCTGGAGACGCACAGGTCCTGGAGACACAGGTCCTGGAGAGATGATCTCCTTCTCAGCAGAGACACAATGCTGGTCTGTAGTCTCTGTTTGTCCCTGGCTGTGGCTCCTGTACCACACGGTGATGGAGGAGGTGATGGAGGAATGTGATGGAAGAGGTGATGGAGGAGGTGATGGAAGAGGTGATGGAGGAGGTGATGGAGGAATGTGATGGAAGAGGTGATGGAGGAGGTGATGGAGGAGGTGATGGAAGAGGTGATGGAGGAGGTGATGGAGGAGGTGAGGATGGACTCGATGATGGCCATAAAACTTATGATGCATCGCCAAAGAAGAAGATGACAATAAACACTAACTGTCAAACACCAACACCAACACAGTGAGCACTCGTGTGAAGACAATCATCATCAGAAGAAGAAGAAGGGAGAGAAGTCCACCTCCTCATGTGGTCCTGGGCCAGAGGTCGTCCTGAGGGGCTGGAGCCGTCTTTTTAACATGTCTTTTAAACATGCCTCGGTTCCTTCTCTCACCGCGCTTCCTTGTGATAAATTGGCCTGATCTTTGAAGAGCACCTGGACTTTTAGAACTTTTGGAACATTCAACCTCAACTGACTTTCTGTATTGATCATATAGACCCTTTAAAAGTCTTTAAAAGTCTAAACATTCTAAATTTAGAACGCAGGCAAAAGTGAAGCGCAACATAATGTGATTTTACTGGAGAAATGAACCTCAGAATATGACAACATCTGACTCATTTGGATGCTTCTGTCCCTGTGGCGTTTGGGGTCAGGGCCCCGGGAGCAGGTGGGACACGTTTGTTGTTTCCTCATGAAAGTCTGTGAGGGAGAAAGCTGGAGCTCAAACTCACGCGTGACTTTGTGACGCTGAGGCTCTGAGTGTGATTAGTTCTATGGTTACACTTTGTGCTCAGAGGAACCTCAGAGTCAACGAGGAGTGAAGCTGAGTCTGAGGAGGCTCTGAGGAGGACTGGATATGGCAGAAAAATATTAGCGCGATTTTCTTGGGTCCAGATCATGATTTAGATTTTATCACGATTCATGTTCACTTTGTATTTTCCTATTGTCTTTAACAGAGCTGCACCGTTTAAGAAAAAGATATAGTGACCAGTGCGATTGTGATTTATGTTTTACTAAAAGGATTCTGTTCAAATTCACTTTTAAACGGTCACTTTCAGTCGTGTTTTTGTCACGTTCCGTTATGTTTGTCGTATTTAAACGCGTCTTTGTTGCTTTTAGTCGCGTTTTGGTGCGTTGTGTCTTTGTGTTTGTCGTTTGTCGGTGCGTTTTTGTCGCTTTTGAACTTTCGCTTTTTTGTTTTTTATCACTTTTTTTACACTTTTGTCGCTTGTTTCAGAACATGTTTGTACTTATCCAAACTGCAGCGTGAGCAGTTTTTACTCAAATCAAAGCAAGACATTTTGTTGTTTATGGAAGACAAAAATTGCACTTCAAACATTGCAGTCTTTGTGATTTGCTAATTGCTTCCATTAAAATGTAGTTTTTGTGTGGATTTGGTTTAATTGTGCAGCTCTGGCCTTTAAGAGGTAAATAAAGTCATCTGCTCAGAGGCTTCAGAGGCTAAACAACAGGAGAAAAGTGTGTTTGAACAGACAGCTGCATTAAAGACACAAACAGTCAATCACCAGAACAACATTTCACTAAAACAGTCACAGGACGAGCTCACGGTTCTGTTTTTTATCACAGTATCGTCCAGATCTAGCTCTGAGTGACACTAGTTTGGACATTGGTTTTTTGACAATTCCCCTTTAAACGTTGAAGTTCTAGGGACTTGTAGTAAAGTAAAAAGAAGGAGAAAAAAAAGTCCAGGCAGAATCCAAATAAAAGTCCTGAAGTTCTGAATTTGAAGGTCATTTTTTACTTTTTGTTTTGGAGAACAAACTGATCCAGGCTCAACCTCAATTTTTTACATTTTTTATTGATTGATGGTGTCATTTACTTTCTTTAGCACAAATGCAGATACCAAACAATACAAAAACAGATTATAGCTTTATTTTTATGTTTGAAAAGCTTTTATCAGATGACTGCGTGTTTTCTGGTTTTAATAATCTATAATAAATAATCTACATCCAATAACTTCTTCTTTGTGGATAAATGGAAGTGGTTTCCCTGTTGTGTCCAGATGGGGGCGGTATACAGTCTGAATCTGCAGGTTTGTGATCCATTCGCTTTATGTTTGCCGTGTGTGTATCATAACCTTTAGGATTTAATGTACTGTTGTGTTCATCTGAAAATAATGTGTGGAAATTCACGTTTACAGACAAAAAGGCAAAGGTAAAAGCTACAGAAGTAAGTTTGTTTTTATTGCAGAGTAGTGTTTTATCAGAACAGAGTAACTTTCTGTTTCTGCTGAAATCGTTAGCCCCACCCCCCACCCCACCGGGACCAATAGAATCTCCAGATCATGTTCCTTTTGGGAGATGATTTCTGCACAACTGCAACTGAAATCATTTATGAATCTCAGCAGAAGATCTCAGGTAAGACCTGCCTAAGAATCCTCTTCCAGACCTGGTTTAGACTGGATTTAGTCCTAGTTTATTCAAGTTCTCCTGAATAGATTGGATCAGACCTGTTACCGACCTGGTACAGTCCTGGACCTGGTTCAGTCCTGGTTTGGTGGCAGTTGATGTGAAAGTATTGATCAGTTGTATTTTATTGTAGAAAACATTTTATAAAAGTGTTTAAAGGTGAAAGTTGACTTTCTTGGAGGCTGAAGCTGATGTCCAGTGTTTGTGTTTCTGTTTATGATGTCATTATCATTACAGAAACAATAGTCAAAGATGACTTTTATGAAACATAACGTTCACTCTGTGGTCGATGGTAACAAAAAGCAGCTGTTCAAACTGCGACCACTAGGTGGCACTGATTGTTTTACTTCAAGCTTTGTTTTTAAATACAATTATTTCAATGATCAAAAGTGACAATACAACATTCTGTGTAGAATGACCAGTGCAAAAACCAAGCACAAATAATAGAATATGCATTTATACAAACCATTCATTCACAAACGAAGCCATGTTTCTGTCACGTTTAAAGTCAGTGACGGCTCCTTTTGTTGTTGAATATTGTGTTTGTGAGTCTCAGAGTTATTTGAACCCTGCTCCTGGAGGCCACACCCATGAAAGGCTCACTGTGCATCAAGTGCACCATTTGGCATGATTGTCAAAGTATCAAAATGTGCCTTTTCACCAAAAGTCTAACAATTAGTAGAATCTTAATTAAAAGAGAAAACAATGTGTTCGAGTTGATAATACATTTCCTGATATGTTATCTAATCATGTGGGTGTGCCTCAGGGCTCAACCCTTGGCCCCCTGTTATTCATCAATGATCTGCCAGACGTTGTTCGCTGTGACACTAGAATCCATGAAAATGAATGTCCATGAAAAACAAAGCAGTGAACACCGAGCAGCGATCACTCGTAATCACAGTCTGTGATTGGTTAAAAAACTCATGTCTACAGCTCAATGTCAATAAAACCATGAGTATGTTTTTCTCAAAGGCAGGGAGTGATCCAAAGGTCATGGTATACGGGCAAACCCTACAAAGGTACAAGAGAACAAGAGAACAAGTTAAAGGTGACAAAGAACATTGAATTTAATCTAATACATTTTAAACACATTAGAAGTAACTTAACTACAGAGGCCTCGATATTGTAATTGAATGCCACAATTTTCTCTCAGATAAATGACTGTCTGACGAGCTGGACCCATAAATCAGAGCACACTGAGGCCAAAAGAAAGACTTTATAAACCGACTGATAACACTGGACACTCCACCACGTCCAGAGGAGCCGCTGAGGCTCAGGCGTCTGCTCCGGAGCCTCCTGGACGCCTCCCTCTGGGGGCGTTCATGTGTAATGAATAATTCCTGTTTTTCAGAGCTCCAGGGGACACGATGGACAGTCTCAGTGTGTCTTTGTTGGAGGCTTCAGCGGAGCAGCTCAAAGCGGAGCTCAATCGTGTCCTGGGGCAGATGCAGAGCTCCCGCCGGTGTCTGTGGCTCGGCCTCTGGACGCGCAGCTGGAGGGCAGTGGTGTGGATCCTCCTGCTCCTCCTCCTGGTCCCGGCGGTCCTCTGGGCGTTCTCTGGAGTAAGTGCGGCCCTGTATGAAGTGGGGTTTGTTATGACTCTCTTCGTCTTCTGCGTCAAACTGCCGTCGTCCCGGAGCCTGGTGCGGGACCTGAAGAGGGACGCGGCTGGGCTCGTCCACTGCGCAGGCGCTCTGAGGACACGGGTGGAGGCAGAGGTGTGGGTCCGCTCCATGTCCAGCAGGTGGAGCAGTGTGGAGGAGCTGCAGAGGACGGTTGCCGAGGTGCAGGGCGTGGTGGAGACTCTGGGGTCTGTGGTCAACTCGTACCTTCTGTCAGACCTGTCCAAGAAACTCACGCAGTGTCAGAGGAACGTCCGCAACATCTGAGACGACGAACACTTAAGATGAAGACAATGCTCCTTTCTCAAACTCAGAGGCGTAGACTAGGACTCTAAATCGCACATTTTACAAAAAGGTGGATTATGTATCATCATTTCATCAATATGTTACAAGGAGACTGAACACAAGACAAACTCAGAGGTTAAATGAATACGTTATTTATTAACAGTAAGAGCTAGGGTGGTGTCCCCGCTGACTTCAGCCGTTTGTCGTTCACAAATAAATTACCATCCGAATCACCAAAAACACCATAGGGCGGCCAGGCCGCTGGAATACACTGCAACCTATTCACTGCAATTTCAAATGAACACACGGCAAGCACCCCAGCTGAAACACTCCAAGCAAGATCGGATATAGTTGTAATATTAGATGGAACCTGACGACAGGTGTCGGAGGCAGGGAAGTGACCCGAAACAAAACCAGACGTACAAAACAAAAAGACTCCCCTGAGCGGACTAACTAAAACAAAACGACAAAAAACCAAAACTATAACCTAAAAGGACAGCAGGTAGCGGTACATGTGAATAACTAACACAAAAATAATAAAGCTGTTAAAAGACATTTTAATTCAACCCCTAAAAACACTAAAATACCGCACACCTGTGGTGTGGCACACCCAGTCATTCACCCAGAAGCCCCCGTCTTCACACAGCCACGGCCCGAACATATAAAACATCATTAAAATACAATCAGAACAGATACAATAAAAACGTAAAACAATATTTACCCAATAAACTCAAATCTCTGTCCTACCAACCGCGTGGGTCCAGTTGATCCAGGCCACCCACAGGAAACTGGCAATCAGCCACTTCCTCTTTTATAGGGAAGCCCCTGATACCAGAGCGACACGCCGCGGTGCCACCCGTCATAAATAACACACTTTATTCATAAATATTCTCTCTCTAAAGCCTTCAGTCTCACATTTCAACCTTTATTTTGGGTAAAAGTTCAATGGAAATAATTGTGGAACATTACAATAGGTTGCTCTAGTTTCATTCATGATATTATCTGTACTTTATTAAGTTATATTTTATTTACTGTTTATCTTCAGAGCGTGGTTTGGGCAGAATTAAACATTTGACAACCTCAGACTGTTTTGTTGGTCTTTTTTTTGTTTAAAAGTCCACTGCTCTTCACTGTTTCAGAGCCGTGTTTCAGAGATGATTAAGAAGGGCGTCTTATGGGGGCCCCTTCAGGTTGGGGGCCCTGGGCAATTGTGGCCCGTTGCCTAATGGTAAATCCGCCGCTGCATAAATCTAAACTACAGGATTAGCAGTTTTCGTGCAGAATAAAACAGGACATTTTGTAGTTTGTGGAGGAAATCATTGCACGTCAAACATCGCAGCCTTTGCCATTTGCGTTCAAAAGTGTGGAGTGTCATGTATTTGCCAAAAAAATGGACAAGAATGCCTCTAAACATAAAAAATAAAAGAATTCAGATTTTCATCAATAATACACTTTATTAATTAATAATTCTCTCTCTAAAGCCTTCAGTCTCATATTTCAACCTTTTTTGGTTAAAAATGTGTTGAAAAAGTCTCAATGTTCAATAAAAATAATTATCGAACGTTAAAATATCCATTCATCCATACATTTCCACTCAAGTTTGTTTTGTGTTTGTTCAATAAAAATACAAACTGAAATTTCCAAACAGCTTCAATCTTAAATTTAATTTCAGACTAACACAAATATAATAGATAACATCCAATATATTATGTACACGACAATATTTACGGGTCATTTTACAACAGTTAAGTTTGTGCAAAATAATATCCACAAATGACAAACATATTCAACGTTTCATTAAAAAACAAAAATCATTAAATCGATTAAGATAAACTTCACGTATTTATTATTTTATCCAACCAAAATGTCCCTTCGTTTGTGATTTTGTGGTTTTAAGTCCAAATAACAGACGTTTTGCACTTCCTGGGTAGAAATGTCAGCCAGTTTTCCTTTTTTTAAAACAAAGAATAGAAAAAAATGATTACTTTCTTCACAAAAAGTATAATTTTGCGGTAAAGTACGCGTTATATCTGTAAAGAAAATGAAAAACTATAACATTTCTGAGAGTATTTGTCCAGTGTGTGTCATAATGTGCTTTAAATCTCAGGTGAAGGTGGGATTAAATGTGTTTAAAGTGGCTCTGAGTCACAGGAGTCTGAAAAAAGCTATTTCTGGATGAGTTAAAATGTCGATTTCAGGAGATTTATCTTAGTTTCAGAGGTTTTGACCCGTTAAGATGAGTTAAGACTATTTTTTTGATGGAACTAGATTATTTTTATTATTTTATTTACGTTTCTGATTTGTTTCAATGCATTACTTTCTTACTTTAAGACAAATTATTAGCCACTGGGTTAAGATCATTTTACAAATTAATTTTCTTATTATATTCACGTTATTCTGCCCCGCCCACTTTTGCCGCTTTTTGCCAGATACGCACTTTTGTTGTAAACGCACTTCCGTTTGACGAGAACTCCGTTAAAGCTAATGATGAACGAGGGAAAAGTCTCACCGCTAAAATGTTACATAAAGTAGGTTGATTTGTGTAAAATGTTTAATAATCACGAGCAACAACAAGTCAACAACGCACAAATTTCCAGGGAAGTCTGAAAACGTCTTTTTAGTCCATGTAGAACTTATTTTCTGTTGAGCTCGTCTGCTCCGTGTAAATTAATACAACGGTGACAAGACGGTGGCGCGTACGGCAACTTCAGGAATAAAGTGAATACGCAAAATAATCACAAGAAATACCTTGAAACCAGTGAAATACTCTGCTTCACATCAGCGATTAAATCAAGTGAAATCTACTCCAATCCAGATAAAATGATCAATTCAAGGCCAGATTTACATTTTGACAGTGACACAAAACCATTTGGAGTTTCATATTTTCTGACTTTAATCCCAGTTTCTCCAGTGAATCACTTTATGACACACGACTTCTGCTTTAAACTGGAGTAAGACTGACTTTCTTCATCCGTACGTCTGACTTCCTCTCGGCACCAGCAGGGGGCGCCGCTCAGTGCTTCTTCAGCGCGTCCAGGACACGCAGCACGTGCAGGAACAGGTTGATGATGTCGAGGTACAGGTTGATGGAGGCGAGGATGTGCTCTTCGGGCGACAGCTGCTTCATCAACACGAACGTGTCAAAAACGATGAACCCACAGAAGAGGAACGCCCCGGCGCCAGAGAAGAGCAGCTCAGAGGCCTCTGTGTGGAAGAACAACTGAGGGGGGAGGGGAGGAGAGAGGGGGGAGGGGTTCAATGCTATTTAAAGTGATCTTTAAAAAGCTTGATTTTGTGTTTGGCGCCAGTTTCTTGGTGCGGTCCTTACCCTGAAGCAGCCGGCGACGATGAGGATGAGGAGGCCGGCGAAGAGGCTGAGGACACAACAAACACTTTCACTTTCTGCTCCGGAAACACATCGCAAAACCAGACGCAGAATTCTAGTTAGTATCCATTAGAATCACATTTTTGATGAGTTGGACGACCCACAGTCAGGTTTGCTCGGTCTTTTTGAGATAAACAGTTGGAGTTTCAGTGAACCTGCGTTTCACTCAGAGGTTGTGTTACACGTGCAGTCGCGGCTGAAAGTGTTCACACCCCTGATTTTGAAGTATTCCTTCCCAAAAAAGTCTTGCAATTCCAAATTTTTTGCTTCCTTTGTGTGGATTGAAATAACATACACAAAAAAAGCTAATTTGACATAATTTCACACAAAACTAAAAAAAATGCACTGGAAAAAATGATTCTCACTCTTTCAAATTGTGGATAATTCACTTTGTTTAAGCCTGTGATGCTCACCAGGGGCAAGTGACAGGTGTGGGCAATATAAAAATCACACCTGAAAGCAAGTGTTTTTAGGAGAAATACTACATTTTACACGAAAGAAATCAGGGCAGCCAACACTTTCAGCCAGGACTGTATCTGTCGAAAACCAGGGAAATGAAACGTGACAGTTCAGTGTTAAACATTTAGTGACGGCTGACTGATTCAAATTGAATAAACGTAGGTCAAAGTTCCGGTTTTAAAGGTGTTGGGGAGGTTTTCCGTGTGACAGACTGAAGCGGGAGCAGCTACAGTCATACCTGGCGCCCAGTTTGCTGAAGTCTCTCTTGGACTGGAAGGTGAAGGCGGTGAGTCCAGCGAACACGGCGCACGTCAAGAGCAGCGCCTGCAGCACCGTCGAGTACTCGTAGAACGTCACTGCAGGAAACACACGGGAAAACACGTAAAAACACACGGGAAAACACGTAAAAACACACGGGAAAACACGTAAAAACACACGGGAAAACACGTAAAAACACACGGGAAAACACGTAAAAACACACGGGAAAACAGACAGCGTGAAAACTGTAAAAGCCGCGGTGAAACACTCACCGGTCGTGGCCACAGAGACAGCCTCCAACAGAGTCTGAAAAACACACACTTTGACTGAGAAAAACTTCAATTATTGTGTTAATGTTTTAAAAGATTTCCTCACTCAAAAATATGATTCAACTAAATAAAGGAAACAGTCTTTCTGAGAAACACCAGATCTAAACCTGGACTTTATCTGGACCTAAATTAGGACTAAATCAGGTGTAAATGAAACTAAGTCAAATATTCACCTTTTGAATATTCAAAGCAAAGATAAATAGTTTGTTTAAATGTATTTGATTTGACTTAATTCTCCGTGTGTCTGTGACTCTGTGTCTGTGACTGTTGTGGGCAGAACACAGCAAAGTTACGTTCTAATTAAATCATTCTTCTGGATTCTAATTAATTTGAGTTGACCTGAATTCAGGACGTTAATTTCAATAACTCTGATTAGTTCAGATGTGTTTACTTGATCAACTTTGATTATTGTTTAAAGGTGTTTCTGGATCTTTATTCTTATTGCAAGACAAATTATTTACCAATGTAGACGTGACGTGAATGGGGAGAGGAGATGTGTTTTTTTCTGTGCGTTTTAATTTACAGACTCTGCATCAGAAAAGCGACAAATGCAGCTTTCGTTTCTGGACACGGCTGCTGCCTGTTCTGTGTCGTGACAGCTCTAATCCAGCAGAGGGCGCTCCGTGCACAGTGTTTGAGCTGCAGCTGCACACGGTCCAAACTTTAACTGTCGTCATACATTTACCACCGAGAAAAAGACTTCAAAGAGTCACTTGTCAACTTTTGTCACTTTCAGGCACAGTTTTGTCATGTTTTTGTAACTTTGAGTAACGTTTTTGTCGCTTTTAGACGTGTTTTTGACACTTGAGCTGGTGTTTTTGACATTCTAAGTCACGTCTGTCACTTTTAGATGTGTTTTTGTCACAATAAAACAAGTTTTTGTCGCTCTTAGATGTTTCATGTGTGTGTGTTATGTGTCTGTGTGTGTGTTGTGCGTGTTGTGTTGTAGGTTGTGTCTGTGTGTGTGTGTTGTATGTCGTGTGTGTTGTACAAAGCCCAGCAGCAGGTACAGGATGTGTGGATGTTGTGTGTGCGTGTGTGTCTGTGTGTGTGTTGTGTGTGTTGTGTGTTGTGTGTCGTACAAAGCCCAGCAGCAGGTACAGGTTGTGTGTTGTGTGTGTGTGTGTCTGTGTGTGTTGTGTGTGTCTGTGTGTGTTGTGTGTGTCTGTGTGTCGTACAAAGCCCAGCAGCAGGTACAGGTTGTGTGGATGTTGTGTGTGTGTTGTGTGTTGTGTGTCGTACAAAGCCCAGCAGCAGGTACAGGTTGTGTGGATGTTGTGTGTGTGTGTGTTGTGTGTGTGTGTGTTTGTTGTGTGTTGTGTGTTGTGTGTCGTACAAAGCCCAGCAGCAGGTACAGGTTGTGTGTGTGTGTCTGTGTGTGTTGTGTGTCGTACAAAGCTCAGCAGCAGGTACAGGTTGTGTGTGTGTGTCTGTGTGTGTTGTGTGTGTCTGTTGTGTGTCGTACAAAGCTCAGCAGCAGGTACAGGTTGTGTGTGTGTGTGTGTTTGTTGTGTGTTGTGTGTCGTACAAAGCCCAGCAGCAGGTACAGGTTGTGTGTGTGTGTCTGTGTGTGTTGTGTGTGTGTCTGTGTGTGTTGTGTGTCGTACAAAGCCCAGCAGCAGGTACAGGTTGTGTGTGTGTGTGTGTTGTGTGTGTTGTGTATCGTACAAAGCCCAGCAGCAGGTACAGGTTGTGTGTGTGTGTGTGTTTGTTGTGTGTTGTGTGTCGTACAAAGCCCAGCAGCAGGTACAGGTTGTGTGTGTGTGTCTGTGTGTGTTGTGTGTGTGTCTGTGTGTGTTGTGTGTCGTACAAAGCCCAGCAGCAGGTACAGGTTGTGTGTGTGTGTGTGTGTTGTGTGTGTTGTGTATCGTACAAAGCCCAGCAGCAGGTACAGGTTGTGTGTGTGTGTCTGTGTGGGTTGTGTGTGTGTCTGTGTGTTGTGTGTGGTGTCTGTCTGTGTGTCTGTCTGTGTGTGTTGTGTGTCGTACAAAGCCCAGCAGCAGGTACAGGTTGTGTGTGTTGTGTGTTGTCTGTGTGTGTGTTGTGTGTTGTGTGTCGTACAAAGCCCAGCAGCAGGTACAGGTTGTGTGGATGCTGTGTGTGTTGTGTGTGTCTGTGTGTGTTGTGTGTCGTACAAAGCCCAGTAGCAGGTACAGGTTGTGTGTGTGTGTGTTGTGTGTTGTGTGTCGTACAAAGCCCAGCAGCAGGTACAGGTTGTGTGGATGCTGGTGTCTGAACACAAACAGGGCCAGGAGCAGGACCAGGGACCCGAGCGCAGACGCCAGGACCAGGGCGGGGCTGAAACACACACCAAACACACCGGTTTGACCACGCCCACCAGCACTTCAGAGAAGTCACATGACCCGCCCCAAGTCACATGACCCAGACACAATTACACAACACCAGGAATCCACCTTCAACAGAGTTATTTGTTTAAAAGACATTTGCTTGGACTCGTTTGTTTCGATCCCTGACAATTTATTCGACGTAGAAAACACTCGATGTCTTTCTGTGTCCTGGTCTTTGTTTTGTTTGTTTGTATTAAAATAAAGTAAAAAAACTGGGAAAAAATTTCATACATGTTAAACTATCCACTAATACACCTGAGCTGAAAAGTAAAATATGTTAAATTAAGACGATACACTGGAAAAAATACAATCTGAAAAAGTCATTGAATGAAGTAGTATTTTTCTTTTTGTGTGTGTTTTTTTACTTTAAGGTGAGACACTGCAGGTCAAAAGGAAGAAAACTTAAATTTAAAGATATCAATTGTAAACATCTCCTGTAATTTAATCTAATCAATTTATTTTTGTACCATTTTCTCACATTAATGTAAGAAAAGAAAACGTATTACAAGTTTTTCATCGACATTTCAATCTGAAAAATGGACAGAACCATTTTGTAACATATTACTTACACAAGAAAAATGTAGAGTAAACTAGATTTGACAGAAAATTGGTCTAAAAATTAAACTGGATGGATTAATTTGACGAGTTTGGTACGTGAAAGTCCATATGTTGAGAGCAAATGAACAAACAAAAAACAGAAAAAAATAGTTTTACCTTACCGTGTCTCGACTTTTAAATTCAAATTTTAAGCAAAACAACACATTTATGCTTGTTCCATTGGCATTTCTATTTTAAAATTGACTCAAAACAAGATAAAAACTCCTTATTTCAAGCATTTATTCACTTCAGATGGTCATTTTTTCCAGTGTTTTAAAGCAATCATCAGAAATGTGACAAAACTGACTCTAAATGTCGCTCAAAACACGAAACAACGGCAAAATAAACCAATAAAGTGCGTAAATGTCACTTAAAACCCTGGTCTCTTTATTTTGTCTTGATTTAAATCTGTCGAACAAACTGAGCTCAAAGAGAAGAACCTTCTGGAGCGGTGCACTTTCACTTTCAGGATGACGCTGAATAAAGTCATGAGTTCAAAGTGTGGCTCATGCTCCTTTTGTTCAAACCGAGGCTGCACTTCATCAAAAACAAAACGTGGAAATGTCTGGAGTGAGGTTCGTGTCGACTTTACAATATTAAACTAGTCTCTGAACTAAATCTACAAAAAATACTAAAACTAAAAATAGAAAAATCACATTCTCAGGAGAAAAATGGCGTCCTTAAAGTGCCTCTGACAGTTTGGGCGACTCTAAATAAAATGCAGTTGAGACAAATACATTTCATATTCTGCTAAAATCTTTAAACATTTTACCCCAGTTTCACCATTTTATTATTTTATTAGGTTTGTAATTTTACTTCCTGGTTGTAAATGCTGACATCAAACTGGGAAATTACCAAGAAATCATCCTGTACACGGGGCCACTGGGGAGAGTCTTTGCGGTAATTTGTGCTAAAAGCGTATGGGATGTAGAACTCTAGTTCCTCCTGAGCCTTTGATTTGGTGCCATGTGCTGTTTGTGATCAGGTGTGTTCAGGTGCACGTCACTGTGTAGCTCGCGCCTCTCGCTCTCTTTCTCTCTCTCTCTTTCTCTCGTGCGCAGCAAAGATTTTCTCAGCACAAAGCCCCTGGGAGCTGTGTGCCATCGCGCAGCTTAGAGGGAGCAGTGGATGTGAGTGAGTTTAGCTGAAGATTTTGGAGTGAACCAAGAGTTTAATCAAACTTCTTTATATCTTACAAATAGTTGTTTTTGAGTGCAGTTTGGGCAGTACAGTGTGGGGCGTTCACTGACCTGCCGTGTACAGTGTGGGGCGTTCACTGACCCGCCGTGGACAGTAAGGACAGTGTGAGGTGTTCACTGACCCGCCGTGGACAGTGTGAGGCGTTCACTGACCCGCCGTGGACAGTGTGGGGCGTTCACTGACCCGCCGTGGACAGTGTGGGGCGTTCACTGACCCGCCGTGGACAGTGAGGACAGTGTGAGGCGTTCACTGACCTGCCGTGGACAGTGTGGGGCGTTCACTGACCCGCCGTGGACAGTGAGGACAGTGTGAGGCGTTCACTGACCTGCCGTGTACAGTGTGGGGCGTTCACTGACCCGCCGTGGACAGTAAGGACAGTGTGGGGCGTTCACTGACCTGCCGTGGATGAACTCCTTGAGCGGCTGGCACAGCATGAACAGGGCGGACGTGGCTGTGGTCAGGACCAGCTGCAGACTCAGGAGGCTGTACACTTTACGCAGAAAGTCTGGAAGAACAGAAGCAAAGACTGGGTCAAACGGCAGCGACTGATCAGGACAAATGTGACCAGACGACGATTAAAGCACTGCAGCTGTGTTAAAGGTCCCATATTCTGCTATTTTGCCCTTTACACAGTCTATTCTAAGGGCTTTGTTGATAAAATTTTGCATTGTGCAATATCCATAACGTAACAGTTTCCAAAAAACACCCATTTCTTGGACTGGCCCCCCTCCTTGCAAAAGCAAACGGCTCACTCTGAGATCTGACCCCCCCGAACAGAGAGCAGGCTGCCTCCCCCGCCCAACCCATGATGAAGCCTAGAGCGGAGATAGTGCGCATGCGCCGTGTGCTCCGGTAAACAGCGATACACAAACACGGGAATAAACATTTTATCCGTCCTGACGGTGCGTCGTGCTGAGTCCTACGTCCTGGATCTGACCTGGAGTTTGACCTGCTCCAGTACCTCGACGACGGACGTTGCCGTTTGGTAAATAACAAGCTAACTCTTCGATCTGTTGTATCCATCGTGTAATTACTGTGTAGCATTAGCATTAGCTGTTTTTATTCTGCGGCTGCGCGCTTCCCGGAGGCGTGGCTTAAACACCGCGTCATCCTTGTGAAGCCGCGTCATCCTGGTGAGGAGCCCCCGTCTGTCTGCTCACCCGAGGGGGACGGAAAAGACAGTTCTCTAGCGAAAACATGCGGGAATCAATCAAAAAACCACTTTGGGCACAATGTACGAGGCCCAAATAGCACTGTAGGAAGGTTAAAACCTCTGAAAAGTCGATTTTGCATGTTATGGGACCTTTAAGGATTCAACTGACCATTATTTTTAGGAATAGTTGCTTAGTTCCTTGATTTTTTTTATTTTTTATTTTTTCCCAGGGAACACCTTGACGTGTTGCCTGTGTGCCTCGAAAACATGTTTAATTTGGATTTAAAGGACAAATATCATGCATTATTTGTATGTTATTGGCCTTTAAACATTCTCTTGAGTATCTTTACCATGACGTCTGAGGTTTTAGAACTAAAAAGAACAATATGACCTCATCACTTCTGTGGGAGACGCAAGTGTTACTCAGCTGTGGCTCCATCCACTGGCTGCAAAGGGAATTACACGATGGTTTGACGTGCTGTTGGTGCTAAGCTCTCACGCAGTTACAGAACGAGTCTGTGACGATTTAAGGACTTAAAACGGCAGAGTCTCTGATAAGTCAGGGGTTCCCAAACTTTTCTGGCTGGAACCCCCAAAATATCCATACAACCGACTCAGGACCCCCAAAGTGAGATGAAAATAACCGTAGCAATCATTTCAATTGTCAAAGGGTGTTAAATCAGGTCTAATATTTGTTATTTGAATAGTTTATTGCCTTATTAGACCCTATTTCACTAAAATATACTGTTTTTAGTAAAAACAGTGTCATATTAATTTAAATTTGATCTTGAAATCATCTCGCGACCCCCAGCTCACCCCTCGCGACCCCCCGGGGGGTCCCGACCCCTACTTTGTGAACCACTGTGATAAGTGACGTATAAAATCGGAAAAACCATCATCCATCGAGGGAATCCAGCAGGAAGTGTGTTTGACGGTCGGCCAGATGACGACGGAACATTTTTAGAACAGGGTTAAAAGAGAGAAAAAGTCACTGCAGTAAAATATGTGTCTGGAGTGTCCTTAGCATAATCTGCACCAAATAAGAAAATAAAACCATCACCATTACCACATTTAAAGAAGTAAAAAGCAGAACAGACATTATTTTGCACATTACATACACACTTTTCCCTAAAATGTCGGATTTGGTCATTTTTCAGAAGATGTTGTGCCGTAATATTTTTCCAACTTAAAAAATGTGCTGTGACTCTTAAATTTTGAACAGATCACGATTGACCCGTGAGTGTGACCTAGACGAAGCAAAACAGCAACTTTAGAACGTCTTTAGAGTATTTACTACCAAAAAAAAGTTTATCATTTATAAATAGTGAAAAAAATAAGGGTATTCTGCTTTCCCATCGTTCATAAAACCATCACATTACATTGACCTCATGTCAAGATACAAAATCAACTGTATTTCTTTTACAGCTGCAACAAATTAATCGATTAAGCGTAACTAATCGATTATCTAAATAGTTGTTAACTAATTAAGTAATCGCATAATCGTTAACTGTCCTAAACAAACTCCAAACCAAACCATGGTCTGAGAAAAGAGATTTAACACGTTTCTACAGACTTTAAAATTCAGCAACGATGTGCACGAGGCACTTAAGGCCAGACTCACAGGCAAAACTCTTTTTATTGTTTGTTTTTGGTCAGTTTGTTCTCTATCGACTTTCACCTGGAAACAACAAACGTGTCCAATCTGCTCCTGATGTTTGATTCTTCCATTGAATCCACTTCATCCATAGATTTCTCTGACATTGTTTTCTTCAAATGCATTTTTGTCCCTCGAGACATAAAGATCAGCCTTAAAGTAGATCCACACAAACTGTACAATCTGGACTCAACAAGATTTAGACCAAACACAAGGATTTAAGATCGGATTCTGGAACTCATTTATGGAAGTTTTAAGACAAAACTTGGCGAAATTTGAATTTTTAGCATAATTTTCAGTCAGATCTTCAAAAACTAAATAATAAATCCAAAATCCCCTCTGTACATTTTTATAACTAATATGTTACAAAATGAACCAAGAAATTTAAACCTGGTTCTGTCCATTTTTCAGATTTAAACGTCCCAAATATGTGGATTTTTGGCCGTTTTCGGCTTCACCTGCAGCCGAAACATGAGGTGAATGCATCTCCGGCTTATGTGTCTTTAAGAGGAACAATTTGTGGATATGAAGAAATTCTTGGTCGACTAAAGACCAGCCCAGTCGACCAATTAATCGACTAAACCCACTGTTCATTGCATTAAAAAAACCCGATCTGGTTGATGTGAAAACTGCAGCAGTGATGGATAAAGTTTCCATCATAAGCTCCCACTGTGTGTCAGGTTTAAACCCAAAGAGACCAGATAGAATTTGAGAGGAACTTGATCAAGATAATATGGCCAGGACCAACCTTTGGAATAACCTAGATATAACTCTAAAAGGATCTACATCATTAAAGGCGTATAAAAAAAAACCTCTAAAACAAATGTGATCAGCAG
This sequence comes from Rhinogobius similis, assembly GCA_019453435.1. Taxonomy (NCBI): domain Eukaryota; kingdom Metazoa; phylum Chordata; class Actinopteri; order Gobiiformes; family Gobiidae; genus Rhinogobius; species Rhinogobius similis. The sequence continues at coordinate 4,122,160 of CM033619.1, read as the reverse complement.
CATTAGAGCGACTTATGCACTTAAAAGTGAGATTAGATTATTAGAATTTACAAAAGGGTGAGGCAGGCTCTAAAATGAAGACTTATGCATATGAACTAGAATATGATTAGAGTTTTAGGAAAGGTTATGTAAGTGATAATATGGAAAATATGGTAGTACGAGTAATGGCACGAAGAGAAAGAGGCTGAAATGTGATTGAACAACTGTGAATTAACTGGTTTTGACTTGAGCAGTTCGTACAGAGTGGAGTTAGAGCTGGCGATACGACAAAAAATGATTATCACGATTTCCTTGGGGCCAGATCATGATTTCGATTTTATCACGATTCATGTTCACTGTTTTTTTCTGTTGTCTTTAACAAAGCCGCGTAATTTAGGAAAAATATCTAATTGTGATTTTTCTGACCAGTGCTATTAAGATTAGATTGTGATTAAGGTTTGAATAATAGGATTGTGTTTTGTTGCTTTTTAGTTTTTGTCACGTTCAGTTGTGTTTGTCATATTTAAATGAGTCTTTGTCGTTTTTTGTCACTTTTTTCACGTTTATTGTCGCTCTCGAGTTGTGTTTCTTGTTCGCAGGCGCGTTCTGGTTGCTTTTGAGCGCATTTTTATCGCTTTTGGGTGCGCTTTTTTTTTGCCTTTTGTGCCGATTTCGTTGAATTGTTCAGTCCTAAGAGGTAAATAAAGTCATCTGCTCAGAGACTACAGAGGCTAAACAACAGGAGAAAAAAGCTGCATTAAAGACTGAAAAACAATGAATCACGATACGTCGATTTCACAAAAATAGCAGGTTGTCACAGGGACCAGCTCACGATTCCATTTTTATCACCGTATCGCCTGGATCTAAGTGGAATTTCTTTTTAATTAAATTTTTCTCTCCTAAATTCTTGTTTCTCATTTAGCTGTTTTACATGATAATTGTGTTATTCTTGGTTTCTGGAGTTTGGGAAGAGGGTTAGGCTTCAACAATAATCATTTGTCGTGCAGAGAATTTGTCGTGTGATGAGTCCAAAAAGGGGGTGTGGCAAAAAATATACCACGATTGTAAAGTATTTCCATTTATGCAAAGCACACTGCGCTCAAAGAACACAACTGTGGAGGAGTTCAAACTATTTGTACAGAAAAGTCTCCACAATCGTCAGCGAACTCACTTCATATCGTCTCGTTTTTGCTGAATAAATCACTTTATAATGATTCAATATTAAGGCTTCAACTAATGATTATTTTGTTCGATTAGTCCAGTTATTCAGAACATGAAAGACCCTTAAATATGAGAATTTTACTCAGTTTTCTCCAGACGAAGCTGAAGTGAAGCTGTTTGACGACGTCCTGGTGGAAAATATTTATAGACGATCAAGGATTTTAATCAAAAACACACAGTTTAATGTTTCCGGTGTGTTTTTTGTGTGATTCCTGCTCCGTCTGAGAAATAAAACCTCGACTTTCAGCTCAGAGAATGTTCTGGAGTCTCTACACAGACCAGTTAACGATTACTTGATTATTTAAGTAGTTGACGACCATTTCTATAATCGATTAGTTGTGATTAACTTGTTTCAGCCCTACTCAATATAAATAAAAATCTCAGTCGACTAAGACAGTGTTTCCCAGCCTTTTTTGTCTTGAGTTCCCCCTAAGTCTTGTTTGACACAATAAATGGGTTTACTGGTGGGGTTTACTGGTTGAATATAGTCAGTTATTACTATTGTATGTATTGTTTTAATTATATTTATGGTCCAAGATACTCCAAAGAGATGCTAAATTTACAACTAATCACATATTGTTACAGATAAAAGTACATTTCATCTTCTTTTAAAACCTAAAACCATTTCAAGTGCCGCTTGGGGTCCCCGTACCCCTGGTTGGGAAACACTGGACTACGACACTAAAGGACATTTCTTGGTGCGCGTGTGCCTGATGAGGCCTGGCGCGGGCGCAAAATGTGTTTAAAATCACACCGTGAAGCTCCCCGGCGTGAACCGATTCTAGATTTTCTTCAACATTACATTTTATTCCAAAATATTCTAGACGCCTTCAGTCCCATAATTATTTGGTTAAAATATATTTCAAAAGAAGAGTAGAAGGAATTATTTGACTATGCACTAAAACAATCGTCAGATGCAGCCCGTAGTTTCACGTTAGATCACCACGTCGTCATCGGTATTATCTTGTGTTTTGGTGAATATTTCAGAGTAAATCTCACCCATCCGGATCTGGACCGAGGCCGTGGCCACGTTCGTGCCGTAGTTGAAGTCATCTTCGATCGAGGTCCGCGGGTATTTGTCGCTGCTCATGTTTGCGCTCGCTTTATTTCATCCACAGCTGGTTTTGGAGAAAAGGAAACGCAGCAAAACAAACGCGACTGGCGGCTGCTTCCGGATTCTGCGCGTCTTCTTCTTCTCGTGAATTTATGTTGGTGGTTGGCGAACGACTTAAAGGTGCATTACCGCCACCAACTGATAAGGAATGTGAACTGGAACGTATCGCTCAAGAAAAAAACAAAAAAACAAAATTAAATTAAATTAAATTAAATTAAATTAAATTAAATTAAATTAAATTAAATTAAATTAAATTAAATTAAATTAAATTAAATTAAATTAAATTAAATTAAATTAAATTAAATTAAAAAATACAATTAAAAATACAATTAAAAAATACAATTAAAAATAATAATACATTTTTTAAATTAAACAATTACAATTAAATTAAAATAAATAAGACATTAAATCCTATTAATTAAACCTGTCTCTTTCAAAAACCTTATTATTACTTTGAAGCTGGAACTTTCTGGGTGTTGCTGAAAAAGATTCACCAAATTAAACTCCATTTTGATGCTAAGACTGTCCTTCATTTTCTTTCTTTCTTAACTGTATTTTGTACATTCCATAAAGACATGGCTGATAGATTCTTGCAACCCACAGAGATCAAAACTGCATGATAAATGAAACCCATTTCCTATTTTATACAGTGTTTACGACCTATGCTTTTTTTTTTTTTACCGTGTATCAAACATGGCTCGGTGTTGATAATATGTTACAGTTCGGTTGAGGGTTACATTTAATAAAATCATAAAAAGTATCATTTCGTGAGTGCGAAGTTCAGTTCAGTTCGCCCGATGTCAAATCAGTGGAGATTTTAAGACGCTAAATACTAAACTTGGCGTTCATTCAAAAGTATTCTATCACCATATATTGATTAATGTATTTACCAGAAGTGACCAGCAGTTTATCAGGTTCCTCCATGCATTTTTGTTCACTTTTTTTTTTTACGTTGTTTTGGCTAATGTCTCTCTACGTAAGTTTAGCACACCAACAGCAAACATGGTGGGTTTCCATGGTAACGTTTTTTTTCTTTTTTTTGACATTCTATATATATATATATATATATATATATATATATATATATATATATATATATATATAAGTTCCGTTTTTTTTTGACTGAACTGGTATACTAAAAAATAAATAATCTCAAGTGAAGGATATTGATGAAGATGGGAAAGTTACATTTATCCAATTTTGTGTTTCAGTCCAGACACATTGAACTGCAGCACAAAAGAAAAAAAGATGATCAACGCTTTCAATATTATTTTCACAAAAAGTACAAGTGTTTTCTTCAATTTAAAGTAACGGATAAACGTTGATTATTTTGTAATGTGTTTCTTTTACTTTCGGAGCGACAGGAAAGAGCAACTAAGTTTTGTTCCATCTTTTTTATCAAATTTATAGAGAATCATTTCTGTTTTGCAAACCTGGAAACTACGACGGAGTATAAGGGCCAACTGAAAAAAAAAATGCGGACATTACGAGAATAAACTCGTAACATTTCGACATTAAACTCGTAATTGTATGACTTTTTCTGGCTTCGACTTTATTCTCATACATTTACGAGATTAAAAGTCGTAATATTACGAGAATAAAGTCGTAATATTACGACTTTTAATCTCTTAATATTACGAGATTAAAAGTCGTAATATTACGAGAATAAAGTCGTAATATTACGAGATTAAAAGTCGTAATATTACGACTTTTAATCTCGTAATATTACGAAAAGAAGCTATTTCTTCCAAATCTGTTTGGTTCTTCCGACGAAACAAACCCAAACGTCTGCATTGTCGCTTCAAAGTCCTTAAACTAATGATAATGTGGTGATGCTGTGCTAAAAGACACAGTATTTCTTCGTGTGTAAACCCTAGTTCAAAGTATAACCGCACAAAATGCTCCATATCTCCATAACACAGGTACTGGCTTCATACACATTTTCGACTGTATTCTCGTAATATTACGACTTTTAATCTCGTAATATTACAATTTTTAATCTCGTAATATTACGACTTTTTATCTCGTAATATTACGACTTTATTCTCGTAATATTACAATTTTTAATCTCGTAATATTACGACTTTATTCTCGTAATATTACGACTTTTTTCTCGTAATATTACGACTTTATTCTCGTAAATGTATGAGAATAAAGTCGAATCCAGAAAAAGTCATACAATTACGAGTTTAATGTCGAAATTTTACGAGTTTATTCTCGTAATGTCCGCATTTTTATTTTTTCCCCCCAAATGGCCCTTATACTCCGTCGTAGTAAACACTTTTCAGTTAGACATTTCTTTATAAAATTGTTACTACATTTTTTATCAGTCACCCGGAGTCCTTGTATCGTGGGAGGTTTGAGGTGTTTCTAGAAATTCATTGAGAAGAGCAATGTGTATGAAATCCAAAAAGGAAGGGTTAAAATCATGTTTGTGCAGGATTGGTTATAACTGAGTGTAGTTCCATTTTTGTCCATAAGGTGTGCCATAGACCAAATACTTCTTTCAAACCAAGTCTTTGTGAAATAATGATTTGTTACGATTATCGCTGCACATTCTCTGAACATGTCATGGATAGGTCGATTATCACGATTTTCTTGGGGCAGATCATGATTTAGATTTTATCACGATTCATGTTCACTTTGTATTTTCCTGTTGTCTTTAATTGAGCTGCACCATTTAGGACAAATATCTAATTGTGATTTTTCTGACCCGTGCGATTATGATTAGATTGTGATTTATGTTTTAGTGATAGGATCCTGTTCAAATTCACATTTTAAACCTAATTTTGTAGCTTTTAGTCGTGTTTTGTTGCAGTGATTTGCGTTTGTTGTTTGTAGAAGAAGAAACTTTTTGTTGCTTTTGAACGCATTTTTTATCGCTTTTGTTGCTCGTTTCAGAACATGTTTGTACAAATCCAAACTACAGTGTGAGCGGTTTTTAACTCAAATTAAAACAAGACATTTTGTTGTTTGTGGAAGAAATTATTGCAGTCTTTGTGATTTGCTAATTACATCCATTAAAATGTTGTTTTTGTGTGGATTTGGTTTAATTGTGCAGCTCATCTGTTCAGAGGCTTCAGAGGCTAAACAACAGGAGAAAAAGTGTGTTTGAACAGACAGCTGGATTAAAGACACAAACTGTCAATCACGATACGACGATTTCACAAAAACAGCAGATCGTTTCACGGACCAGCTCAGGATTCACTTTTTATCAGTTTCACTCAGATCTAGTCACGGATCTATTCAAATAACATCGGGACAAAACTGCAATTCTTTTCTACAAAAAACATGACAATCTAAACTAAATTATCGACGTACTTTGATCGTAAACAAAACAAAATTGAACATATTTTGTATCCTTTTATTACTGGTTCAAGCCGACGTACGTCACACCAAAAAGAGGGTTTACGCAAAACTGTGTCACAGATGTGTCCCGAAAGCCTCAAACGCCTCACGGACAGACTGTGGACTCTGGTCACTGATGACGGACAGAAGAACATCCTGATTCTGATTTCTTTTTTTCACATCAGGGTCATGGGCTGAGGATAAACCGTGACCACGTCATAGCGCTTTACGCCCAGCAGAGGGCGCCTCTCGGTCCGGTCCTTTTTTTTTTTTCTCCGACAAACGGGATCAAAAGCGAAACTTAAAGCTGCGGGACTTTCCGTGCACTGTGTCCCAAAACCTGTGAGCGTGACTTCTACCCGGTAACGCCGGGAGAGCGGTTTCTGATTGGCGCGTGGCACGGATGGGCGGTGCGTAAGCACGCTTTTACGCGCTGCTCCCAGACTCTGTCCCGTAGTTGAGCCCAGACTCCAGAGCGAGCGGACCGTCACCTCCTCCAGAATTTGACCAGAAAAGTCAAATAACCCACCGACGATGAAGCACATGAGCCTCGCGGCCCTGGCGGCCCTCCTGACCCTGTGCGCCGTGTGCGCCAAGGAGCTGCGCAGTGAGTGGATTTCATTCAATATAATTTATTTAAATAGAAGTGATAAATGCTTACAAACTGAGACTGAAGCTAATAATTACTTTCTGCTGCAAAAGAGTCTAGTTTAAGGCGAGAGTTCGTGTTTGAAGTCAATGATTAAACGTGATTTAAATGTTTAAATCCGAATTAAGCGCGATCTTTTACGGCGCATTTTGCGTCAAACAAAAGTGAAAGTAACACGTTCTGACGTACTTTGTATTTGTGTTTAATCCGTTCATTAAAAACGGTTTTATTCATGAAAAGTCAGATTATTGAGTTTAATCTGAGAAGAAAAAATACCAAGTCACATTTCATTTTATTCTGAAAAACAAGAATCTACTGCGTGCACTTTAAAAACCAGGACTAGACCAGGACTAAACCAGGACTGAACCAGGACTAAACCAGGACTGAACCAGGACTGAACCAGGACTGAACCAGGACTGAACCAGGAATAGACCAGGACTAGACCAGGACTAAACCAGGACTGAACCAGGACTAAACCAGGACTGAACCAGGACTAAACCAGGACTGAACCAGGAATAGACCAGGACTAGACCAGGACTAAACCAGGACTAAACCAGGACTGAACCAGGACTAAACCAGGACTAGACCAGGAATAAACCAGGACTAAACCAGGACTAAACCAGGACTAGACCAGGAATAAACCAGGACTAAACCAGGACCGAACCAGGATGAACCAGAACTAAACCAGAACTTAACCAGAACTTAACCAGAACTAAACCAGAACTAAACCAGGACTAGACCAGGACTAAACCAAAACAAAAGTTCAAATGATTTGACACAGACTTTATTTGCGTCGAAGATAAAAACAATGACTTCATGTTTCTTCAAAGTGAAAGTGTCTGACTTTGTGCCGTCGGCCATTTTGTCTTTGGGCCGTTGTTCGGGACAAAAACACAACGCTCTGGTCCCTGTTTTGGAGCAGAACCCGACGAGGGTTAAAGAAACATCGATGGCTCACGCAAATATGCAAATGAGCTGCGTTTGTGCTTGAAAGTGCCACACCCTCAGCCCCACAGCACTCACATCAGCCACGACCACCAAGAAGCACCAAAGGAACCACCGGGCGACAAGAACACGACGACAGAGGGTTAAACGTGAGGGCCACGAAGAGCGAGAGCGAGGGCCGCATCCGGACCCCGGGCCGCGCTTTGTAGAGGCCTGGCTTAGACAATAATAATAAAAAATCTAAACAAATCTTTAAAAAATGGCATAAACTTGAACTCGGAACAACATAATTTAAGTCCAGTTCGGGTGAAGAAAATACAAGTCACTTTTACTTTTATTTTAGCTGTTGTTGTTTTTCATGAAGTGCGTCATCGAAACTGAGTCCAGAGGGAAACACTTCTAGTTAATTACATTTGTCAAATTCATTGAAAATTTAAAAAATCAGGAAAGATCTTAAACATGTGCGAAAGGTCATTTGTTTCAGCAGATTTTGAATTTTAAACACTGGCAAATTTCTCACTTTGAATTTTCTGAACCTTTAAAACACGTTTTCTTTTGAATTTCAGTCTTTGGAACTTTCAAAAATTCAAAATGAACAAATGACTTTGTAAAAATGAATTCGATTTTTATTGATTTTCTAGTCAAACTCACTGCAGAGCGTCACAGCAGAGGTTCTCTGTTGCTAAATCGACAGTCGTTTTGATCCTGCATTGAAGTTGAATTTGAGGCTTGAATATTTAAAAGTGAATTCTGAACCGAGACAAACAGAACAGAAATTCAAAATGGAAAAAGTTCAAGTTCAAGTTTTTTCAGACTTAAAAAATTCAAAGTGAGAAATCTGGCAGTGTTTAAAATTCAAAATCGAATGGAACTAATTATCAAACAAATCAAACAAAAGCCGTTTCCAAAACTAAAACACACAGTAACAAACGGAATAAAAACCACAAAGACAAAAAGAACAATCAAACAGAGTGACACAGGTTTAAATAAAAGACCAAACGTGACTCTCATTTAGTTCAAACTCGATGAGTCGATGAGCAAAGAAACAGCAAAAGTAAAAGTGCATTTTACATCAGATACTTTTACTTTTACTTCTGTTGGTTTGTAGTTTCTGATCTGGACGAAAAGTAAGAGTTCTTTTCTTCTGATTCAGTTCAGTTCAGACTGAGCTGAGGTTCACTTTGACTTTGAGCAAAAAGAAATGAACAAAACTCAAGCTCAGTGCTGAAGTCTGAAGCAGTGAAAGTGTCCTGGATCGGCCAAGCGTCAGGCTGTGGCCCCGGGGCCAAACGTGGGCCCCAAAAATCACCAAAAGCAAAAGTTTTTCCTTTAAAATGGCAAAAGTTGTGCCGTCGTTACTCCAACATCAAACAGGGCCACGAAGGGTTAAACCTGTTTGTTCAAGTCAAACTTTCACTTTCACCAAGAACTAAACCAGGTCTAAACCGGGTCTAAACCAGGACTAAACCAGGTCTAAACCGGGTCTAAACCAGGTCTAAACCAGGTCTAAACCGGGTCTAAACCAGGACTAAACCAGGTCTAAACCGGGTCTAAACCAGGTCTAAACCGGGTCTAAACCAGGACTAAACCAGGTCTAAACCGGGTCTAAACCAGGTCTAAACCGGGTCTAAACCAGGACTAAACCGGGTCTAAACCAGGACTAAACCAGGTCTAAACCGGGTCTAAACCAGGACTAAACCAGGTCTAAACCAGGTCTAAACCAGGTCTAAACCGGGTCTAAACCAGGACTAAACCAGGTCTAAACCGGGTCTAAACCAGGACTAAACCAGGTCTAAACCAGGTCTAAACCAGGTCTAAACCAGGACTAAACCAGGTCTAAACCAGGACTAAACCAGGACTAAACCGGGTCTAAACCAGGACAAAGACAGGACTAACCCTGGTCTAAACCAGGACTAAACCAGGTCTAAACTGGGTCTAAACCAGGACTAAACCAGGACTAAACCGGGTCTAAACCAGGACTAAACCACGTCTAAACCAGGACTAAACCAGGTCTATACCAGGTCTAAACCGGGTCTAAACCAGGACTAAACCGGGTCTAAACCAGGACTAAACCAGGTCTGAACCAGGACTAAACCAGGTCTAAACCAGGACTAAACCAGGACTAAACCAGGTCTAAACCAGGACTAAACCAGGACTGAACCAGGACTGAACCCGGTCTAAACCAGGACTGAACCAGGACTAAACCAGGACTAAACCAGGACTAAACCAGGTCTAAACCAGGACTAAACCAGGACTTAACCAGGACTAAACCAGGACTAAACCAGGACTAAACCAGGACTAAACCAGGACTTAACCAGGACTAAACCAGGACTTAACCAGGACTAAACCAGGTCTAAACCAGGTCTAAACGAGGACTGAACCAGGACTTTAAGGCCAATTCATACTTCATAAGAAGTACGAACTTTGTTCGTACGCCTCAGGCTGTAAGAACAAGAACAAACTTCGTCTCGGCTCTGGCATTCATACTTCAGCTCAAGCGCCGCAGCCGAACTCCTTCAGACCCCGCCCCCCGTGATCCCAACAACTGTTTCCACGCTGTTTCTATGGAGATTACCATCGCTGACAGCTCAGTTGATATCGTTTTAGCAATGACAGATGTAGTTTTTGAGTGGATGAGAGAGGAGGATGACGACTTTTTTTTTTTTTACATGCGCTGGCCGAGGAGACAGAACGAAATGAGCGAAGACGGCATGTTCGGCCGCTAAATACGACGCGGGTCGTACAGGGCGAATACAGTCTGCTCGTTCAACAAATGCGGGAGATAGATGAGGAGAGGCACTTTTCGTACTTCCGTATGTCAGCCCGTCGATTTGACCACCTTGTCCTTAGGATAACACTATTTCTCCAACATGCGCCCAAGGAAATTTACCCCGCCCCTTTTGAAAAACTGGCCAATCAGAGCTAAACCAGTTGACGCAGGACAGCTCTGCCGAACAAAGTTCTGCTCAGCCGAAGTGCCAAGAACAGGCTGCGAGAACAGCCGAACAGAGGTTGTAAGAACAAAATGACGTAATTTTGTTCTTACAGCCCGACTGAACCAGGACTAACAAAGTTCTAAACTTCAAGGACTAAGTATGAAGGTCTAAACCAGGACTTAACCACAGGACTGCCTAAACCAGGACTGAACCAGGACTGAACCAGGACTTAACCAGGACTAAACCAGGTCTAAACCAGGTCTAAACGAGGACTGAACCAGGACTAAACCAGGACTAAACCAGGTCTAAACCAGGACTAAACCAGGACTGAACCAGGACTGAACCAGGACTGAACCAGGTCTAAACCAGGACTGAACCAGGACTTTTTATGATAAACACATCATTTATTGTAAGAGGTGGAGTTTTATTGCTGTGGAATTGTTTTATAGAATGTTGTTTAACCTCAATCAAGGGGCGGGACTAAACCAGGACTAAACCAGGACTGAACCGGTTCTACAGGACAGGGCACAGTCCGGGCATCACCAGGAAGAACCAAAAACCCCTCGTGCTTTACACAAACAAAGGCCTCAAAGCAACACATTTATTATGAGACTGAAGCTTCAAGAGAGAGAATATTCATGAATGAAGTGTATTATTGAGAAAAATCTGAAATCATTTATTCATTTTTGACATTTTGATTCAATAATGGTAATGTTATAAAAGCTGTTTTTGTGAGTTTTAGAGTTTGTTTAGTCATTTCTAATCGAGCTGCAAAGACTAATTGTGACATTCAACTATAATAAAGACTGGTGATGTAAAAATATTATTTTTTTTAATAGAAAAAAACCGAAAACGAAAAATGTAGATTAAAGGTAAATTAAAAATAAAAACTCATTTATGAATTGGTCAAAGTTGCCAAAATCTAAAATGTTTGTTATTTCATCAGTTCAACATAAATTATTCACCTTATTCCGGAAGTTTCCGTACGCGCCGCCGTCTTGTTTCCGTTGTATTAGTTTACATGGAGCAGACGAGTTCTACATGGACTAAAAAGCCGTTTTCAGACTGACCAGGAAATCGGAGCGTTGTTGACTTGTTGTTGCTCGTGTTCATTAAACATTTTACACTAATCAACCTACTTTATGTAACATTTTAGTGGCGAAACTTTTCCCTTGCTCGTCATTAGCTTTAACGGAGTTTTCGTCAAACGGAAGTGCGTTTACAGACGGAAGTGTAAAAAACGGCAAAAGTGGACGGGGCAGAATAAGGTCAATACAACAGGGACACTGTTTTTTTTTCAAACTTAAATTAAAATAGTTTACCTTTTGATGATTTTTTTTTTGTTCATTTTTGTGTGAAACGATTGAGAGCGGAGCAGAAGGAGGTCATACATGTGTGTTTTTAAAGATCATTTT